>JAWPHD010000327.1:0-505093 GCA_037043455.1 Cyrtodaria siliqua
CTCCTTTTTTAAAAAAGTCTAAATATATCCAAAGGTAGAACATGAAATGTAGCAATCGTAGGACGCAGTCCACAACACACTGTGACACGATATACCAAGGGTAGACAACTCGCCAAGATAGAAGCAAGGATGAGACTAATGGTCCTTTAGAAATCACAGCAACCACACACAATGTCACTGTATATCTGCAGTGTACCACAAAGAGCAAATAAACTATACAATGACAATGACAATACACAACACAAATAGTAATGAAGACATGGTAACCGACTTGGAATGGTCAGTCGGCAATAAGACATACTGGTTGGCTTCAATCGAGTTTAAGTATCAGCCTCACTAGTATCATGTCGTCAACGATCAAGTTGAAAAAGACAGTGTAAATAACACTCCATCCCATCAAAAGAAAATCTCTAACAATAAAGTCCACATCCAGAGAAATTAGGAAATGATATACGTTTATGTTATTGTAAAAATATGTTATGTAACTTACATCAATTCTCAAATGCTTTTACAACAAAGCTACATGTATGTATAAATAAATAATATTGACAAAGTAGAAATATTTAAGTACACATTTATATATTTGATTATGTGATTATCAAAGCGGTTTTAATTTTCCGGATTATTTACTAGTTAAACACTACACTGTGGTCAACACTAGTTAACTTCCGTTAAATTTTAAAGATGTGCGGCCACCAATTATACTTCACTATGACCCCTTCAGATCAATGGATGCAAATCAGAAGTCCATTTCCGGAAACCTAGGTATAAACGATGTCAAAACAATCACTTCTATCGATGTCAAATCTTACGGAAAAACCATTTCCGGTAACGTTATGCCTTGGCGGTGACTAATTAGATCCGGGCCCTCATGCCTAGCGTCCTTAAGCCCCACGTGACTAATGATTGTCAAGTCGCCCAGATATCGAATGCTGCGATTACCGAGTCCTATGACTGCTTGACATCTGCAGACTTCTTAACTCAAGCTCCAAACAACAATTCTTCAAATCATAGTCCATTGGACTGCATCAGAGTCAATACAACACGATATATATATACTAACAGGAGTTTACAATATAGCCACACTTTGTAATCTACGGCATCGCTATACGGTATCGCTATAAATAATAACGGATTGCTATGGCAATCGTGATTTAACATACATAAAATAAATACAGCCGATTTCTAAACGTTCATAAACATTAATCCAAACTTTACCAACGCGTGCAATGCAAGTAGTGAAATGACAACACTATATAAATCTTACAGTCATAAACGTACATATATATTACTCTAAACTTTAACAACGCTAGCAATGCAAGTAGTGACACAACAATCTCACAGATATAAACGTTCATATATACTACTCTGAACTTTAACAACGCGTGCAATGCAAGTAGTGACATAACAACACTGATACAATATTACAGTCATAAACGTTCATATATATTACTCTAAACGTTAACAACGCGTGCAATGCAAGTAGTGACACAACAACACTGATACAATATTACAGTCATAAACGTTCATATATATTACTCTAAACGTTAACAACGCGTGCAATGCAAGTAGTGACACAACAACACTGATGTAATCCCACAGACATAAACGTTCATATATATTACTCTCAACTTTAACAACGCGCGTAATGCAAAAATTTACAACAACACTGATACAATCTTACAGTCATAAACGTACACATATATTACTCTAAACTTTAACAACGCGTGGTGTAATGCATGTAGTGACACAACAACACTGATACAAACTTACAGTCATAAACATACATATATATTATTCTCAACTTTAACAACGCGTGGTGTAATACAAGTAGTGACACAAAGACACTGATACAATCTTACTGACATAAACGTACATAAATATTACTCTAAACTTTAACAACGCGTGTAATGCAAGTAGATACATAACAACACTGATACAATCTTACAGACGTAAAGGTACATATATATTACTCTAAACTTTAAAAACGAGTGCAATGCAAGTAGTGACACAACAATCTCACAGACATAAACGTTCATATATCCTACTCTAAACTTTAACAACGCGTGCAATGCAAGTATTGACATAACAACACTGATACAATCTTACAGTCATAAACGTTCATATATATTACTCTAAACTCTAACATGTCTAACAACGGGTGCAATGCAAGTAGTGACATAACAACACTGATACAATATTACAGTCCTAAACGTTCAGATATACTACTCTAAACTTTAACAACGCGTGCAATGGAAGTAGTGACATAACAACACTGATACAATCTTACAGACATAAACGTTCACATATATTGCTCTAAACTTTAACAACGGATGTAATGCAAGTAGAGACATAACACCACTGATACAATCTTACAGACATAAACGTTCAAATATATTACTCTAAACTTTAACAACGCGTGTAATGCAAGTAGAGACACAACAACACTGATACAATCTTGCAGTCATAAACGTTCATATATATTACTTTAAACTTTAACAACGCATGTAATGCAAGTTGACGCATACCAACACTGATACAGTCTTTCTGTCATAAACGTTCATATATATGGCATATATAGCTCTAAACTTTAACAACGCGTGTAATGCAAGTAGAAACATAACAACACTGATACAATCTTACAGACATAAACGTTCATATATATTACTCTAAACTTTAACAACGCGTGTAATGCAAGTAGAGACACAACAACACTGATACAATCTTACAGACATAAATGTTCATATATATTACTCTAAACTTTAACAACGCGTGTAATGCAAGTAGAGACACAACCACACTGATACAATCTTACAGACATAAACGTTCAAATATATTACTCTAAACTTTAACAACGCGTGTAATGCAAGTAGAGACACAACAACACTCATACAATCTTGCAGTCATAAACGTTCATATATATTACTTTAAACTTTAACAACGCATGTAATGCAAGTTGACGCATACCAACACTGATACAGTCTTCCTGTCATAAACTTTCATATATATGGCATATATAGCTCTAAACTTTAACAACGCGTGTAATGCAAGTAGGTGCATAAACAACACTGATACAATCTTACAGACATAAATGTTCATATATATTACTCTAAACTTTAACAACGCATGTAATGCAAGTAGAGACATACCAACACTGATACAATCTTACAGACATAAATGTTCATATATATTACTCTAAACTTTAACAACGCATGTAATGCAAGTAGAGACATAAACAACACTGATACAATCCTACAGACATAAACGTTCATATATATGGCATATATATTACTCTAAACTTTAACAACGCATGTAATGCAAGTAGAGACATACCAACACTGATACAATCCTACAGACATAAACTTTCATATATATGGCATATATACTACTCTAAACTTTAACAACGCGTGTAATGCAAGTAGAGGCATACCAACACTGATTCAGTCTTACAGTTATAAACTTACATATATATCAAAACTTAGCGATCGATATTTACATTGGGAAAAGTATATACTTAAGTTGGCATTTGAACATCAAACTATACAGTACACGCTTCATATTCAATCACAATCGGATGTCTGAATCACTCATTCACAAGTAATTATAAATAATAAAACTTTCATTACATAAACGTAATTACATGCCATATAATCTAGCTATCGAAGAATAATTGATTATACATACTCGTGTTCAAAAGGTAATAAAAATAAAGTTTCGGCTTTTATTTACTGAATAAAGCAATTAGTCAATACTAACCAAACAATACAACAAAAACAATGAAAGAAGACCTACCCGTTTATATTTATTTTATGAACACGCACTAACACTAGTGGTGATAACTTGAAATTTGAAAAGGTATATGTGAAATACACCTGATTTATCACATAACTTACGCTGTGGGTTTAGAATAACACCATTCTATATTCTCGATATACCACTAGTTATATAAGTATGCAAATAAGCCTAGAATGCGCTGTTAAAACAACCGATAATGACTATAATCCAATTTCCACGGTTTTGTCGGTTTTGCGTGTTATTTAAAACGACAGGCAAAATGCAATAAAAAGTCCATATGTGAGTTATGTGATAAATAGAATCTAACATTCGTTCTCATTCATTATTGAATTTATTAAACATGTTAGCAAAAATGATATAATGCGGGAGCCTCGTATTATACAATTTTGCCAACTCATTTAATAAATTCAATAATGAATGGGTACTCATGTAAGATCCTCTAGTTATGTATATCGTGCATCACATTGAACTTATGCTTGTAAGCTTGATGTCTACTGTACGTTTCAAGGTGCACAGATTTGTCTTGATTTTGAACTGGATTGTATGCAAGCAGTTTAATACATATTAGTTAGGACCGACGATGCAAACGTTGGACATGTTTGACCAATTGCACAAAATCAATATAACTTAAATAACTTAATATCTGATGGAATTTGATGAACTAAATTCCAAGAAGATGTTTCCTTTATAACTAAGTGAAACTGATAAAATATGATTATGACATATACGCATCTGTACAAGTGATGAGTTTGACAAAAAAATATGAAAGCACACAGTATTCAAAATCAGAGAGGCAATGAGGTCGCGACAATAAAAAACTACAAAAATGTACACAAGCACACATTTTCTTAAACACACACGTGCATAATAATCAACAATAACATGAAAAACAACAAAACAAACTGTGCGACACCACTAACATAAAATGGTCAAAAACAGGGTTACTGCTTTCTTCTCTAGTTTATGCTTAGGAAATTAACCTGTAACAATTGGACACGTTTTGTATGTAATTCATTTCAAAGCTTTTACACCGTCAATATCTAGAAAAATGTTTTCTTCAAACAGGAAATTATTTGCTATTGATTAAACATCCCATTTATCATAACATACTAAATGGGTCTTAAATCACTACAGTAAATACCAATATAGATTGATCTGGAATAAAGATTGGCAAATATATTTTGCATATGTGATGAAAATTAGATACATATTATGAATAGTGGGATGAACATGTGATGTCAAAGTACTAGTGAACTGTTCAAATTCAGATCGTATCAATTCATGACGAAATCAGAAATAATCAACGAGTGTTTGCAAAACAGTCCTATTAATTTCTTTCATCAGATCCAACAGTGTGCACGTTCAATTTTAACTTCGGAGACTATATCTAGAAGCATAATGATTATTAATCAGTATGATTAAAAAGCAAATATAAAAGCAATCTCAATTACAATCGCGTGCCTTTAAGTGTAATGCTACATAGCCAGTATACCTTGTGTCACTTCAATTATAAGATATATTAACAGATTACTTTAAGTAAATGTTGACGTTTTCCGTGTTAATTCGTCAATTGGTTTTAAATCAGTTGTGTTTCAAGTATTTTAATTATTAAATTGTTGTGTAAATAAACCAAACAAGTGCACTATCGCGTGTTTGCAATTTAAAGTTCCTTGTGATTTACATTACGTGGTCCCGCCTTAACTCCATTAAGCGATGTGAACGCTTATATACAGGATTTTATAATGGATATTTCGACAATAAAATACGTTTAAAAACCTTTTTTACTGAAACAATGTGATTACCTGATTAAAATTATCTATTAAATGTTTTAATTTTACAAAATGCAAACTTTTAAACTGAAATTAAGGTTTTATTTCATACCCCAGCCAACCCCGTTTTCGCTTCTTGGAGAAGGGGTTGGATGTGGTATGAAAGTTCATACTCGGACCACGTAATGTATTTATATATTTTTCTCTTAAACATATATATTCTTAACTACAAAACGTAAAATGCCTAACATGGGGACTGCACATTGAATAGTACCATGTTGTGTTGATTGGGGATTGGGAAAATGAAATAATTTCCCCTCCATTATTGTCATGTTTCGCCACTGTCACTACTGTTCATTCCAATCCGATATGACTTAAGCACACGCAAATGTTATAAAATACCAGTCATGTATTCAATATCTTTAGCAGACATTATATGCATTTGCCACAAACAAAGAGAAAATTATATATAAAATGAAAAGGTCAATACACAACACAAAGAGTGGTGAAGACATGGTTATCGACTTGGAACGGTCAGTAGGCAATATGGCCTATTGATTAGCTTAAATCGAGTTAATGTGTACAGAATCTCGCTGTTATCCTGTTTTTAGCGCACCAGTTGTCACGACAGTGTAAATAAAGGTACATTCCATCAAAAAGAAAATCTCTAACAATAAAGAACACACCCAGAAAAAATACTGATTTAAGCAATGATTCATGTCATACATCCTGCTGATTGAGCAATTATGAACCCGCAGTTTTACTAAACGTATTACACCGTGTACATGAGCTTAACTATTGGCAAGTCGCCATCTTATCTCTCTCTAATATAAATTAGCCAGTCCCAATATAACCTACTGTATGGTATTACCGCGACCTATTTCGTCTAGTGTAAAGCTTTGATGACATTTGTTCTAAGACCATTAATGTACTCTTGAAAAAGCTTAAAAAAGTGAATGTAAATATTTGTATAAAACCGCAATTGATAAAAGAATACAAATAGTATAACGTAATGTAGGGTCCAATGTAAAGAAACTGTGTCGATGACGCAGGGATTATAAGGCCAAACGCTTATTAATTAACACCTCGGATATCTTCGAGAGTTTCCACCACTTGCAGGAAATACAATTAAATGATTCTACATTCTCACAAGTATGAACAAACTCCACAAGAAAAAAAGATACATTGAATTTAAATTATATATAATTTTACATAGCTTTGAGCTTTGAGTTTTGTGGGAGTAAACCGCACATCTTTTACGGCTTTTTAATTTGGGATTATACATATATATATAATTTATCAAATTATCAAATTATGTTGCTTTTTTGTGTGTTTTTGTAGATATCCTATGTTTCTTCGTCCCCGATACTTTCTGATAGAGTTCGATTTCCTCGTTTCTTCCGATTGGCAGGACCAGACCAGAAAATCAACCCCTCTAGAATCGCCATGATGAGGCAATTCAAATGGAAAAAAGTGGCCACCATAAATCAGGCGAATGACGTTTTCTCAGTGGTATGTCAGTATGATGTATATCAAATATATCAAATCAGAGATATTAAAGAAATATTATAATATTAATTGCATACCGTAGGCCGAATTGAGATAAACGCTTTTAAATGAACATACTCTAATTAAATAGTATTCAGTCGAAGGTGCTGTACAGTGAATGGAAAGTTTTTTCGCAATTAACTACTCTAAACAATACTTAATACAAAGGAATGTATCATTATATAAAATATAACTCCAAATCATATAATATATTAGGTTCATGTATTTACATGAATTCAACATGATAGCAATAGCATCGATTGACTGGTTCTGGACCGTTTCTATCAACAACGTATTCTTGATTTTCATTTCTGTTGTTGTTGCTCCTACTCCGCCTCCTTTTTCTCCTCCTCCTCCTCCTCCTCCTCCTCCTCCCTCCTCCTCCTCCTCCTCCTCCTCCTCCTCCTCCTCCTCTTCTTGTTCTTCTTTTTTTCTAGTTCAGCAATTCCTCAGCTAACGCAGATCATTTGCTGTTCTCCAGGTTAATAAATTGCATTCCAATATATATCTGTAAGTGTATGCTCTCGAATATTGCATAATATACATGGTATATGGATCTTAGCAAAACATAATACATTGTTTTGAGTACAGTCACAGGAATAATACGTGTATTTACACTGTCCCGTTTATTGGGATGAAAAGAGGGTAAGAGTGAGGTTTGGTGCACCCTAAAACCTGATTTAAACTTCCAGCTTCTATTACTTTGCAATTAAATAAAAAATAACGTTAATATGTAAGTGGATAACTTTACAATTACAGGTTATTGATGACTTTGTAGCACGTGTCCAAGAAGACACGGACATCACAATCATAACCCAGGAAATATTTGAAAACGACCCCACCATAAGAGTCGGAAATTTAAAGGTAACCAATAGTTCTTTTCGATGTGGAAATTGTTTACACGGTGTCACCCAGTGTATGTTAATACATCGATATATGCGGGGCCGCTGTAGTCTAAGAAAATTCGAAACCCATTTTAGTATAGGCGTTTCACTTGGCTTGGGGCATTAACCCGGCCGTTTATGTTGTTAAATCTGTATGTATTCCGTCACATTAAACTCCAAAAATCTACAAAATAATATGTTTATGCGCGAAATATACATGTACTAGAAAACTGGAACATCGGATATCACAGCCGACCATAAACAAAACCCGAAGAAGACATACGACAAAGAAACTAGGTATTACAAAACGAAACGTGCAACGTAGTGAAGTTGTTACCGTAACGTAGGTATAGGAGAATGTGCCATGAATGACCGATTTAAACGTAGTCCAACGAATTAATAGTGTCAGGCATGTAGTGTATTCACGTTGCTTTCGATACGTGCAATATGCATGTAATTAAACTTGTTTATAAACATATAAACAGGAAGACCAGATGGTCCCGAATAACACAAGTAATGCAAGGACATATATTTTCCATGGTTAAAAAGAAGAAATAGATTGGTTGGATTTATACAGATATGAAATAAATATATTTCTTCACTTTCTCTGCTGCTCACTGTACTGAGTAACGAGACATGTACGTATCCTCCGGTATCATTATACACACACGAACGAAATAAATGTATATTCGATAATAAAAGATAAAGTGTTTCGGGATTTCTCCATATCCTTTCCTTCTTGCTGTACCAAATAAAGGAGACCCATATTTATTTATCTCATAGTCACAGGGGATCGGAGAATCATACCCAATCACACCGTTATCATCCTGTAGTAATACAGACATTATTTTAGCAACACATTTATGCTATCTTTATTGTACATGTTGTATATGTAGTAATGAATTGCTCTCAATAACTCTAGAAACACGATGCCAGGGTCATACTTGCGGCTTGTTACGAAGATATGGCAAGGAAAATATTATGCGCGGTAAGAATTAGTTGATGTATATAAATCAAAAGGAAAAGTCAACTCAAACTGCACTTCCTGTTTTCTTATTAACTGGTTGAACATGTCTACATTATTATTTATCGGATGAACGTCATAATCTATGTGTAGGGGTTATCTGTATTAATTTACACTAAAAAGGTCGTTGCTATTTTGTAAATGCATATATTATTCTAATTGGTTTTCGTCGATTACAATGTCTGCCGTACCGAAGCGGTCACTTAGGTTCTAAGATTGTTCGTATTTTACGATTGTTATTTAAAATAAATCACTATGGCTATACGATGGTACTCAATACGTTTGTATGAATTGAATTGATGGCATACGAACAGGTCACCATATCCGATGGTATTTTGTTTATGGCCTTAAAATAACAAGTTCAAGATTGTATATTAGGTAAATACCGTTCCTAAAAAATCTCAAAGTACCTTTACCAGGAATAAAACATTTCTCAATGCGATCTAGAGACAGTGATTACTTAGCGATCCCAACCCAGATCGTTTATGTCTCTAACACTTTACATTTGTAATTATAGGCTTACAAAGCTGGTCACTATGGTCCGAAGATAGTCTGGATGTTTGTACGATGGTTTAGCCGGGAGTTCTGGCGTATTAAATTAGAAGAGGAGGATGTAGGTTGTACTGTAGAACAGATGGATCTCGTAGCAGAAGGGTCGTTTGTGTCTGGGTTCTTCTACCGCAACCCAATTGCAGAGAGGGGTATTGCAAATATGACAGGTTAGTAGTGTATGGCCTAGCGAAACAATAGTTCAATCAGACTCAAAATGCTCCTGAAGAATCTCGTTACCTAGTTTGACAATTTAGTTCTAATTACTAGAAATAATTGTTTGTTACCAAACTATGTTCAGAAAAATAAAACATCTACGGGTCAACACGGGCTGTGCTCCCGGGGCTCTAAAGTTCGTATATAGCCATTTCGCATGTTTTGCATAGATTTATATTGAAACAAAATAAAACTCTGCTTCTTTAAAACGTCAATTCATTCATATGCCTTGTATTACATGTATACTCATATACTAAGTTTGTAAAGATAGTGTCTTTAAGATAAAGATAATTTGACTTCGTCACGTGGGTGTCAATGTTTCACATAGCGATATGTTGCAACATACATTTTTTCTCAAACTAAAAGACTAAGCGACTGTGTATTTATCATGTAGTTTATAATATTTTGTCAATGTTGTTCTTTTAAATATGTCTTCCATTCTGACACTACATGAGACAAAAGTGAAGAATTTCAGATATAGCATAACTGATGGTACTCTACCAAGCATGTTCAAGTGAATATTGGTCCTGGGGTCAAATTTGTCAATTATCCGTGGTTCACAGTTTAACATAGAGCTATATAAGAGATGTGTTGTTGTTTTATTTGTTGTTGTTGTTGTTGTTGTTGGTGGTGGTGGTGGTGGTGGTGGTGGTGGTGTTGTTACTACAGCTGCTGCTGCTACTGCTGTTGTCCTTGTTTCGGCAAAGGAGTCGACATCAATGGAAATATAGACTCAAATGGTATTTTATTCTGATTCCGCTTTACAGATTGGTTATTTAGTATCAGTTTGAATAATGCCTATCTGGCGTCATCTATTGCTATACGATCATCAATGGAAATATAGACACACATGGTATTTTATTATGATGCCGCTTTACAGATTGATTATTTAGTATCAGTTTGAATAATTCCCACCTGACGTCATCTATTGCTATACGATCATCAATGGAAATAGAGACACACATGGTATTTTATGATGCCGGTTTACAGATTGGTTATTTAGTATCAGTTTGAATAATGCCAACCTGACGTAATCTATTGCTATACGATCATCAATGGAAATATAGACACACATGGTATTTTATGATGCCGCTTTACAGATTGGTTATTTAGTATCAGTTTGAATAATGCCAACATGACGTAATCTATTGCTATACGATCATCAATGGAAATATAGACACACATTGTATTTTATTATGATGCCGCTTTTCAGATTGGTTATTTAGTATCAGTTTGAATAATGCCCACCTGACGTCATCTATTGCTATACGATCATCACTGGAAATATAGACACTCATGGTATTTTATGATGCCGATTTACAGATTGGTTATTGTGTATCAGTTTGAATAATGCCCATCTGACGTCATCTATTGCTATGCGATTCATGTAAGACAGTAAAGCGTCCATATATGTTCTTATCATTCTTGTTATATGTATATAATTATTTAGAAACAATGCTCCTGTCTTCATCTTTCTGAATGCACCAGGAACAATGCTGCAATACAATTTATATTGAATTGTAGTTTTTCAAAGTCACAAACGACAGTACCAACCAGTCAACTAAAATATATACTTTAACTACTTGGACATGTTGGACTTCCTGTTGTTTTATTCCAATTCAGGTACTCCTATCTTTCTAATGGTATTTAATATACATCATATAAAACCTGATTAGTAATGAACTCAGTCTAATGAATGATCATAGTGGATGGTCTATTTAAGAACAAGAGTGTTTTTAACAATTACATGTATACCATTTTGTTTTTATAGCTGACGAATTCGATGTGCGATTATTCAATGACGTCATGTATGACCCCACTTTTGAAAATTACAACTTTGTAGCCGGTCCATGCTATGATCACGTGTGGGTGGCTGCTCTGGCTTTAAATTGTACAGAGACAATTCTCAGACAGAAAGGTAATTCAAAAAAATACCCGGTTGTATCATCTTTTTAGTTCCTTAATGTTAATTTACAATATGTATGTTGGAATAATATGCCTATCTATATATGTCCAGGCTGTGGACCCTATGATGACGACTACATAAAGCCCATTGGGACGGTGATGTTTGATGTTTGTCTATGATCTTTCTTGCCGTGCCCTTAATGGTTTACTCTCTTGTTGCTCTGGCTTCTGCCAAGTCATTGAGTACCTTCATTGTGGCTTTCTAGGCTATTGTTTTTTTTATATTATATTTACACGAGCATATTTGTGTTTTACTTATATTTCCTATTGATGCTACCTTGTTGGTTAGAGAATAGATCATGGCGGGGATTTCTTTATTTACACTGTCCTGTTTTAATTGATTGACATTAGGGTAAGTGTGAGGTTTGGTGCACCCTAGAACCGGGTTTAAACCCCCGGTGGCCTACTTTGCCACTGACCGTTCCAAGGCGGTAGCCCTATTGTCAAACCTTTTGTGTTTGTGATGTCGTTTGCATCTATTATTGCTTTTGCCTTCTTGTTCGTCTGTTTGCGTGTTTGTTTCTGTGTTGTGTGGTTGACTGTCCTCCTTGAATGCTGCTTTCTCTGTCTGATCTTTTTTATATTTCTTCAGAATATGGAGACAACATTTTTTCAAGTGCATATAGTACAAAATATCCCATTTCACGGTTTCAACCCGGAGAGTCTATATTTTACACGTATATAACATGCGTTTGCATCGTTTATATTTGTCTTGCATTAATAATATAATTCATTCGTATTCCCTAGTACTACTAAATATAGATATAAAAATCGAACAGGAAAAGTAGCATTCAAGGACGACAGTCAACCACAAACACACACAGAAACAAAGAACACATTTAAAGATGGATAAAAGGTCAAATAAGACATTACAAACACAAAAGGATGGTAATGAATACTCTGCAACAGTAAAGAACATAGTAAAACACTTAATTAAAGCTGCACGCTCATGAATATGAATGAATCACGCTTGAAGTTGTTTCACTTCGACGAACATCCAAAATGTCGCTATATAGGTCATACATCGGGGAATGAAATATCACAGCCTTCGTACATGTACAGATATAATCAATAAATACGTCAATATTTCACGGAAGGTGGATTTAAACCATGGACCTTGCACCCCTATTTGATCTTCGCTACCTACAACAACAACATTAAAATGTGTTGATTCTGTGTAGCATTTCTAACGCTTTAAAAGCTTTACATATAATTAGGCTGACGAATTCAAAAACGTATTAATATTAGTACTAAAAACTAAAACTAGATGTAAGGTTTTGTTGACGGGAACTCCTTGTTTCAGTTTGATAACATATAATTTATTATACGTTTACATTATGCAAGTTTAAATGTGCATTTGCGTCATGGTAGAATTCATATTTATACATGTTAAGGTTCGGTCAAATATGCTAGGTCAATTATAAGAAATTTATGTACCACGTTCTAAATAAGTAATTTTAGCTCAGTGATTAGAACACCTGACAGTAAATCAGAACTCAGAAGGTCTTGTGTTCGAGTCAAAAAACAGGAAATAGGCGTGTTTTCTGCAAAATAATAGTGCTGCCTGTGTATACAAAGAAATATAAAAAGATCGGACAGGGAAAGTAGCATTCAAGGAGGACAGTCAACCACAAAACACAGAAACAAACAGGCAAACAGACAAACAAAAAGAAGGCAAAAGCAATAATAAATGCTTGTCAACGTAAATGAAATCCTGTGTTGACAAGAAATTCCAAATAAAGACATGCTAACAGAGAGGCATGCGATTTATATACTTAAACATATCTTATAATTTAACACGTATTCTAGTGTAATAAAACCATGATATAAATATCATAATATATTGATGGTCTAGCTGTACGTCAATGATTTCACGTCAGAGCACGTTTGCTGATTTATGTGATGTTATGAGTATGCGATGAATGGAATATGTTGGTGCTGGTGTTGTTTTTCAAATTATCTAAAGCGAGGAGTTTGAATAATAAGTATGCACTTATGCAAACGTATCTATACAGTACCTGTATCCGTGACATGTAAACTCAGATGCTGTATCTTTGTACCGATAAATGTACTTATACATCGCGTTGCTATTTTTGAAGGTCATCCGAAATCGTTAGACGAGTTCACATACGCAGACGCAGACATCGGTGACATCATATTTGACTGTATGGGACGCGTGTCTATGATTGGCGTGTCGGGGAAGATTTCGTTCGAGACAGGAGCAGATCCCTGTAAGAACGTTGCAATAGAGCGAATCCAGGGTAAGTCAACACTTTTGTTTGTCCAATGTGCACGCCAGAATATGTAGATGAGTATGTTTCTTTCTCAGTTAAGTGAACTTCTACAATTGACAATCAAAAATATGGCTTGTTTTTGCAATTCCTGCAAGACGGTGTGGCGTGTCATTTTTAACATGAATTAAATATAATATAATAAATTATATCACTTTAAAACAACTGATTCAGCTGATGGGGAGTGTACGGGGAAAGGGTATTTATTTCAAAGCATACTCTTGTTCATGTGGGAACTAAGGTTTCCGTCTGAGTAAATTAAAGCTAAAATTATTGAAGTTGGAACTAAGGCAATTTTATGAATTAAATTATTTTTTTCTGATATAGATGTCAGGTTTATGAATTAGATTTTGAAAATCGCTAGTTGAAAAGATACAATTCGTATTAACATGGCTATAATGATTTTTTTAATGACGATTTCGAGTTTTGCTTAAAATTTAAAGCATTAAGGGACGAGACATTTGTAAATGTTTACTACATGTAGCTAACATTAGAAACCTATATGGACCGTTTCAAGGAGGAACCCCTATTGTCAAAGTTTTTGTTGATGGTGTCGCATACTTTATATCTTTATAATTGTTAATTGTTTTGAATGGGTGTTTCGTTGACGGTGTTCTGTGGATGCTACGTTTCATGTGTACGTACTGTTTTTGGCCAATATTCTAGAAATGAAGACGACGTTCCTTAGAATGAAGTATTGCTTTAAATTAAACCATCGAATCTCGGAATACCATCTACTGTCATTATTACGTATTCCTACATGGAAGCCATGAGAAAATAATAACATTATCAACTATAAGAGAATTGCACTGTTGTAAAAGTTGAAGCACAACTGGGTTATCATGTTTCATATTACCCAAGGCTTGAAGAGATGAAAGGGAATCAGAAAAGATTAAAAATGGTCATCATCAGATTCCTGAATATAGTTTAAGGCAAATTGCCTGAAGTTCTGCTGCAAAGTTTGAGGCTTTGCCAGACTATTTGTTTTGTGTTTGTGAACAACAACTGCTGCAGCTACCTTATCTCCATCTTTTGAATCATCTGTGTATATGTGTTGAAAGTTACTTTATTTCGATTCAATTTCATTGAATTTGCTTTGAAAGACAGTAGGATCTGTGCTGGATTTATTACTACTACAATTTGGTGTTTCCAAAGTCCACGGTGAAATTTATGGTACTTTGTACTCTTAGGTTTTGTTTAATACGCAGATCAAAAAGAGGTTCATAACTAGGATTAAAAGCAGTATCGAAAGTGGGTTTTAAGGGTTAGATTGCAATTTAGTGGCATATTGAAGGGCTAATTTGTCCCGTCTATGAGAGAGTGATGATTCATTGGCTTCAACATATAGACTTTCGGCTGGTCATGTACGAAAGTCACCTAAGGCGAGTCATAATCCTTGATTATGTACAGATCTAGCATGTTCAAGTATGCCTTGCCAGTCGGAAGACTATTGAGCCATAGTCCAGATTGGATATGATAAGAGATCTATAAAGTTGTAAAAGTACTTTGCGATTTGCTCACCAATTAGTGTGTGCAACAACTTTAAGTAAATTAAGAGCTTTAAGGCACTTGGCCTTCAAGTATTTAAGGTGTGGTATAAACGTTAATTTACGGTCGGCAATAAGTCCAAGGCATTTTGTCTCATCCTTTACTGGTATTGATTACCCATCCGGTGTTAGATGAGGGTGTTCATGATGCTTACGTAGTTGACAAAAGTGCATACAATTAGTTTTAGATTCAGAAAATTTAAAACCATTTTCATCCGAGCTGGTCTGAAGTTTATTGAGACATTGTTGAAGTTGTCTCTCAATAGTGTTCATGTTTTTTTCCACTATAACATATAACAAAGTCGTCAACATATAGAGAGCAATCCACAGCAGGTTTGATGTATTTAACTATATTATTATTTTTTAGATTAAAAAGGGTGATAGAGAGTATGCTGTCCTGTGGCACACCCATCTTCTGTTCATAAATGTGAGAAGGTTGAACCCATTCGGACACGAAACTGTCTATCATCTAAGAAATGCTCTAATCAAATTGGTAATCGGCCTCTAAGACCAAAATCATAAAGATCATTCATGATACCGTACTTTCATGCAGTATCATAAGCTTTCATACAGCGACTAGATGTCCTTTCTTTACGAAAGCTTTCCTAATAAATGATTCAAATCGAATGAGATTATCTGTTGTACTTCGTTGGCGCCGGAATCCACTTTGATACATTGTTATCAGTTTGTTGGATTGCAGGTACCAAACGAGTCTCACATTAATCATTCGTTCCATGGATTTACATATACCACTAGTTAAAGCACTAGGGCGATAAGTTATTGGGTGACTGGAGACAGAATGAATCGTTACCGTCCTTTCAGGATGTAGGTAGAAATATTCATAGGGTCCACACTCTGTCCGGTCATCGCATTACATCGATATATATGTGAGAGACATTACATACATAAAACATACAATTGTTGAGAATAGGGATAACGAATTGAAACTATTAGTCTGCACGAAATTTTCATCCTGTTTTCAACAATAAAACGGGACAATACAAATAAAGCAATCTCAGTTTGTTTTCCTCTAACAAAGTAGGAAATGCTAATAGGCGATAGACGTCTGTATAACACATATAGTTGGGACAAACTGTCGCTGATGAGGAGACGCATATTTAGTCAAATTCGTTTTCATTCAGCTTATTCAAAACGGAAACGCTTAACCGAAATAATATGATAATTGTAAATTGGATTTGTTTTAATGTATTGCGCAAAGTATACAATTCAAATAGAACAACTTCTCCAAGTCATTAGTTAAAACTAATTGAATATATTTGACTGAACTACTGTCACAATTAATGCAAATTTCTTCACACGTGTTAACGAACTGTTATTTCAAACGCATCGCCTTTTGTCATCACTTCAAATTATTATCCCATGAACAACACAAGACAATATCATGAGTATTCGTTTGTGGACCGATTTACGCTAACCGCTGAAATTGGCGATTAACAAAGCAATCGTTTGTGAGTTTGTCAGGACTCAAGCGTAACATAATAGCACAAGCCAATGTTTGTGAAAACTAAGTAACAACTTAAAGGTCAACAAATGGCTATACAACTGTAGGTCGCGTCCATTTAAGGCTTTTTTTAATATTTTCTGATTCCCTTTCATCTCTGCAAGCACTAGGTAATATGAAACATGATAACCCAGTTGTGCTTCGGCTTTTAGAAAAGTACAATTCTCTTATAGTTGATAATGTTATTATTTTCTGCTGGCTTCCAAACCATGTAGGAATACGTGGAAATGATAGAGCTGATAGTCCTTCTAAATCAGCATTAGGTTTACATATATCTAATGCTAAATTACCTTATACTGATTTTAAAAGTTGTATTAACACATTTATTCGTAACTCTTGGCAAGCCGTTCGGGATTTGTCAGTTAACAATAAACTCCATTCAATTAAACCGTTACTTGGAGAATGGCGTTCTTCTAATAGACCCATTCGTCGAGAAGAAGTCGTCCTAGCCCACTGCAGGATAGGGCATACACCTTATACTCATTCATATGTATTACAAGGTGAGCAATTACCAAAATATATACCCTGATTTGCACCGTTAAGGGTCAAACACATCTTCTTGGAATGTGTAGACTTTGATCCTATGCGTCAAAGGTACTACAATGTTAATACTACGAAAGAATTATTTGATACTATAGATTTTCGTCTTGTTTTAGATTTTCTAAAATAAATCAGACTATATAAGTCATTATAATGTGTTCTTATATATATGTACTTGTTTATATACCCGTTGACGGGCATTTGTTGATTTACATATATAGTTTATATTACTGCTATATCACCCCTTATTTTTTTAATAGTTTTATCTTGATATATTTACATCAATTTTTAATTACTACTTAATTTCTTCATCTTTCGTCGGTTTTTGCGCACAATTTACGTGCCGTAAAACACCATTCATTCATTCATTCATTCATTCATTCATTCATTCATTCATTCATTCATTCATTCATTCATTCATTCATTCATTCATTTATTTATTCATTCATTCATTCATTCATTCCACTATAATTGCAATCCTACGAATAAAATAGTATATAGTTATCAGGTGTACAGTTACATTTTCCTTAACCAAAGGGAAACGAAAATTCATTCGTTTGAATAATCCTACCTGCAGTTGGTCATATTTGTTATAATTGACTTACAATATTCTATACCCGTTGTAAGCTATTCGCTTCTAAGGTACCTCTTGATTGACTTCCTGGGTAGAACCAGTACTAAGCAATGCAGATAAAGTGTCTTGCTCAATGGCACAACGCATATGGTTATGGCAGGGATCGAACCCACGACGTTTGGATCATGGGTCCAAGGCTCTACCACTAGATCACAGTAATCTACTATGCTACATGTAAAAAATACTAGAAATGTAATAAATAGCTTGTTTACTTTATTCATAAATGATCAAATAGAACTATGCACTGTTCCGCTGGTCACGTGACTAGTATGTATGTATATATGTTTTTGACATTTAAATATGATGGTGTACGTCGTACAAGTCAAAACAATGTATGTTCTGTTCATGTAAGTGTTTATGCTCGGTTTGTCTAATTGTATATATATTCATATTTACACATTCATTTTATAACCATTTACGATCTGACAAACTATTTATATATTAAAATAACAACTACAATTTTCACTATGTAGGTGGAAAAATAGAAAACGTGGGCCTGTTTAGAATGAACAGCAATCCAAGACGATTCAATTGGATAGAGGGTGCCATAAAATGGAAAGGTAATTGTGCATAGCCATGTCCGATCAAAACAGTTACTTGTATACCTCGCTTCATGTTGGATTCCCGTCCAAGAAATACTATAATTATAGTCTTTATAGACACATAACGTGCGGGGTGGGAGCATTATAAAGCCATGACGTCAATCATAATATACCGGACTAAGTGTAATAAATATTCAAACGAAGGCCGAATCATCGCTCGGTATTTTACGTTCAGCTCAGTAAGCAACCGGAATTTCCCCGTCGATTTTCGTAACCTTTAAACATAGGGATGACATAAATCAACGAGGCAGGTCCGTTGTTCAGCGTATTAGGGAAGACCCTGGCAACAGTCGAAATATATGAAGTCATACAAAGACAACGATATATATATAGGCAAATACATTTAATGAATATATGTTATACGGCTGTTTTGGAGTTCTGTGATACATCTGTACCCTGTATAGAGTTCTCCAACTCTGATAAATTTAATTTTAAACAAGCACGCATTGCATTCCTCTGACTACATCTGAATGCGTTTTTTGAAAGTGTGTATTTTCAGTTAATAAGATTACTCATTTTCTTTTATGTTTCTGCTTTTTTCTTCTGCTTGTTGTTTTATTCGAGTTCTAAAATAACTGATTATAGATATTATGCTAACTTTTGTAATAACGCAAGTGCAATATATATATATATATATAAATATACAGATGGAAACATACCACGTGATTCCACCTACATTGTTCGCAAAGAGGTCCTAATACCAACGTCTCTCTATGTAGTAATGTCGTCACTTGCTGTACTTGGACTCGGTTTGGCCGCAGGATTCTTTGTGTTTAATGTCACATTCAGAAAGAACAAGTAAGCGTGTATAAATTCGTCGACATGACAATACGATATATTGTATGTATATATACTTTTAAAGCTACAGAGTCTCTATTTTAACTGGTAATAACTCATGAATATGAATGAGTCACGTGTGAAGTAGTTTCAAATCGACGAACACCCCAAAAGTCGGTATATAAGCAGAAATCGATGAGTAAAATATCCCATTTTTATTTAGCCATCGTACAGGTAACATCGATAAATAGACGGCTTCAGAATACATATATGTGATAAAAAAAATAAGTGCCTGGAACGGGATTTGAACCACAGACTTTGCGCTTGTATGATGTACGTTTATCCACTAGACCACGGCTCTTTATTGATATATTGTAGTATTTTTAACACATACTAGGCATTACGTAATAACTAGCGCACACACAAACTCATCAAGCGCTAAATAACAAGACGAGATATGGTTGTTTTGAGGCGGAATATTATTTTCTTATTGATGACATATAATATTACACCAGGCAATGTTAATTTACACGTGCGACAAAATAGACTATATATTTATTGATTCATCCTAGTTGCGTTCAGATAGGTTAAGTTATTTTGCCTCTTAATAAATGGTAATTAGTATACCATCTTCTCAAGAAGCGTTATAGCTCAGTGGATAGGGCACCTGACTTGAAATCTGGAGGTCGTGTGTTCGAGTCCCGAGAGAGGAAACTTTTTTCTTCTGTAAATCATAATGGTACCTGTGTACAGGTACGATTTGCACTGGTAGATGTATATACAATAAATGATGTCCGGCTTATATTTGCTCGCTTAAATTCGCGATTTCGACGAGCTGGTGAACACGAAGTTACAAATAAAGACACGCTTTCAAAGAAGAAATCGATTGATATAGAGACTCTGTAGCTTTAAGCATGTAAATGACCACTGAGGTTATGCACAAAGTTACGATGTTACGTGTCTATGAGGGCATGCAGTAAGTTATGTTTATCATGTCGATCTGTATTATTCTGCCGAGAAACGGGGTGCCTGAGATAATATCGTATCTTGGCAGTTACTTTCCTATCCCGGAATATCTTATCTCGGCAGTGCACCTCTTTTGATGAAGTCATGGTATATTTGATGATGTCTTGGTATTTTTGAACGGGAAGAAATGGAAAAAAGGTAAATTAAATGATTTTAAACGAACAACATGATAAATAGAATATCATGTTAGTGCCTGATCTCATAGGTAGCGCTTAGTAACCCAGGGATCGAGCGTTCAATCCCAGCCAGGACCGAATTTGGGTTAATTATCGAAATATTTCAAAAGTATTTCCTACCTTACCAGTCCTTCGGATGAGACTTTAAAACCGAGGTCTGCTCGCTAAAATGCTTAGTGCAATACAGCGAGGATAAATAAACGCTTATACGCACATGCCTGATCTCATCCAGTTTATCATGTTCGGCACGAAATATTTTTTTCTCAGCCTCACCTGGTAAACTGGATGAGATTGTTTTTTTTTATAATTAAGAAGTACATAGAGGCATATATTTAGGTTGATGTTTCTGTATAGAGGTCGGGTATGTAGTCGAGAATAAAACTTTTGTGCCAAAACCATATAATATTATGCCATCGAAAATAAATATATTAATGTATCACAATTCCTTTAAAATCCTCCGCTTTTGATTGTTTAAGAGCCAAAGTGTGCCATTATATAAATATCACATTCATGAGAGGGTGATAGTAAGAATGTTCACCCTGAGGATATGATTATCGCCCGAAGTTGGTATAATAAAATAAATATCACATTCATGAGAGGCTTCGCCTCGGGCGATAATCATATCCTCAGGGTGAACATTCTTAATATCACCCTCTCATGAATGTGATATTTATATATTATCCACCGGCGACCGGTATAAGAATGCTGACACGAAAAATGAAAT
Source organism: Cyrtodaria siliqua (assembly GCA_037043455.1). Lineage (NCBI taxonomy): Eukaryota > Metazoa > Mollusca > Bivalvia > Adapedonta > Hiatellidae > Cyrtodaria > Cyrtodaria siliqua. The sequence continues at coordinate 21,590 of JAWPHD010000327.1, forward strand.
GAAAATTGCGGACAGCAAGCGAAACTCCCTACTCAGCATTTGTTTCTAAGATGTTTACTGCATGCAAAAATAAAATAGTTTGCTTAGATGAATAGGGGCGTGTTACTGTTTTAGTGTTTCCAATATTTGCCCCGCCTTAAAACTGATGACACATTTACAAAACCGTCAATTCAGCGGTGTTTGTTTTAATAATTCATATTAAGTTTGCAAAATGTATCAGTGATACTGCTGACGAAGTATGACAAAATGTTACTTCGATTTAATGTAGGCACATGCTTTGTCGATATTTCCTCTAAAAAAGAATAATATAATATACGAGAAATAACTGCTCGCTGAAAAATGAAATCACACAGTTTGTCATATTTCCATAAACCCTGCTGTAAATGTATGTAACTAAAAACAAGAACTATGTTTAATAAACGTATTTCACTTTATGAGTTTATGTACATACATATACCGAAAGGAAAAAGAAACATATACTCAACTACACTATTATACACCTGATTCCACGTAATATTCCAGATAAATCTCAACGTGTTTTGTACAAAAATGGGCTACATCTAATTACAGAAAGGACAACTATATCATGTAGTAGACCTTTAAAATCAAAGTGAACTTTGATACACGAAATTCAAAAATGTTGAAGTTTCGCTTGAAAAAGTCAAGCCATTTCAGTACTGTGTTTAACATGTTTAATGTTAAGAAATTGCAACGTTTAAAGCTTACGTTTGCTCACCTGCTTGAGCCAAATGCGCATTCTGTCGATAATGAAACTTTAAAGGGGTAACCATTGGTGTATTCAGTGTTGTTGAACACTTCTTTCCGAAAGGACAGGCCTAATGTCGACCTGTACCATTGTCACAGGATGACCTTTGTGGTTGGGCTAACTCAGGAAAGAATCAATGACGGTGAATGCATTTACATAAGTTTAATGCAACTTTTAAAATATGTTTAATATATATACAATTATCTAAAAAAACAAGCGAATACACAATTGAACTATGAAAAGAGTGTTCTCCTGAACGTTTAAGACGTTCTTAGTATTGTTATAAATACTGAATGTCTAAGACACTAAAGTGTTGTTAAAGCTATAACAATGTTGATCTAGCGCGATAACTGTGATGCGCGAGAGCTCATGAAGATGATGATGCGAGAATTCAATGGATGATTGTCATCAAATGCCTTCTGTAAGGGCTGATGACGCGATGCAATGATAGTTAATCTCCACTGAGATTGTGCGTGATATTCCTCCAGTCAGGATTGGTAACGGGCCCACCTTGTGTCCCGGGGGTTGTCGTTAGTAAAACCTGGCTGCGCAGGTACGGGGTCCGTCTCCACCGCTTGTAAACGTTATTCGTGGAAGCTTAGCTCCACTCCTGGATATCCAAACCTAGATGGCTTACTCCAACCCTGGATGGCTTATATCCTGGATGGCTTAGGCTGTAATTATACATACGTTTTAGATGTCGGTTGACAAACATAACAATCTTGCATAATTACCATTACCCAAACAAATCATTATTCAATCAATATATGTAAGCTGTACTAATGATGAGTAGCAATGTATACATATTCTACAACGCCATGTATACGCTATGTACGTCGCTGTTAAATCAATGCCCCTAATACATGTAATATAAACATGATCAAATTACTCATATATTACACTCACTGAGTTATGCATGAACGCATGTCAACTAATGACCACATTATACAACGCTATGCATATGCGTCGAACATTTATTCTTGTCACTCATCTCATTGTTAACTAATGTTAACAATCGTGTATTACAATCACTGAGTTATACGCCAACGTTAACTAATGCACCTATTATCCACTGTTATCAAATTAATATTGTTTTACAATTAATGATCAATTACAATAATTACATCTAATAAAGTAACTTCAAAATCATATGCTAGTCTAAAGTTATGTTTGAGAAACATCAATGCTAACCGGATGTCGTAACCGCCAAACAAGATGGCGCCGCCCACTGAATACAAATATACGATAAAAGTTTAATAAAACTACTAACCACATGTTGCCTATGAAATTTGCCGTCCAATCTCTGTTCCAACAAAGTACTATCGATGATCCCGGCGTGAGCTAGAAGACAATGGGTTTTATAGCAAACATTACGCCCAAATCATTATTTCCCCCGTTCAGTCCGTGACAAACGTGGCTAAATCTACAGTATTGAATCTACACGAGAGGCCCCTTATACAATTTTGCCGTTTAAGGAAAATATACCTATACGTTTACATGCATTAGTACAAAACTAAACTTATGACACGGCCTCTCTGGCGGCCACTTAAAATGTGCACGCTTTTACGTGTTACATGAATAGATCATGAATATTGTGAAATTGTTTCAACTCGAACAAAAGATTTGGGTGTAACCGATAACTTACAAGAGCTATATACGACCAGTACGCTCTACCCGTGACATTTTGTGACAACCATTCGATTAAATGTAGCATAACAAGCATACAATATATAGCGGAAATACCCAGTATGCGTTTCTTTTTCTTCTCAGTATAAATTATGAAGATTACATGTGCATTTCTTAAACTTTACATTCAGTCTCATTAATATTTTGTTCATGTTTGCGTTATAAATCTATTGGCTTATAGATGCATGATCTGCAATTTGATTGTTTACGCTGAATGTTGCAGTTTGTCTGCTTGTTTCCTGGATCGTGATGTTTATTTTACGAAAATGTATATATCCGTTTGTTCCATTAACACTATTTAATATGTGTTAGTTATTGTCCAATGGTGCGTAGGTTAATTTTGAATGTTCTTCAGAATCGTTAAAATGTCGTCTCCGAACATCAACAATGTGCTCCTGCTAGGCTGTGTGATGTGTTACAGCACGGTATTCATGAAAACTACAGAGACCGACAGTTCCGTCATCTGTAAGGTCTGTCTTACCCCTTTCTAATATTTAATATCCTACATTTGCATGCTAATCACTGTATGCGTAATATATTTAGTAACTGACACTCCGTAATATTATTTTTACTAAATTAACTGTGTTTTTGTATTAACACGAATCCTTGTCCAAGTATTAATGAATAACATATATCTATAAATCCATTTCAATGCCCTTTTTCGGATTTTCGAGAAACCGTCGTTCTGAAACCGCATTGCACAAAATGTTTTAATGCAGTCTAAAGAGGTTACGTAAACCTATGTTTGCGGGGTGTATTTTATTTTTGGGTTGGGGGGGGGGGGGGGGGGGGGGGGGGGGGGGGGGCTTTGTATAGACTCCGTGCCTATACATAGCCCCAAAAGTATGGTGTCATATCGACACATTGTTTTACATACAGCAATTCACTTGCGGAAAAAAGTGTTGTTCTGTGTAAAGCTGAGTAAACATGGTAAACATGGTAAAGTGTACTTCTATTTCATAATAATATTAATAAAAGCACGTGTGTCAACTCCATGTTTGGCTGTATGGTAAGGCTAGCTGTACAGAGTCACAAGTGACAAATATACTCTAATGAAACGTGTTTTTTTCGGAATCAATGACATTTAGCTAGTAAATTATTCATTTAATTTCAGGCCAGGACTTTCTGTTTTACATTAGGATTTACTGTTGCCTTCGGAGCTCTGTTTTCAAAGACATGGCGGGTTTATCGTATTTTCACAAATAAGAAACTTCTTAAACGGGTACGTGTATTCATTTAAAATTGTTATTCAATAAAATTAAATATGTAGTATGTTTTTGCTTTGTATTTATAAATGTGTTGCTGCACCTACATATACGTTTAGAAAGAAATATGGAATGTTACATTTTTGGAAGTCATTTGCTTGACTTGTGGTCATTAAGATTGCGCATTCACGCTTTACATAATTATATATTGTATGTTACGAACCAAATGATCAGCATCAAATACAAAAACAAACGTGTGTATGTGTAATTCATTAACAGACAATCAAGGACGTCCAGCTGTTGGCGATTATATGTGGAATAGCGGCAGTTGTATTGATCGTACTGATATCCTGGGAGATAGTTGGTCCTCAGAAAATGATAATAAAAGATTTACATAAGGGGGTGAGTGTTACTTAATTATTGTCCCCGATCCCCGCATGAACTACATGCTTATATACAAACGTATTTTGACTATTTGCAGGACTACGTGCTAGGCAACGATGCGGAATTCCGCTAATTTGTTAATTCAAGCCATACTACAAACTAGATTGTCATTCATACGTACCATTATTTTGACTATTTGCAGTACTACGTGCTAGATAACAAGCGGAAATCCGCTAATTTGTTAATTCAAGCAATAATACAAACTCTCTAGATTGCCATTCATGTGTACCATTATTTTTACTATTTGCAGGACTACATGCTAGGTAACGATGCGGAAGTCCGTTCATTTGTACGGATATGCCATTCTGATTACGAGTCCTATTTTGGTTGGGGTCTTTACGTCATAGAGGGAACTCTGTTGGCGTTCGGTGCCTTTCTTGCCTGGGAAACTCGAAATGTGAGTGGTTTCATTACTGGACACAAATAAAATTGTATTATTCTATCGATGTAAGTGGAACAGTATTTAATTTGGAGTATCAACTAATGTATAACTTCAAACTATTAACAGGCTTATTAAATAGGAAATAACGGATTAAAAATAGATATGAAAATTGAAATTTTACACATATTCAATTACGAGTATTTTATGAACCCATGAACAATCCTATTCTTTTAATCGGCAAATATACATTGTTATATGACTTGAACACCTGGACAGAGTTTTGAAAAACGGTTTTGTAGTGTAATTTTGCTGTTATTTGGCGGGTTAGTTTCTTTAAAATTGCATTTATATTTTTTCCTTAAATCAATTACATAGCATTATTACTTTGCACAACAATTGATTTTAAAACCTTCGATTTACATTTTTTTAAAAATGTATAAATAAATATATGTAATATATAAACAAATATATAGTATTACGCAATCATACAATAACACATATCACATGTTTAAATATGTATGTGGAGCACCTCATGGCATGTGCCTTTATCAAATTATCTAGGCATTGTATAACATGTATAACATTGATTTGTATATCTTACTTTATTCAATTTTACAAACATTAACCAACATATTTTATAGGTATTATGATAGTTATTCTCTCTCAAACTTAGATGTAGAATATATCAGTTGTCCTATTGTTGGTCTGAAACCAGAAGCATAATTAAAAGATATGCTTTATTGAAGCTAAATATATTGCAATGAATTGTTAATGTGAATTATCCAAACAGTCCGCTCTAAATGAACATGTATTTATTATAATATGCTCTAACCTGGGTTTACTGTCAATGCAATAGGACAGCATTTTGCTGTTAAATTTTAGATTTCATTTTCGGGTGTTTTCACAAGTTTGTCCCGAATTACACTACTGTTAAATCGTGTCTGTCGTCTAGAATGCTACTTCAAAGAAGATAACTGTTGTTTTCTGTATGCATACAATTTTGGATTTTACTTGTTGATTTTGTTTTACATATTAAGTTGTGTTTGCAATATCATTATACATACTGTTATCACTATTATTAAAATCATTATGATATTATAATTGATAGTATTGTTGTCAGTATTGATATGTATTATGCTTTATTTTAAATGAGTGTTATTTTCAGTATTATTTTTTTATTATAAATTTTGCCTTGTTGTTATCATGGTAATTTATATTTAAGAATAAGAACACTTATTATTGCTTTTGTTAATGTTTTCCAATATGTTTAAAACAGCTATAGTAATTATTATTCCAGGTTAAGATAGAGGCATTGAACGACTCCCATTTGATTGGTATTTGTCTGTACAACGTGGTCATCCTAAGTGTGGTGGGACTGACTTTGTCCCTATTACTTGAAGAACAAGTCGTCACGATGTACGGTATATCGTCAGGGTGTATTATCATTGGCACCACAGTCACTCAAGTGGTTATTTTCATACCAAAGGTAGGACTCACGTGAAATAATGTTCTATCATGCATATCGGATACAAGTATCCACGTTTTACACGTCGAGAGCTGGCAAATTTGATTTTACACGAGGGCAGATTAAAGCCACGCACATCAAACATGATGACGATAACATTTTAGGCCATCATTGTGTAAAAAAAAAATACAACGCGTTGATAGTTGCTTTCAACAGGTAAACCAACTGGTTCAAATATGGAAAATCCTACCATGTGTACACATGTTTTAATCGAAACCTCGGAAGAGTCTGGGTTCCAAAAATGAAACATTATATGTCGCGCTGGAATTGCCGATATTTGCCGGATGCCTATTAAATATATCTCCCTTCATCTCCTCCGCTCTATCGCACAATCCACTAGCTTTCTTAATAGTACACTCATTTGATATATAAATAATCAAAGCAGGTATAAAAGGAACAGGAAATGTAGCAGTCACAGAACAAAGTCAAACACGCACTCGAAACAAACAACAACTAAAAGAATAAATATAACCAAAGTATGCGACACAACAAACATAGAAGGGTTGATAATAGGGGCAACGCCTTGGAATTATCAATGACACAAATGGCACTGGTATTTAACCAGGTATTAGAGTGCACAATAACGTCTCCTTACCATATATGGTCATTCCGATTAAACGAGACAGCGTACATAACGTCGCGTAATATACTTTTACAAAATAGATGGCTGTAACAAGTAATGCAAGTAAAACGTAAATATGATAATGTTTTATGAATATACAAAACAACAACCCAGAAACTACAAAGCAAATACAAGTACTCAATGATATGGCAAATGCAAGAGCAATACGAGAATACACCATTAAGGGGTTGAAGGCAATCATTAAACGTTACCAGCAGATAGTACACACTATGTCGGGTCGTCGCACAACAAAGTGGGGGGTGAAGTAAAATATGTAAAATGGTCAATGAACAAACCTACAGTGCGTTGGAAATGTATATGGCCCTAACATTAAACCTCCCCAAAGGTGATGTTTATGTACAATTTTCTTTATTTAAATTCGATAAATCACGAGGTTGTGTTAAAACTGTGCATGCTTGCATATATTAAAGGTTTCACAAAACTGAAATAAGCTTCGAGTAGTGCAGACTCGTAAATGCAGCCGTCCGCAGCATTTGTCGCATTTACGTCAGTTATTATTTCTGATATGGTGGTATATAGTGGTCACATTTCTGAATTCTTACTGAATAGTATAGATTGAACGTTTTGGCCACGTGATCCTATATTGATACATAAACCGTAAAGCAGATGAACATACTTTTGTTTAATAGATCAGTGATGTATTACTCTGTCTAATACCATCAGTTGTTTTGCATCGGTATGTTTTAATTAGACTAAGTGTGAACCTGAAAAGTAATAATGTAAGTACGCATCTTTTCTGTTTTTTGGTAAATGATCACTCGAATGCTATTTTTCTTAGAAATGTAGCGATGCGAATTATTCAGAGTTTAACAAAAACTCGTATTGGTGATCTCTCAATTTTCTCAAATAATAAAACAAACGGTATAATATAAAGAAACCACCCTGTTATAAAACATTTAAAACAAGTGAGCAATACACTTTATTGACAGACTATTTCATTCTCTCTAACTCATTAATATTTATACATTGATACACTATTTATATATCATTGACAAACACCACTTTTAATCGTTTTAGGTAAGAGCCGTATACACTAAAACCGCTGTGGGGACTTCTACAAATCAACCTCATATTGAACATATATCGGCCACTTGATCATGACGAGCTGGCGATGGTAAGAGTCCAAAATCTGTATCAACGGTCGAATATACGTTCTCTAAATATTCTAGGCACATGCAGAGATTAGACAACCAGCACCTGTAAAATCCAGATTCAGCAAACTACAAAATAGTGAAACAATCATCTGAACAATAACACGATTATCAGAAAAAATGTTATATCACGACGAAAACGAATAACATCATACAATAACACATAACTTGCGTTGTGGGAATATAATAAAAAGAGTATAAAGGAGAAATAAACTCGGTGTGCATCGAAATTACGGATTACGGAGATCGATGACGTAGTTCCGGCGTTCCGTGGCGTACGAAGAAGTTCAAGTTAACATACTACGTCATCATACAAACATTCGACGTCATCAACCGTCATGCACTTGTGTAATATCCTCTATATGATACACATGTATCAAATTTTAAAACACTTCTTTCAAATTTGTGTATTTCTGTCTTTTTCAATTGTTATGTTTTATTGTGCAAACATTGACGAAAAGCAAAATTATCACGTGATTTAATACTAGCATTTCTTGCATAATAAAAAGACAATGTACTAAACTTGTTGATATCCTGTCTTACGATTTATCCTGTCAATGAAAACGGGACGACCTTTGAAAACGTTCTGATTTGGACATACATTTTAATTGCATACACTATATTTATCATGTTTATTATATTTTTTATTGAATATATATAAATACTAGTTGAATTAAAGAAAGACGACTAATAGACATATAATACAAAAAGGATTTTACAAAAATAGTGTTGTTATTTCACCCATGACTCCACCTGATTTAGACTGTCTGCTTAACAATTTCATTTCAACATTTGTGGTTATTTGGAATGATCTTATGAGTAATGAATCAGATGAAGTTGTTGCTGACCAGGATTTCCTTAAAACATTTGGTACATGTATTATAGACTTGGATAGGGAATTAGAGATGAATGGGGTGCCTCTGGAGGCAGGGAGCATTCAGGGGTCGGAACAGAAACATCAAATGCAAAATGCTAGATTTGAAGATTTATCTATATGTGATATAGATCCATTAGTTCAAAATGAAGACAACACAAACTCAATAAAACTAATCTGTTGGATATTAGTTAATTTGAGAGTTTCTTCTCTAAAAGGTTTTCTTTCCAAATATAAAAGTAATTTAAGGACTCTTCTGCGACAAGGACTATCACAACCTGACTTCTATGGTGATGTGATTTATAAACTTCGTAAGATTCTTGGTCATGATCACTTTCATACTATCTTTGTTAAACTTGTTAAAAAGTTTATCAAAAGAGGTTATGACACTATCATTTTGCAACGTACTGCATGCTTGGTGGTGGACCCTTTTAACGTTCGCCACTATGATTTCCTCTTTAATTGTACGATGACCGGACAGGCTGTGGACCCTATGATGACGCCTACTAAAAGCCCATTGGGACGGTGGCTTTGATGTTTGTCTATGATCTTTCTTGTCGCGCACTATGATTTCCTCTTTAATTGTACGATGACCGGACAGGCTATGGACCCTATGATGACGCCTACTAAAAGCCCATTGGGACGGTGGCGTTTGATGTTTGTCTATGATCTTTCTTGTGGTCCCCTAATGATTTATTCTCTTGTTGCTCTGGCTTCTGCCAAGTCATTGAGTACCTTCAGCATGGCTTTTTAGGCTATTGTTTTTTTGTATTATATTTACACGAGCATATTTGTGTTTTACTTATATTGCCTATTGATGCTGCCTTGCTGGTTAGAGATTAGATCATAGCGGGGATTTCTTTATTTACACTGTCCTGTTTTAATGAGATGACGGTAGGGTAAATGTGAGGTTTGGTGCACCCTAGAACCGGTTTAAACCCCCCAGTGGCCTACTTTGCCACTGACCGTTCCAAGGCGGTAGCCGTATTGTCAACCCTTTTGTTTTGTTTGTGATGTCGTTTGCATTTATTATTACCTTTGCCTTCTTGTTTGTCTGCTTGCGTGTTTGTTTCTGTGTTTTGTGGTTGACTCCTCCTCCTTGAATGCTACTTTCCCTGTCCGATCTATATTTCTATATATATTTCTATATATATTTTATATTTCTTTAACATACTGAATAATGTTGAGCACACCGAACCCCTGAAGTTTGAATTTTAATAAATGTCAGTGGTGGTAACGTAACACATCCCTCGCATGGTGTCATCAATTCGCATAGACTGAAGGTCGTTATCAACGCTCTGTATATATGATCCAAACAAATAGGTAAGGATGTTGACCATGAATATAAAATAAGATTTTTTGTTTTTCACATAGAGAGCTGTCTCACGTATGTAAAAAAACACTTAAAGTGTATATGATTGCTCCTGTGCAGATGCAATGTGAGTTGAAAACGGTTAGAAACATCAATGTCGACTTTTATACTGATTTGTACAGCAGGTGATGTTTTAGTGGTGGTGAAAACTATGTTGTAGAAAAGCATATTCCGGAGAGAAATTGTACAGAGAATATAGACCTGTATATTTGCTTTTATATTTAACACTTATTTCCCCTGCTGTCTAAAATATTGACACCCATTTCCGCCCATCCACCCAGATGGCTGAACTTGCCATTAAATATCATAACTTATAACTCTAATTGTGATACACGCACACTCAACTACCCAATATATCGAAAGTAGATATACAAAGAGAAGATGAAGGGAGACATTTGGAAATCGCCGCTTCACACAAAAACAAACATTGCAGTCTCGGTTTGAGGCTTGAGCTTTCTACCGTCTCGCCCTCTAGACCCGGCTTGAGTAGAACTCAATATTTAAAAAGTCAGTAGTACAGAAATGTGAGCAATCCCGAAGATGGTATGCATATAACGGTGTACATGGAACCTTTAATGAACAATGTTATGGTCAGCAGGGTAAGGTCCCAGTTTCTAACAAAACGCTTTACCCTTAACAGGAATACAATGGGCAAAAAAATAAAATGGAATGAATCCTCCGTCCTGACTTGATTGATCGTATTGAGTCGTTTCTTTCGAATGGTACACCTCGTATATCTTTAAAATAGTGTAACCTTTTCGGATGGCTGTCTGGAATTCTGGTGTGCACCACGTACCTGGCAGAATCCTATCTTCATCACTACATGTACATGTACAAGGAGACTGGTTTTCCGTGTCAGCACAACTGCGGTAAATTTCAATTTGTCATTCGAACGGTATGGAAGTATAGGATGATACAGTCGTCGTGGTAGTAAAATCTTCACCTGAGTGATCCCAAAGTGTTGATGTCATCAAAGTTAACAGTAATGATGTTTTGGTGTCCTACAGGGTACTGGCAGTATTTGTTGACCCAGGGACACAACGATATAAAGTCGACGTAGTTGATATGTTCTTGATCTTCTACTTGGTAGTGTAGTTGACTGGCATTGGTTGTTCCACTGAAAAAAATTGTCACATGCATTCAGTCTGTCTACAATATCATTCTAGAGATTGGATGAAGTCTCAAAGATCTCTATAGGTTTGACATGGGGGTGTAAAGTCGTGCTTCCAAATACTCACGTACATACCTAAACGTTTAATATAGGCCCTCTTTTTCATGGTCAATGCAAACATTTCCTTCATAGATTGATTGTTCAAGGGGTGTATGGTTTGCTCTGAATTGTCTGAAAAGCAAATGGGTCATCCGTGAAAATGCACTCATGAAATTCGTAGACTGTGTTGGACTCGACACAGTAAGCATCTAATTTGTATTTGGTTCCAGTCAATTTCTTTTCGACTCCATTCAAAGCATGTTGTATATGCACCATGTCTCGTTTTTTTCTCCATTGCAGCCATTGGATGGATACTGTGCTATACTATTGTTTATATCCACTTGGAGGAATCTTATCAATAGGTGTTCTATCGAATTGTTTTTTTATGTCTTAACATCTTCCAGTTTGGATCCTTCTATCCACTATCCATCATGTCAAATAAGATTTTTATCCACGAGTTTAGCAGGTACCCAATCCGTTCCTTCTGTCAGCTGTACTCTCCATTTTTCTTCAATGAATTTAATCCGGTACACACCTATACAGACTGACGTAATCAAAAGTGTCCACAGCTTTTACACAGCTTTTAAACTTTCCGTCTTCATCTTTTCCTTATCATCGAGGTACTCAACCCGAAGTGAGCCCAATATCAAAATGACATCTGTCAGAAAAAACATCAAATTCGTTCTATTGTCACCATCCAGCTAGCACAGTATGTAGCTAGAGCATCGGATTACCAATCCAAAATATATGTTTCGCAACATACAAGATTATCGGGCGTTTAATTCCGTCCGGTGTTTTTTTATCAAATCGATTTAATGAATACTAGCATTTTTTCAGTATATATACTACCTTATATATATATATCTTTTTGTTGGTGCTTATCTCAATTAGATCGATTGGAAAAATGTTCATAAATAAAACTCTTGTGAATGTAGGTAGCATCTTTTTGCAATGTAAAAAAGGACATTTGCGAGGAATATCTGTTCAAATAAACAATAAATATAAAATATTCAAAATAACATGTCATTACCTCCCTTTATGGATTGATGGCGTGTTATATTGGACCGATAGCGGCCCGATATATGGTATAAATTGATACAAACTACGTCGGCCTGACGTTGGCCCGAGATATAATAATAGACATTAGAAGAAGTGTGCTATATTCATTCAGATTAATGCATTGAACAATCAATTTAGTATGCCATACAAACAAACAATTCAAAAATTGGAAAATATTGAATTAATTGGCTCTACATAGGCCCGACGTCGGCATATCCAATATTTAACTGACATCTGACCGATACCTTTTCAGCAAATCATAAAAAGAACACACGAACCCAGTCAGCAAGCCTATATCGGACCGATGTTGGACCGATAAGTTTCCTATATACAGATAACGGATAGATAACGGAGAGACATCGGGCCTTGCCGCTCTGTTACCGATATCGGATAGATATCGGTAACAGAGCGGCAAGTCTGATTAACGGCCCGATGTTTATGACAGATAAGAGATAGATAACGGACATACATCGGGCCGATCTGCCGACAGGCCGACCAATTACCGATATCTATCCGATATGGCCATGCTGGCTGGATTCAGGGTTATTGGAATTTTCTAACGCTTCTATGATCTTCTATGACTTCCATCATATGACTGTTAACGTTATTTAAAAATAACTTGTTTATCTTATTGGAATACTCTTAATGTTCTATGACATTCTATGACAGTATAAATATTTTGTGGTTGTTGTTAGTTTTCAGTATTCAGTAGTTGAATTGAGTATAAATTCAGTACAAGCAAGGTTTTACACAAGCGTAAAATAGCTGCCGAGGGACATCAAGTCACGGGTGTTAAAACATATAGAAAACAATAAATGTTGAGACAAAAAAAAAACACGGCCGTTTTTTCTTACATTCTTCCCGATTTTTACCAAGCATTTTACCTTCCTACCAAGCATTTTGAATCAATGTGGGCGACCTCACTTCTTTCTGTTCAAATACCTTGACATGCCTTACATATTGATTACAATTCACCCTTGTAAAACGACGTGCTAAAAGTACACATCAGCACAGACATATCAGAAATACAATTGTTCGCATGTAAGGGATATTTGTGCGTTAACGTGTGCATGACAAAACATGTAAACTGGTCACTGTTACCATGTGTAATGATAAGATTGCGTTATTAAACTGAAAAATGTAAAGGAACTGTTGCTACCTTACTATTAGCAATAATGAAAACCATAATAATGAAAATGTAAAAAAAAAAGGAAATCAGCAGGCTTGAACCCTCCTTTCCCCGGCACTAACACGACGCCTTAGTCAACTGCGCTACTCAGGCCATTGAATATCTCATCGCTAATATATATATAATAATAATGACTACATGCTACATTTTAGTAGTCTGAAAACGTCAGTTCAGCAAGTGAAAAGAAAATCTTTCGACATTACAAAATATGAGTTTATACCATTTAAGTTTTTCAGACGAGTTCTCTAGGAATTCAAGTTTTAAAGCATCCTTACTGCCACTAACATGAGTCACAGTCTGTTTACCATAGACAGCTGTAAAACCCATATACCATCATTTTATGTATTTCCTGTAAGTGAATATTTTTCAAGGTAGTATTTGAATACATTTGTTAATTATATTATAAAATAGTTGTTGCTGGTTTTGCTTCCTTTCTTGTTACATTACTCGTAACAGACTTGAACCCGGGTTCTCCGAAATTCAGATCTACCTGCTATCCTTATTGTTCATGGCTATCACTGGCTAGATAAAAATCTAACAGAAGTGCAGAATACAATGGTTTTACAATCAAGATAAACAGTTCATGGGTCACAGACATCGACAATATGACCAAGAAGGTAGACACCATCATGGCTTTTTTACAGTATTGCAATTCTGTCTAAATCCAAATCCCAAGCAATCAATAAATATGTCAGAACGACCCCATAGTACGCCTGTACAGCACGGGTACCCCGCTCTGGAGACGACAGCAACCAAATGGAAATGGTGCAAAGAAGAGCAGTCTGCAACGTCTATAATGAATACTGCAGGGCAAGCAGTGTTGCAGTCACGCTACTAAATCTGGGGTGGGAAACATTGAAGGCCAGGAGAGACAAATCCAGGGTCATGGTGTTCTACAATATATATCACCACCTTGTAGACATAGAGTTCCTTCAGTCCCTGAAACCGAATCTCTCCAACACACTTGGCCATTACCCAAGTCCATGCCAGAAATACAAACAACCAGCATTACTTCTTCCAGCACTTAATCATCCTGTGGAATAACCTACCGATTACGACAGTGACTATCAAACAGACTACCATGAAATCATTTCGGTGGGTTCTCGCCACCCAGATGTTCTAGACGATGAGCTTTGCTTTTAAATTTAATCCCATGTACAAGAAATATGTTTAAACCTCGATCACATACTATTAACCTTTTTGCTGCTAACGCATAGTTTAGGTCATATTCTATAAATCTATCTCTATATACTGCTACACACTCTTTCGAATTCATCTCCGTGGCCGGATGGTAAAGACGCTGCGTTTGAAACCTTCTCGCCTCTCATCGCTCGGGTTCGAATCCCGCTGGAAGCTCGACTTGTAACAACTCTCTCGACAGTCAGGTAAAGGTTTCAACAATGTCATACTTTTCAAACATTTGAATATATAATGTATGATAATAAATATTGCTCTTTATTTCTATTTCTAGTGCCTGCACCACTCTAATAGGGTAAATGCTTGTTTTACTGCCGTTAAAGATAACGTTTAACAATATTTTGCAAAAGCGTACGACAACTCTGGGATTAATTTGTTTTGGTAAATTTAAAATTTAGGTGACGTTCTTGATAACATTTGCAAAAAACTTCCACTTTCATCTATAAGTAATTATGACTTTTCAACACTACATACAACTTTACCACAAAACCTTATCTAAGACAAGCCTATTGCTCTCATTAAAATATCGTGTTAATGGCAGTTTGAATCATAACACCATGTGAACTTGCCAAGAAGCACTTGTTTTCCTATTATATAATGTTTTTAGACAAAGTGCTGTTATCCCTGTGGATTCGAACTGTTTGCCTCATATTTGTTTTTGTATTGCTTCGAACAATAGTTCATGTTCAGCCTTTCAATCAGATATAATTGAAACCTGTAATGAAACCTCTCGGTATCTTGATTACATATTAACCATTGGCAGCCCTTTCTATTCTACTATGATAAACGATATATACACTAAATATCTGTAACTTAACAAAGGTACAATTTCTGAACTGAGGCTTAATTTCTTGATTTATATCTCTTAAGCAAAATGTATGAAAATGCGGATGATTTTAATTTTGATATCGTTAATTTTCCCTACTTAGTCGGGGCTGTTCTCAAAGCAGCGTCTATGCGATATATGTTTCTTATCCTTTTCATTTTTTTCTTTTTGAGCTTGTAGCCATGTTTAGGACCTATATATTAATAACCTGTGTATAACTAAAAATATACGCCATCAGGGCTTTGAAAAACTTTGCAAAACTGTATTATCGTAACCTTATCTGCTTTTAAAATACAAAGGTAATTTGAAAACTCTTCTGCGACAAGGACTATTACAAACTGATTCTATGGTGAAGTGAGATACTTGGTCATGCAGCCTTTCATACAATCTTTATTAATCTACAAGAGGTTGCGACCCTATCATTTGCAACGTACTGCATGTTTAGTTGTTAACCCATTTACAGTTAGCCACAATGATTTCCTCTTTGACTGTGCGATGATCGGACAGATTTTGTGGACGATATGATGACGTCTACCTGAATTCCAATCTGGCTTTGTCGTGCTCTGAATGGTTTATTCTATTGGGGCTTTGGCTTCTGACAAGCTTCTGCCAAGTCATTGAGTATTTGCTTTGTTGCTTTCTATGCCTCTGTGTTTTAAATTCATAATATACATGGTCATCTTTCTCTTATATTTAAGGATTGTTTTTCATTTTTTGCAATGTTATCGAAGTATAACACGGCAATGATGAGTCACAAATTGTATAAAACCGCTTCGCTGCGCTACGCCGTTTTATACAAAATGTGTGACCCATCATCGACGTGTTATAAATCGCAAAAAATGAAAAACAATCCTTATAATTACAATCTTATATGTATCAATGATAATCTTTGCTGACAGTCGATTTTTATTTCATATGCCCCAGTAAGCTCTGAATTAAATTAATTTCAGTTGAACCGATGAGCCAAATCACACATTTCCAAATAGATCTAGGCCCAGATGTTTACGTTTCCTAGTAACTAATGTTTCTAGTGGCGTAGATTCATTTAGGCACTCCAAACCCCGACCGAAAACCTTTTCTATGCTATGCTCTTTTTATCCCCAAAAGCATCTCCCAAACTCGTCAGAGTGCTCCAGTTTACCAGCGGAAAAAGTTCTAAAATATCAGTTATTCTTATTGATTAAGCTTTTTAAAATAACATGGCATACTGTACACATAATCAAGCGTTACACTTGTAATATTAAGACAAAGTGTTTACCTTTACTGAGTATCTGTTTAAATCCGCTGTTTATTTATATTCGTTGTGACGTAATGGTTTAAAAAAAGTGACGACATGTAACGTTCGTTACGTCATCGTAAAGAGGAAAGAAAATCAGGGGCGTAGCCAGGTGAAAGGTCGGAAGCCGGTACCGTTCCATTTTCCCCCCTAATATAGTGTTTGTAAGCCCGAGCATACCCCGGACCCCTTTCGCCGCTCAAATAAAATGTTGGGATTCCAGTTTAGTCTGCGCCTGCGCAATTGGAACTATTCTATATTGAGTCCCCGACGTGTTATTGAAAAATAACAGGACACTTTTAAGAATGACTAACCAATCAGAACGCAGTAAATATGTGTATTGTTCGCAGTTTGTAATTATTGCCTATTAATGCTGTCTAGTATGTAAGGCAATATAGCATGGCGGTGATTTCTTTATTTACACAGTATCGCTTTATCGGGATGACACTAGAGAGTGAGTGAGGTTCGGTGCCCCAAAGAACCTGGTTTAAACCCCCAGCGGTATTTTTTTATATTTCTTTTATTCACCCTTGTAATTGTTGTTGTTTTTGGTTGATTGTGGTCATTGAATTCTACATTTACTGTTCGACTTATATATCTGCTTTTCAGGTTATATACATTATAATGACATATAATCGTAGATATATCGATTAACGATTAGTAGACAAATCTGAAGACGCATGTTCTACCATTATTTTGCTAGTAAAGAGAAAACAATACGGATGTATGTAAAACTGTATGCATATATTACTACCATTCATTTTGCTTCAACATACTATTACTGGGTTAAATACTGGTATGTTGATTAAGTAATAATGATTTCATTGCTAGTCCCTCCGTCAGAGCTTATTTCTGTAAACAGCTCGCTTGTTTGCGCAGTACCTATCGCCATCAATGAGTTCATCGTATTGACCTCTCATGGTGTAATAGCCTTTGTGACACTGTGATCTACATTATTTGAAACATGGTCATGTCTGTTTTTCAAAACAAATGTTGTATTGTGCGTGTATTGAACGTATATATAGATCATTTCACAATTTGTTCAAGACATATAAAAAATACTTCATCCGTGTCTCATCGACCGTCAACGATGAGCTTACGTTTGTATTTAAGTAACCTACTCCATAATGACCGCCAACCAAATCATCACAACTACAAAATGACAATAAGCCCAGTAAATATTACCGATAAAAGACAATCAGTCGAGCCAGTCGGTTTATGGTATGACAACTCCTAGAGGGCCTTCGTTCGACCATATGTCATTGACAGTCTATGACAATCTTTACTTGAATCAATATTTCTTCAAGACTACCTTCGAATGAGTCCCATCAGTTTTAACTCATCAAGACAATTTACCTCACATATTTCTGTAGGGGGTCAGTAACAAACCCAATAACTGATTTATTGCATCGAGCACCTTTTTTAAGGCAAACGCCGGTATTTAACCCATTATAATGGAGCATCAACGTCATTGAGACGTTTAAAAACATTATTAAATTTACTTATTATGTTTGTTACTAACGAATTAAAGAACTATTTGCAAATGATTTAAACTTTGAATCAAAATTGTAGTCCATATTGTTTTAGTGACCCTCTATGAAATTTGCTGACCCACTATAGAGTAATAGAGGGTCACCATGTGACCGCTCTAATCCAATGAAATTCCTAGGATTTTGTGCGAGGTGCAATAATGTTTCATGTTAGGTGAGTGGGTGATATAATACTGAAATTATATGTAATGCTTTGAAATGTGTGTATCGCGCAATGTATCTGCATGAACATGCACACCATCATCTTCTTCTATAAAACATGTAGCAGTGTATGCTTTCTGTCATAAAGATGGGCACTTGGTATACATGTTGTTTTTTGGAGAAATTAAGAAGTTTTTGCATAAAAAACATACATTGGGTAATTACAAACCACTAAAAGCAAATTCTTCAAGAAATTTATTCTGGTTGTTATATTTTTTATGATAATTATTGTGAACAATAAACATAAATCCGAATTCATAAATCATTAACACTGAACTTTGGCATTGATTTTGATGTATTATACCAGCTCAATTGATAAGTATAACAAACTAAATTTTACGTCTACAATTTTATGATTGTATTGATTGAACATTATTTACACAACGCATTTAGTTTACAAGTATAACAAACTAACTGTGGGTAACGAACCAGTCATTGTTTACAAGCTATATACAAGTATTGCTGGAATAACACTCCTTACATTCTCCCCTTACAGCATGCATGCATTTTGACAAGTTGACATATCAAATAAGATTTAAATATATTTAATGAATACATATATGAAACAATAATAGTTGTAAAATATACGAATCTATTATCAGAATGACTTGAAATAGAGCATGTTTGCATAAACCCTAGAGGTCAAAGCGGAAACTGAAGATGATCTAGATAACTCTTCTTATACATTAAATATATCAATTAAACAAACTGAAGCTTGCAAATAATTACCCTTCCTGTACATTGAATAATTATATAATACGAACAAGCCCAAGCTTTTAAATATTAACACTTCCTAATCTGTTGAATGTACAACTCAAACAAACGCAAGCGTGTGAATAATGACTCTTCCTTTCAGGATCGTAAATACTGACTCTTCCTATACATTGAGTCTACACTTAAACAAACTCAAGCTTGTAAATAATGATTATTAAAATGCATTGGATATACAGCTCAAACAAATTGCTCGCAAATAATTCTTCATGTACATTGACTCTACAACTCAAACAAACTCAAGAGTGTAAATATTGACTCTTCCCATACTTTGAATATACAACTTAAACAAATCCAAGATTGTAAATAATGAATCTTCCTATGCATTGAATACACAGCTCAAACAAACCTAAGATTGTAAATAATGACTGTTCCTATACATTTAATACACAGCTGAAACAAACTCAAGCTTGTATATAATGACTCTTCATATACATGCAATACACAGCTCAAACAAACTTAAGATTGTAAATAATGACTTTTCCTATTCATTCAATACACAGCTCAAACAAACTCAAGCTAGTAAATAATGACTGTTAATATACATTGAATACACAGCTCAAACAAACCTAAGATTGTAAATAATGACTGTTCCTATGCATTTAATACACAGCTGAAACAAACTCAAGCTTGTATATATTGACTCTTCATATACATGCAATACACAGCTCAAACAAACTTAAGATTGTAAATAATGACTTTTCCTATTCATTCAATACACAGCTCAAACAAACTCAACCTTGTAAATAATGACTCTTCATATACATTAAATATACAACTCAAACAAACTTAAGATTGTAAATAATGACTTTTCCTATACATTGATATACAACTCAAACACACTCAATATTGTAAATAATGACTCTTCCTATACATTGAATACACAACTCAAACACACTCAATATTGTAAATAATGAATCTACCTGTACATTGAATACACAACTTAAACAATCTTAAAATTGTAAATAATTACTCATCCTAAACATTGAATATACAACTTAAACACACTCAATATTGTAAATAATGCCTCTTCCTATATATTGAATATGCAAATAAAACACACCCAAGCTTGTAACTAATGCCTCTTCTTATACATTGAATACACAGCTGAAACATATTTAAGCTTGTAAAAAATGCCCATTCCTATACATTGAATACACAGCTCAAACAAACGTAAGCTTATAAATAATGCCCATTCCTATACATTCAATACACAGCTCAAACAAACGTAAGCTTGTAAATAATGCCCATTCCTATACATTCAATACACAGCTCAAACAAACGTAAGCTTGTAAATAATGCCCATTCCTATACATTCAATACACAGCTCAAACAAACGTAAGCTTGTAAATAATGCCCATTCCTATACATTCAATACACAGCTCAAACAAACGTTAGCTTGTAAATAATGCCCATTCCTATACATTCAATACACAGCTCAAACAAACGTAAGCTTGTAAATAATGTCCATTCCTATACATTTAATACACAGCTCAAACAAACGTAAGCTTGTAAATAATGCCCATTCCTATACATTCAATACACAGCTCAAACAAACGTAAGCTTGCAAATAATGACTCTTCCTAATAGTATACATTAGATATATAATACAAACACGCTTAAGCTTTTAAATATTAACACTTCCTAATCTATTGAATATACAACTCAAATAAACGCAAGCTGTTAAATAATAAAAGTATAACAGTCAACAGGATATTCAGCTTTCACAGAACACAGTAAACCCACAAACACGCAAAAAGACAAACATGAATGGCAATGTTAATACGCAAAAAAGGCATATGACGTCACAAACACAAAAATGGTTGACAATAGGGCTACCGCCTTATAGCGGACGGTGGCAAAAAGGCCGCTGGGGGGTTTAAACCAGGTTCTGCGGGGCACCATACCTCGCACCCTACTATCATCTCAATACATCGGGACAGTTTAAATAAATAAATGCCCGCCATGAACTATTTTCTTACCAGCAAGGTAGAATAAATTTGCAATAAAAGTATAACACAAAGATGCTCGTGTATATAAATACAAAATAAAATGACATAGAAAGTCACAAGGAAGTTACTCAATGATTTGGCAGAAGCCTGAGCAACAAGAGAGTAAACAATTGAGGGCACGACACGATAAGATTGCAGATTGCAGACAAACTTCAAACGTTACCGTCCTGTTAGGATTTAGATAGACGTCATCATAGGGTCCACAGCCAGTCATCGCACTATTAAAGAGGAAATCGTAGTGGCTAACTGTAAATGGGTCCATCACCAAGCATGCAGTGCGTTGCAAAATGATAAGGTCATAAACACTTTTGATACACCTGTTAACAGGTTTAACAAAGGTTGTATGAAAGTGATCATGACAAGGACCTTACGAAGTTTGAAAATCACGTCACCATAGAAGTCAGGCTGTGATAGTCCTTGTCCTTGTCCTTAACATAGTGTTATTTACTATACTACTCCATAATTTGCTAAGGATCACTTTTTTGCTGTCTACATTTCTTGCTGAAATAAATAGCATTATTTCTATTTGACATGAAATTATTCAATGTCAAACACTATTTAGTTGTAGTTGAAAATCATAGTCTCTTATTGTGTTTTTGTACTTAGGAATAGAATCAACAACACGATTATCTCGAAAAATACTTGGTATATCTATAAAATCGATGCCCTTATTAAGATATTGTTTTAGAAAATGCCTGACGTGATAAGACTCCTTGTCAATATGGGGTCGGAGAACATTCTGCGTGTAGCTTTGAATTATGGAGGCAGCGTTATACAAAGTATCTGTTCGACTGAAAATTGTGTCTGCTTCCTCGTCAATCAGCTTAAGTGAATAAATGGATAGAGATGTGAGACAACAAAGCATCTAGTACTTTCCAAACTGTTTAAACAATGTATGTAAATCTGCGACTGACATAGTAATACGTGATTTACGTTTTACGTTTGATGTTACCACTTCTTATACATTATACGAGAGGTGTTAAACTTATAACGTAACACTTTTGTTTATGCTGTTATCTTTCAGTGGAAATGGTTTTCATAAAACATGCGTGATTTAATGTGAAACAGTTATTTAGAACGGTTCGCTTTAAATACATTTTAAATTAGGTAACCGCTAGTTTCCAATTTTAAACCTATATGTTTCTATTGCCTAAGAGTTTTACCTTAAACCAAATTATGTCACTAAATGCATATCGTAATTGTTTAAAACTGTGTTTGAAATCTAAATATGATCGTAATCTTATTTTAAGTCAAAAATATAAATGTTGAAAGTTCGAATTTTATCGAAATTTTAAGAAATTGACAAATTATAGGACAGTTTGCTAGTATGTTACCGATGATTTTATCAATTTACAAAAATAAGCATTTATTCATATTTTATGAGACAAAAATGAATAGTTATTGTTGCTGTATTATCACATACCATATACAGATATATTTTGGTCAAAGTTTATATTTGTTCATCATTATTTGTAAATGTGTGTGTTTTGCCCCTAAATCTTAAGTTATATATTTTTTCATTTCCTTTCTTATGTTTCGAACTAGAAGTTTTTACAGGTTTAATAATTTTTCAAAGTTTTAGTTCAGGTTAATTTTCGCTGAAATCATGAAAACCGACAAATAGCAAAAAAAAAGCATATTCCATTTTGTTTACGTTCACACAGGGACATATCAGACTTCTATTACCTTAAACGACAAATTACAAGCATTTGTTTTTAAATTTGTTTTGCAATTACTTTTTATAATTGAAGATTTAAGCCTCAAAATGTAATTCTTTACCATTTTACAAACATAGCGATGCAGCAAAATTGGGAATCACATTATAATTTATGTCATAATGTTTTATATCGAAAGAAACATTAGACTTGACATTAAAATGAATATTCGGCGAGAATGTCAAGATGTTTGAATCAGGTACAAATGAAAGCATTACATTATAAGTTGAACACCTCTCGTATACACAGCTCAAACAAACATAAGCTCGCAAATAATGACTCTTCCTATAGGTCTCACTACACAGTTAACTCCCTTGAAACCCACGGTAGGATAATTCTTACGCCTAAAATGTAGTAGTGTGTTCTTCGGTTTTAAATATTTTTAAAAATTATGACAGATATGTTTATTGTTGTTGCAGGCGAGATGAACAGAGTCTGAAATTGGATGTGCAGCCATAAGATGACACTGCCATCAAAAATGGCAGCTTTATGGGTGTTGAAGAATTCTGATCCAAACTCTAGAGTTAAAGCTCAAAATAGTGCATTGGAGGACACCACTCTAATTAAAACAAAAAGACCTGGTCAACGTACCAGACTTTGTACAGTTTTGTGTGAGCAAATGACTTGGTTACATAAAAAAGTAACGTTTAGCATGGAAACTTCCAGTTTGGAATGGCCCTGTAAACTTTATTCATATAGGCCAACATAGTGAAAATGAACTGTGTAGTGAGACCTATACATTGAATATACAACTCTAACACACTCAAGCTTGTAAATAACGACCCTTCCCACACATTGAATACACAAATGAAATATACTCAAGCTTGTAAATAATGACTCTTTTAATTCAAACTTAGGTATATCATCTGTTCAGAAGATAAGCTAAGTATACTGAAATGAAAAAGAAACGCAGGGTGCGTATTTCCGCTTATATTGTATGTTTAATATGCTACTGCTAATCGAATGGTAAAGGGCGACATTAGGCCTGTCCTTTAAGAAAGAATGTTTAAACAGCACTGAACACACCAATGGTTACCCCTTTAAAGTTTCATAATCTTCAGAATGCGCATTTGGCTCAAGCAGGTGAGCAAACTTAGGCTTTAAATGTTGCAATCACTTAAAATTAATACAGTACTGAACTGGCTCAATGTTTCAAAGAGGAACTTCAGCATTTATGAATTTCTTATTACAACGTGTACTGTGATTAAAATGTCTGCAACATCACAGTTGTGTCCTTTCTCTAACTAACTGCACTATTTTTTCTTTACAAAACATCTTGGGATTTCTTGGAATATATATGGAATTAAGTGTGCAGTATATGCAATATATAGCGGACATACGCACCCTGCGTTTCTTTTTCCTTTCAGTATATAACGGATTCTTGGCAACATGTCGGTTCTCCAAAACATCATACATGTACTAATGTTGAAACCAGTGAAAGCGCTAACCTAAAAATACAAAACAGATGTTTATTTGTTTGTTTGTTTGTATGGTGTTTTACGTCATTTTCAACACATGACTTGTATGTTTAAATTCATCACATGTTTTGTGTCACCTGATGTGGGTGTGTTGTTTGCATAGTATATGTCCTGACACAATCACTGGGCAAATATGTACGGTTTGTCACTAAGTCTTAATTTTTAGAGATATTTTTGAGAGAAAAAAATGTTTGTACTGTCATTGTAAAAGGCGTTGCCTAGTGGTACATCGCCCGCCTTGCATGGGGGAGGCCGTAGATTCAATCATCGGCCGGGTTACACCAAATACTTCATAACAATTGTACTAACAGCTCCTTTACTTGAAGTTCAGCATAATTATAATGGATAGTTCTAGGACTGAAATAACCGGTGTCAGTATAACGTAACTGGGAGGAGTATCATACCCTGTTTCTATACGACATGGTATTCGGTATGATACCTATTATACACGGCGGACGGAGATAATGTTGCATAAATACATATAATTATACCCGGCAAACACAGATATCATTACGCTTAGCTACAATTATAACCGGCAATCAGACAGAGACAAAAATACACTTACCTACAACTATACCTGGAAATCCAATCTCCTGGCTGGTGCAATTCTGGTTACAATAATCATTCTCGCAACAGGAGTGACACAGAAGCGTGGCTCGTGCTGCTCTATGGTGGAGCGATCTTGAGGTGGGGTTGCACTGAAAACAGACGTTTCAAGATACGTTAAATGCGAATATGGCAATCTTGGATGGCATTGAATTGAGACTTGACTACATACTAGAGGTGACGATTTTTCACATTTGTGCAAATTGTGAAATGCACATTTGTAATGTTTATGTATAAAAAGGAAATAATGGAAATAAAATTAGTTCAACCCAAATGTGGGTAATCATATTCATGGACTTTTAGAATGACACCGCTTACTAATATATCCATCAAGAAATACTCTTAAAGATGAATGGCCACCCTTTTTGTAGTTTCGGAGAGAAACATATATTGAAAACGTTTGTCAAAATAAGTATTATTTGCATGACGTAAATTCTACTTGTACCACCGCGTGACTACACGGGGAAATGAGGTAAATCTGATTGTAACTATTGCCAGATAATTGATAAATACATTTACCTGTGGATTAATTTACCTGTTCAAAGTTTTCTTCGTCTTCAAATAAAATCGTATTTTCGCTTTTCACAGATATTGCAATGTGTGAATTGTAAATATCTATTGTTGTGTATTGATTTCGATTTAAATAAACATAAACATGTTCATGAAACAAAACATGGCCAGAGAACTTTAAGCAACACTTGTCAAATTGACAAAATCAAAGCGTATGTTAAACAATAATGTATTGCGAGGTGTTATTCTAAGCATAGTAGTGTCAATTGTGCTTAGATTGAGCGATACAATAAATAACAATGTGATTATTTTGGCGTGTTTAATCCATGCTCATTACGTTTATTTGCAAATGTTCAAATGCAATGTGATGTATTCGAAATATAATGTAATGGTTGTTTAACGTATAATTCAGCAGGATCCCAATCACATTTTGCAAATGAAGGCCATCATCTTGAACAGCTTTACTATGTTTGCACGATGTGCACAATTAGAAACACACGTGCATACACATTTCGGTGGAGGGTATGCACAAATGAACAGATAAATCGAGAAAGCAATTCTTTCAGAACAGAGCGATAAGCATGCTTAGAATGATGGGAAAGGTGAATGTTAGCACAAAACATGTAATTAGAACTATACACTTTTGTTGATATAGAAAACACATAAAATATAGCTACCCGCATCGTTGTCAGTATACAAGATGCACTGAATCTCAAATGCGTGGCAGTATAGGTGGCGGGTACAACGAATCATCCCTATCGGATCGTTTAATTTCCCTCGTATAACGATAAAAGAAACTAACCCTCCATAATGGCAAACTTACACTACAAAACCGTTTATCAAAACTCTAGACATATGTTCATGTCATATAATATTGTATGTGTAGATTAAAAGTATAGGTTTTTCACGGGTCTTTAAATAACCGTGATTGAATATGCGTACAATGAATTATGAGTTGGTAGCTCTTTATTCGATGTTCCAGTTTTGAGGTTTGGCCTGGCTGGTTAAAACTGTTTATATATTGTCTGTAGAGTTTGTAAAGTTTGGATACTCAAAACAAGTAAACTATGCATATTTATATATAGCTCGTCGTCAGTAGGTTAAGAAATGATGTACGTATGTTGTAAAATGTGGCTGATGTTGGCGGAATAGCTACTTAAGTAAAAATTATCGACACAAGCATCACCAAACCTCATCGTGTTAGTACTGTTTAATATGCACATGAGTAAATTAAGAACCAATATGTATGGCATTTGCATTGAAATATGTTCATGATAACTTTACACATACATTATTATGAACAAATAGCTAGTAAAACGTACCGGAACATTGGGACTGTTTTATTTCTCGTATCTGCTCAAGATGTGAATGAATAGTTAATACTGGAACGTTTTGAATGTTATTTATTCGAAAGTGTACGAATAGGAATATGTAACGGAAAATGTTGACTGTTACGTGTTTTCATCCTATAAACAACATATACACATACTTACGAGTTGACTCACACACCCCAGTTTGTAATGGAAGTGGTCAGCCCACTTGAAGGCTTCTATACTACAAACCTGTTGCGGATTACAAATGAAACATACTTTGAACATAAGAATTTTGAAACAAATATAGTTTTTATAGTCTATGCTATTTTTAAGCATTAAAATTGAGTTGATCTCTCTTACATGTTATGGCTTTAACAAAGTAAATATACATGCCTAAATATTACATCTGTACAGGATGCTATGAAAATTAATGTATGTATTTATAAAACTCGATTAAATTTGCTTTCTGGACGGTGTATGCCATGATACGAAAACATAATACGCACCTCTTAAAAGATAGAGTGCCAATACGAAGGCATTTTATACAAATGATCATCAAAAAAGTTCAATGTTAAATTTCGATAGTTTGCATTTTTCTTGTTTTGGACTTAGGTGATCTATTGTGTATGGATCGCATTCATTACATGTTTATCTTAGAAGCACACACTGTAACTTCACTCACCTCGTTAGAAGCACACAATGTAACGTCACTCACCTCGTTAGAAGCACACACTGTAACTTCACTCATCTCGTTAGAAGCACACACTGTAACTTCACTCACCTCGTTAGAAGCACACACTGTAACTTCACTCATCTCGTTAGAAGCACACACTGTAACTTCACTCACCTCGTTAGAAGCACACACTGTAACTTCACTCACCTCGTTAGAAGCACACACTGTAACTTCACTCACCTCGTTAGAAGCACACACTGTAGGGGGCATTCCTCAGTTTCACATGAATGTCCATGGTGTAAATCAGAAAGAAGTCAACTAAGCATCTTTTAGGTCCATGGATGGTATTTATAATAATTATGAAGCACATGTTTGATGTTTTTTTCAGTTTTGAGTATTTCTAAGTTTATTTTGGTGTATTGGAATATGCATACTTTGATTTTTTTGGAGGCTATAAATAGAAAAATGTAAACCAATCAAAAACTTCCTATAAGTAGGTAAAATGGCTGATTTTCAATCACGGGGTTATCAGCATGGAATAACATTTTAAAACGCCGGCCTAGGTATGTAAAATTTAGCATTTCCTGATATTCAAGAGCATTATGAGTGCAGACATGACCCTGATATGCGTAGGACATTTTCTTATTTTTATTTATTCACATTTGAAATGTTGATTAAATTGCTATTTTGGCATGTTTTGAGGGGTGGGGTAATCTGAAAGAAATGGGACTAAAGTTGTACAGAAAATGCTTTTTGATACTTTTATTTGGTATGAAAACATTGGTAATTTTATTGACTTCTAAGAAATGTATGACACAATGATGATGTGATTTATTTTTGCTCAAGGATTCAGGCTAAGGGCTTGTCATGGGTTTGATGATTGAGAAATATATACATTAAACTGTGGAGTGCCCCCTGTAACTTCACTCACCTCGTTAGAAGCACACACTGTAACTTCACTCATCTCGTTAGAAGCACACACTGTAACTTCACTCACCTCGTTAGAAGCAAACTGTAACTTCACTCACCTCGTTAGAAGCACACACTGTAACTTCACTCACCTCGTTAGAAGCACACACTGTAACTTCACTCACCTGGATAGAAGCAAACACTGTAAATTCACTCACCTCGTTAGAAGCACACACCGTAACTTCACTCATATCGTTAGAAGCACACACTGTAACTTCACTCATCTCGTTAGAAGCACACACTGTAACTTCACTCTCCTCGTTAGAAGCACACTGTAACTTCACTCATCTCGTAAGAAGCACACACTGTAATTTCACTCACCTCGTTAGAAGCACACACTGTAACTTCACTCACCTCGTTAGAAGCACACACTGTAACTTCACTCACATCGTTAGAAACACACACTGTAAATTCACTCACCTCGTTAGAAACACACTGTAACTTCACTCATCTCGTTAGAAGCACACACTGTAACTTCACTCATCTCGTTAGAAGCACACACTTAAGCTTAACTCACCTCGTTAGAAGCACACACTGTAACTTCACTCACCTATTTAGAAGCACACACTGTAACTTCACTCACCTCGTTAGAAGCACACATTGTAACTCGGCGACATTCGGTTGTATTCACCACGTGTTGGCAATCAAAGCACACCGGACCACGTTGATCACGGCTAGGAAGTCCTTTAATCGACAGAATAAAGAGTTTATTGTATCACATACGAGAGGCAGTTAAACAGTTCCCGGACTTTTGCAATTAAAATTGTATGTATCAGGCAAGTGTTTCATAATTTTCATGACATATACTTTGTGTTATTTGTGATAAATTGGTGAAATTTTGTAGAATTTAGATAAACCGTTTTTAGGCTACACGGTACTATTTCAACAAATAAACGCGCGCACCGAGTAGTGGTGAAATTAGATATTTGCATTGTTCAACAGTTTTTGTCCACACTCGGTAGTTAACTTAATATGCGGCAAACAGTAATGTAACTTAACGTGACGTCAGTGACGTCATTTGACAACGAAATATCATTTTTTCAACGTTCTTTTTTGCAAAACAACTTTTTTATGCAAAATGCAAGCAGTTGCTTCAGAAAATTCCAGTTCATTAAAAATGACGTCCTTGCAATCCACTTGTTTCATAACAATAAATAAGCAAGTTTACTATTACGTGGTCCGAGTATTAATTGTCATACCCCATCCAATCCCTTCTCTAAGAAGCGAAAACGGGGTTGACTTGGGTATGAAATAAAACCTTAATGTTTGCTTAAAAAGTTTTCATATTGTTTAATTAAAACATTTAATAGGAAATTTTAAACAGGTTATCGCATTTTGTTCAGTAAAAATGTTTTAAACATGTTTTATTGTCGAACTATCCATTATAATATCCTGCTAAGATTAGCTTTTCCATCGCTTAATGGAATTAAGGCCGGACCACGTAATGATAATACTAGTTCAAGAACATCCAGTAAAGTTTGAAAATTCCAATCCAGGGTATAACTATTTTACATAAAATCCGAATTAAAGTTCCAATTAAAACAGGTATACCATGGGCTGTAACTTCCTTATCTGAACTGGATACCCATGATTGGTTCTTTTTGTCTTGCATACTAGTTACACGTTCATATCGCCAACCATCAACTTTATGTATGTTTATTTAATAATGATACACGTGACTTTATCTGCCCCCATGCATAAGATCCTAATTGTCAGTACTCGTGTAAAATATCCTTATCCGGTAGGAGAGAAATAAAGAACTGTAAGAAATAACTGGCAAAATATTTTCTTAAAAAGTAAATGTGTTTCGTCGTCCCCCAGCATTACATAAATAATGCCGTTGCTTAAACAGAAAAAGGAACATCTCCAAACATTTCGTGAAATTGCATTTGTTTTGTGTGGCCATATGTCAGATGTGGCATGCAATCGACAGCAACACACGAAATACTTTTCAAAGAAATCCCATTTGAAACTACTTTGCCAATTCCATATATATTTACTCAAACCTGTTTTTGTGGTTTGCCGTTGTTTTCGTCATCCCGATTTCCCCAATGTCTACGTATACTAAATTGTCTTGCGTATAGCGATATATTGGGTGGATGTGGGGGGACACAAATTATCATGAAATAATGCATTTAGACGACAGTCTAAGATCCCACTCTTGTTTTGACCTTTTTTTTAATAATGGTAATCATTAAATGAAACAAACCTTATGATTATTATGAAAAAAATGCATTTGTGTTTTATTGAAACAGTGTCACTATATGCTTATTGGGCAGATATAGGTTTCTGTATTTATTCACACGCCTTAGTCAATATCTCCGCTGTTTCAGAAGACAACGAGGGTCTAAGATTCCAAAACTCTAACTGATATTTTGTTTTGACTTTTTTTAACAATAATAATCATTAAATTGAAACAAACCTACCACTGTCGCCACATCCCATGTTATTGCAATAATTGCTGTGGCAACATTGTAGACAAACGTCATTTGAGTTGGCCGTCATAGTTTGCATATTGTTGCATCGCTGAAAACAAAGCAATTATAATTATTTATTATATTCATTTTCGGCAAAAATATGCAAATGCATGACTTCAAATTAAAAAATATGGTTTATTTAATGGCTGCCTTAGGCTATTTTTATATATTTACCTTGCAATACTGGTAAATTTAGTATTCCCTATTGGCTTTCAAAAACTCATAAACGCCGACATTTTATGAATAAATTCTTATATTTACAATATGTCCCCGCTGTTATAGTGCCTTCACTATCTGGCAATGATAGATACAATAAGTGCAAGAAAGATAAATATCGTCAGTGCATTTTTAAACCGTGGCATAGCCATTGTCTAAAAATGAGGTACACCGGCTGCTTGCCCACTTATTTCCACCTACCGAAAAGTGAATATTGAAACACAAACAATAAATATTTATTAAAAAATGAGTTCATTTGGACGACAAGAGACCAAACTTAGCATGATAGTTCATGCAGCCTTTATAACCACACAAGTACACACACGCAATCACGCACGTACTCAGGCACGCGCGCACGCACACGCACATACACACACACAAACACAAACTCTCAACGTGGTACATACATTGAAGTCCATACATCCGGATTTAAACTTTGTACCAGTTGTAGTTTGATATCGTTCCACGAAGCAGGCCTGAAACATATGTTAAGTTAATATTTTAATCTTGGTAAGATGTACATTTCTTTGCTTTTACACCCTTGTCGAACATTCATGATAATTATAAAACATTAAATTTCCTTAATGGAGATTGAATATATCTAAATAACAATGACATACCTGTGTTTAAAGACGCAAGTCCAGGGGTATTTGACTTTTGGACAACACAAATATAGCTGACCAGTTTTGACAACAAGAACAATGTAAGGTTTCGCATATCATACAAATAGCATTATTTCATTTTCTGAAATATCAGCCAGATATATATGTAATGCTATTTAAAAGTGAAATATATTTCTACCCAGCCATCAGGAAATGCTATTAAAATATAGTTGTCAAAATGCTTTTATGTTGAAGTATATGTGAAATAACAACATAGACCACATACACCACATATAATTTTGTTCTATGAGAAAACAGTAATCACCTATATATTTCTCTTATTTTTCAGCCTGTATCATCGTCTAGCAATAAAACGTAGAGTAAATATATATTAACAGAAAGGATACTTGTTAAAAGTGTTTTGTAAAGGGTTCAAGGACAATCTATTGAACACTATAGAGTAGTTATTTAAGACTGGTCTAATCAGCTGAACATCATGGATTTTTGAAAAGTACCATGAAGCAGTGTGAGGGATAAAGATCATACAATGTGCGTTGATTTCTGCATCTATAAGAAATGTCAACTTTGCTGGCTGGCATCACCAATGAAAGATAAAATAACCGGATTGAAAAAAATGCTATATTAACACATATTTCCTATGAAATTTTGGAATGTTATGTTAAACGTATTTACTCGTATATAAATTGTTACACGAAAAACTAACATTTAAGAATTAAACATGTAAACATGGAAATAAATAACGAATGCGTTCACTATCGTTTATATATTATTTACCTTCTCTGCCGGACATGTCTGTACGTTTGGAAATAAAAATAGTCAATGCATTCACAAAGTTAACGTATTATTATAACTAACTTGCTCTGTCGGATATGTGTACACATTTACATATAGGTGACCATTGCAGTCAAACGTATTTATTACTTAACTGATTTGCCGGACATGTGTTGTAGCTAAGAAATCGGTTACCATATCGAATGCTTTCACAAACGTACTTTTACTTACCTGCGCTGCCGAACATGTGTAGAAGTTTGGAAATAGATAAACAAAGGTATATTTACCCGCTCTTCCGGATATTTGTTCACGTTTGGACATAGATAACCTTTGCGTTCAAACACGTATATATATTACTTACCAGGTATACCGGACATGTGTACACATATATAAACAGATAAAAAATGAGCTCCCAAATGTATATGTTTTACTTACCTGGTATGCCTGACATTTGTACACATATATAAATAGATACCCAATCCGTTCACACACTTACCTGGTATGCCGGACATGTGTACACATATATAAACAGATAAAAAATGCGTTGCCAAACGTATATGTATTATTTACCTGGTATGCCGGACATGAGAACACATTTTGTAAACAGATAGCCAATGAGTTCCCAAAGGTATAAGTATTACTAACCTGCTCTACCGGACAGGACTGAACAGCGTCACACAGCTCCAGATGACTCATATCATCACATTCATAACACATAATTTGTCCTGAAGTTATACAATAGTGTCAAATCATCACATTCATAACACATAATTTGTCCTGAAGTTATACAATAGTGTCAAATCATCATATTCATAACAAATAATTTGTCCTGAAGTTATACAATAGTGTCAAATCACGATATATATGAGTGTGTATGAGCAACATGATCGGTGTGTCATGCAATTTGCATGGCTAAGTCAAATGCAAGCCAATCAGAAATAAAGGTAAATTTAGGTCCTTAAATTTAATCATATGGGGATCGTTTTCGTGACGTATGGCCTACTTTCGAAATTAAAATAAATGAAATCAATCGTGACCTATTTTTATCTGTTTTATTTTTTTTATATATAACGTAAATA
Organism: Cyrtodaria siliqua; assembly: GCA_037043455.1. NCBI lineage: Eukaryota > Metazoa > Mollusca > Bivalvia > Adapedonta > Hiatellidae > Cyrtodaria > Cyrtodaria siliqua. The sequence goes on from JAWPHD010000327.1 coordinate 55,359, forward strand.
GTAAAAAGCAGGCCATATACTTGACACTAGGTCAACAATTAAGTCTGACGAAATCTTCATATGAAAGTAAGGTTGTCAAAATGTAAAACATGGTCTTACCGTTACAATTTTCCAGATTTCTTGTAAAAGGTTAATGACCTCATAGGTAGGGTGTATAGTTATCTCAGACGTTGGCCAGTGAGATCAAACATGTGTCAGTTACTTACTGTTTGTAGATATAACTTTAAATACTAAACAAAGTGCCCTGCGTTTGACAATACGTTTTGTCAACAAATTGTTCAAGGTGACCAAATTTGTTTTGATGAAGGTAGAAACTTTAAAATGGGAACACATGATATCGAGTGTGAAAACCTATTTATAAAGACAAGGTCATATAAATGATAAGTTACATATTACATATAAATTAAAGGTTACAATTGTTTTGCAGTAACATTATGTAATGTATAGAAACAAGTAGAAAAAAACGACCTCAAAATAAAGTAAATGGGACCAAATATTCTACTTCCTATTTTGAATGTATTTTTTAAAAAAAACTAATGAATGGAACAAGCATATTAATCTTCAGTATTTGAAATTAATACAACACAGTGCTCAATATTTAAATGTAATATAGTACACATGTTGCTAATTAGGTTTTGTTTTATTTTGAAGAAAAAACATTAAAAAACTGAACAGTTAGACAGTGTTTAAATGTTTGTTTTGGGGTATATCTTTGCCCTGAAGAGGGCCGTTGTGTTTGTGTTATTTTGCAAGAGTCTACAATGCATACAATGAACGAAATGACGGGCTATATATATATATATGCATTGTATTAGAGCAGTATGAATACAACACATTTATAGTTACCGATTGCGTTGTGCTGTGGTGTATGTTGCTCTGTGGTCATCGAAATCGTCGCCTGAACACAGAAATATTGAAAGTCACAATACTTATAATCCATTTTCCCTGAAGCCTAATTATTATGCTTCACTATGATATGAATTCGCATTGTCTACCTAAATCATTTGAAATGAGAAGAACTATTTATGATAAAATCATTTTCTTTGCAATAGGCGAAAGAAACTAAATACACATACAGCGACATGATCAAGAGACACAATTCTGTTATGTATGGTTTATCCCCACTTGGATGGGGATGTTCCCCGAACAACTTCTTATGGGGTCTATATGTCTCAACTTATTCGTAATCTTTGTATAACCAAAAAGCCACTACATCAGGGTTACCGTTACCATAAACTTCGTAAAACCTTTGCAAAGTTTTATTATCGTAACCCTGATCTTCTTTCCAAATATAAAGTAATTTAAGGATTCTTCTGCGACAAGGACTATCACAACCTGACTTCTATGGTGATGTAATTTACAAACTTCGTACGATTCTTGGTCATGATCACGTTCAAACTATCTTTGTTAAACTTGTTAAAAGGTGTATCAAAAGAGGTCGTGACTGCATGCTTGGTGGTGGACCAATTTACAGTTCGCCACTATGCTTTACTCTTTAATTTTACGATGACCGGACAGGCTGTGGACCCTATGATGCCTACCTAAAGCCCAATAGGATAGTGGCGTTTGATGTTTGTCTGCGGTCTTGTCTTGTCGTGCCCTCAATGGTTTATTCTCTTGTTGCTCTGGTTTCTGCCAAGTCATCGAGTACCTTCATTGTGAGTTTTTAGGCTTTTGTGTTTTTGTATTTATATATACACGAGCATCTATGTGATTTACGTATATTGCCTATTAATGATGCCTTGTTGGTTAGAGAATATTTCATGACGGGGTTTTCTTTATTTACACTGTCCCGTTTAATTGGGATGAACTAGGGTAAGTGTGAGGTTTGGTGCACCCTAGAACCTGGTTTAAACACCCAGCGGGTTTTTTTACCACTGACCGTTCCAAGGCGGTAGCCCTATTGTCAACCCTCTTTTTGTGTTTGCACCTTTATTCATGTGTAATGTTGTATTATTTCGTAATTTTGTTCTTTGTTTCTGTGTGTGTTTGTGGTTGACTCGTCTTTGAATGCTACTTTTCCTGTTCGATTTTTTAATCCATATTGTATATACTTGTCTTCTCTAATATTGAAATAGTCTTCAATAACATGGAATGGATGTAAGAGATGGAAAATATTACACTATAAAGCGGCTTGTACTTTGACGGGAATCGTTTAGTATCTGTTCATCGATATCGTATACTTTCACTTTCTGACAGAATAAAAATGCAAGCACTATTTTAGTCTATAAGGTGAAATTGAACCGTTCAAAATTACATTTCAAACATTTTCCCGCAGATAGTAGTAGATGTCAGGGCATATATCGCATGCATAACTATAATAACGCCACCATTGCTAGGAGAAGTAAAATATACAATAACTCGTTGGTTCCATCCTCCTTTAAACTATGGAATAATGTGTCAATAAAAAATACGAAACTTTGAAACTAATCTAATTTTTCAAGATAAAACTCATAATCTCTGTAACTTTTAGTACAACGGTTCCAAAATACTACTTATCAACGATTATTTACTGTTTTACATGCCAGAATGAGGAATGTGAGGAGCAATTGTAACATTGATTTATCTTAACCATTTACGAGATTCACTCAGTTTGCAATGCGGTTTCGAAGTAGAAGATGATGAACATTATTTTTTTCTAAAGCAACACACTATGCACATGTCGGCTTCATCTGTTTCAGTCTACTCGACATGTAATCCCGTTAAATGTAAATGTTTTGTTTTTATCGCAACCGTTGCTGATTCAATCAACTATAGTTGATATTCATTGTCTAAAATGGTTTGTATACTATATTTTTTGAAGATATTTCATTGACAACGTTGTATCATATATATGTAGATAGTACTCTGTGTGTAAACATTTGACAATTAAATATGTATGGTTTGGACATGTTCGCTATCTTATCATATTTGGTGAACGTGTCTTTATTTTAAGTTATTCCTTAGACAAAATGAAATTCGCTTATTTTGCTTAAATAAGGACACCATGGAACGTTGTAAGTATTCAAGACAGTATTGAAGTAATAATTTCCAACAAATTTATAACAACATTTGTTCAGTAAAAATCTAAAATTCTCTTATTTAGACATCTCAAGGGCAATAACTCTATAATGCATGTGTCGCTCATCGTCGAACTCATTCGACATCCTTGTTTACCAAGCCTAGTAAAAGGAGAATACAACTTACTAACCTTAAGCTTATTTCACAAACAAGCTGAATGTTAAGTGCGAAAGCTCTTTAGCTCTTTCCTTGATTTTGCTCGAGATTTTACAGATCTCAGAAAAAACACCTTCAAAACGATATGATAAAAGTCCAATTTTAGGTATGTCAATATCCTATAATTTATTGATTTCGACATAATCAAGAACCAAATCAGCCGATGTCGAACTCTCGAAACTATTTTACGCTTACAACTTCTTATTTGACTAACCAAGGACAAAACTGCGTTAACGCATGTGTCTATTTTACTAAAATAATACACACTATTAGTGTGTTCGAGGGCAAATCCAGCTTTTGTTTTGTTCATTGTTAAACTCCATCAAACCAATTTGTTGAATATTCAATACCGTTTAATCAAATTTACGCGTCATAAGGAATGCTCGTCTGGTTTGCTAAGGCCAGCAGAATATAGTTTTAGCGTGACATCCAACTTAACATATCCAACAATTCTGCAGTTTCTAATGATTGTTCTGACTTGATATGTGTATAAGATGCAAATGTGGTGTCCTAATGCTGGCTAATATGTTTTAAGAATAAAGGACATTCACTAAAGACAGGATACAATCTTTAATTAATCTATACGTATTTATATACGCTATCACTTATTTGCACAGTGAGATAAGTAGCTGTCACAGATAACCGAATAACACAAATAGGGATATATATGGGCTAACGCTCATTGACGTCACATACTCTGTAAACCTCTCAATACGATACGTTTGTATATATACCGTGTAAGTAATGAACTGTTCGTCCGAAATCAGACCGATTCAGTTCATTTTTAGAACAAATTACATGTATATCTAAGACGGAGCCCTATTAACGATAACACAGTCAACGTGTCTAGGCTATAGTACATGTACATTTGTAAATTGGTATACGTGACCTTTGTGTATAAGTAGATATATAGGATTTTAAGTCTAATAAAACAAGCTGTTCTTTGGATTAAGTCTCACAGTGCATGCCTTTTATTACTCAGTGCCACATTAAAAGACACGTTGTGTGTCCGTCCCTGTATATTCAATACCACTATATAGTTTGTATTAGTCTTTCATTCATATGCATGCGGGCATATTTGTATCGGGGTTTAGGTGTGGAGGCTTGAAGTTTTTATCTCAGCTTTCGAACCAAGATGGGGCCTGTTGTTTGTTTGTTTTTTCAACAATTTTAAAAAAATATTCATTTTTACCTTACTCATTGTATATAACAGTATTGTACCATAGCTCTAATAGTTTTACTTTGCCACTGCTTATGATATAATTTTCATAATCCCGAAGGTATAAGCCTAAACCGTGCTATGACTGACAGATTTGGCAGTTATACCATGGTGTACCAAATGACCTTTTGTAAAGGGCATTCTTTTGCGAGTAAAATAACAGGAAAAAGTGAAAACAAGAATACCAACACTTATTGATGATAAAATCAGCTTTTCTATCAAATAATTGTTCCTTTTTAAAACTAAAATTGATATGAAATGATTGCTCGTTATAAACCGATACTCCTCGTAATTCAACATGTACTAAACACAAACCTGATTTTCTTTGCAAGTAAAATCCGTTAATTGAAGAAACATACACAAAAAGAACATTTTATCAAACTTTTCTGAATCATAACAGTCAGTTTCAAATGATAAATTCAAGATAATTATAGTTTTTTCTTGAAAGTACACTATTTTAAGTCAAATAGTCTTTAAACTTTAACACACTTAAAAACCATAAATGCAGATCAAAAGTTAATTTACATCCTGTAAACTGAACGTTCCTTGAAGTCGATGTAAAATCCTTAAGAAACGCAGGGGTATCCGGCTCTTCATTTTCCATGGAACAGGTCTGAGATTTGGTCTCGTGTATGCTTGAAATATCATTCAATATCCCATCGCTAGGGAGCTGAAAATTCTGCTGAACGCTTTAAAGATCAGCTTTTTCAAGGTTTTCAATTTTAGAAAATTTACTAACACTTTGTTCACAGTTTTACCTTTCGGAAATACTAGTTTCACTCACTGGGTTTAAGACAGTCGGTGTCCGCTTGCGTACATTGTCAGATGGCCGTTTGTATTTACTGACAGCATTAACGGATCTGTTACCGGTCCTGGGCATGATTTCCTGTTTGTCAATGTTAGCGTCATACTAACTGGAATCACATGTTCGTTTGCCGCTGTGATTGGTAAAGTTACCTTTAATATCTCCGAGTTCAGCTATCCGTTTCATGAATTGATCCAACTTGTTGACGCCGACCGGTTGATCCAAAAATCTGACGGGTTCTCCGTCGAAAGGACGTCGGTAGAATCGGCCTTCGTTTACTTACGCCTGTAGATACAACTCGAAATATTTGGCCAGGCAACGGGGGTCCTGAAAAAAGAACACACCGATTTATTATCAGCTGTAAACGGGTTGTAACTGTACGGTTACAACTACAGATCAGATGCTACAAAAGTCCGCAATACTAGCAGTCTTGAAAATTGAATACAAATACAGTCAAACCTGTATTAAAAGATCATTAAAGGGAAGAGAAAATGGTGGTCTCTAAACACACGTGATCTCTTAATACAGTTGCATTTTAATTTAAAACAATACAATTTGGAACTGAAAGGGAGTTCTCTCAAAGCTGATGGTCTCTTGATATAAGTGGTCTCTTGAACAGGTTTGATTGTAAAAGTTAACATGCATGATGTGGACACTAAACGAAACTCGTATCTTTTAAATGGAACGTTCAATTTTGACGAAATATCGTATGAAAATTTTTCTATATATATTTAACAGATTCATCAAATAAAATTGAAAAAAACACGATCAATTTGATAATCGGACCACATTCAGTCACCGCTTAAAAGAACGTGTTCAAAATGTGAAGAGCAAATTATGGCGTAATTTTGTTATCTATATTCTCGCTAAATGCGTACAGTATGCATTTTGAAATTGACACACGGCAATCTTGATTACATTTTGTTTAAAATTCGCGGCGTCCAGTTAGGCTTTTTGAGATAACTTGCGTTTTTGTAATAATTAATATTAATTATTAAGTTCAGAGAAAATATTGTGTTTGCATATTACTGGTAATTATATTGCACCAATAATGAAAGAATCAAGATTGCAGTCTGTCCCCTTTATGTAATAAATGTGACATTTAAGATAACTTACCGTCTTCACAATAATGTTTTATATCCTTGTTTGCAAGCCCCATTTGTCCAAGTCCTCTTTTAAATGTTATGCAATTCCTGCCCACAAAACATATGTATCTTCCGTAAGAATCGCTACCCACGTGACATTTGCTACAGTTCAGGTTTTCGTGTTCGTCCCGGCCCCGTAATCCAAACAGATGCCTAAGAAGTCCATAGAGAATGGCATACACTGACTTGCCGGTATATTCCGTGCCTTTCTGAGTACGAATTTCCAAAATAAATCTTTGCAACCAATACGACATTGCAGATTTATCCATTGATAGCAGATCAGAAACAGTGTCCATTCTCGCGTTTCGCCAACTTTCGAATATATTAACTGACCACGTATTTCTTTTTAATGTATTTGTGTTCTTTTTCGATTTATTCAACTGCTCAATCTTGTTATCTGTGACTGGCGGTGCGAATCCGATTTCACGCGAGTATTATTAGGCTGCTCTTTCACGTCATCGGTCGAGGATTCGATGCCCGGCACAGCTGTGGGTGTTGCCTCGGTTGCCGACCCCACAATTGCCTTTTGATCTTCCGAAAGAAATTAATTTATGTTGAATCCAATGTCAAACGAAATATCGCCTAATGGCATATCTGAAAAATCCATTTCAAGCAAATTTACTCCTTGCGATAGCTGAATAGTTTCATCACTGTCATGTAGTGCTTTTAGTTCCAAAACATCAGTTTCTAAATTCTCCGCTATCTGGCTCAAAATTAAATCATCGCCATCATCCATTTCGACTTCTACTTCAGCACAAAAATAAGTTTTTGTATAAATGTTGTCGCCAAAAACGCGCGAATCGACTGCACATTACCAAATATAAAAAAAACACAGCACTCTTGCGCAATAATAAGTAAGGGCGTTTGACTGCAACAATAAAAACATGCGTCCTGCCCGTGACGCAAGCTCATGCTATTTCTTGATTGGTCGAGCCTTTTTTAACTGAAAAATGCAGCGCCCTAAACACTTATTTCACATGCGTAGTTGGATAAATGACTAAGGTACAAAACATTTATAGCATATTTTTCTCGTTATATGATTTATACTACACTCTCAGGCCTACGGCCCTCCAGAAGCAGTATAAATCGCATATTCTCGAAAAAGTATGCTATATATATTACAAATACTTCATCAACGTGTTTTTCATATTAAATCATTCATTAATATAATAACTCATGGGGAAAATATCTAACAACATGTTATAACACATGACCCATCCCATAATAATGGTTAACTCACATTATATTATTTTTTGTAACTTAATTTTATTATATCATGTTTTGCAACTCGCCACCCGCATTTTTGTCTTGTTTCTCGCAACTCGCATTTTTGTCTTATAACTTGCAACTCGCACTTTCTAGCTTGTCACTCGCAACTCGCATTTTCGGCTTGTAACTCGCAACTCGCATTTTGTAAGTTATTTTGAGCTTGTAACTCGCAACTCGCATTTTTTGGGCTTGTAACTCACAACTTGCGATTTCGGCTTATAACTCGCAACTCGCATTTTTTAAGTTATTGTAGGCTTGTAATTCGCAACTCGCTTTTTGCAACTCGCTTTTTGTAACTCGCTACTCGACAAAAAATAACTCCTCTAAACATTCAGAGTGTCTTAATTTACGGATTTTTTCAACATTAAAACCTTTTTTGATAAACTTCTAAAATTTATATATTTTTTCTAATTTTTGATGCAGCACATTTTTGATGATTACCCAATCAAAACAACTTTCTCAAGTGCAAGTTTTGATTTTAAAATATAAGGTATTTTATTTACCACAAAAATTCCTGTTTCACTGATATTTAGGTACTAGTTGAATTTTCTCTGAAAAGTCAAAATAAAATTTGGCTGAAACAAATGCGAAGAACAATAGGAAATATCAACTTACCTCCAGTGTTGGCGGCTGAGTTGGTGAGCCTGATTGAGGCTGAGTTGGCGGGCTTTTTGGCGACTGAGTTGTCAACTGATTCGGAGGACCAGTTGGGGCCTTGTATGTCAAGGGAGAAGACGGCTGTTTTACCCAAAACACAAGCTTTGTCTTCACAATCGTATAGCTGTAATTGTAATATCTTCACAATGTTGCCCCAGTCAGTGGAAGGTGACGTCCATGTAAACACAGACATTAAGGATACTTTACCTACACAAAGACAATGTTCCTCTGATCAGTGGAAGGTGGTGTCCATGTAAACACAGAAGATTAAGGATTTATTGCTTACACAAAGACAATGTTAACCTGATCAGTGGAAGGTGTTATCCATGTAAACACAGAAGATTAAGGATATATTACTTACACAAAGACAATGTTACCCTGATCAGTGGAAGGTGATGTCCATGTAAACACAGAGGATTAAAGATATATTACTTACACAAATAAACAGTTTCACTGATCAGTTAAAGGTGGTGTTCATGTAAACACAAAATTAAAAATCTATTACTTACATAAATACAATGTTGCCCTGATCAGTGAAAGGTGGTGTCCAGGATAACACAGATGATTAAGGATATATTACTTACACAAAGACACTGTTACCCTGAACAGTGGAAGGTGGTGTCCAGGAAAACACAGAAGATTAAGAATATATTACTTACAGAAAGACAATTTTGCCCTGATCAGTGGAAGGTGGTGTCCAGGAAAACACAGAAGATTACGGATAAATTACTGACACAAAGAGAATGTTCCCATGATCAGTGGAAGGTGGTATCTATGTAAACACAAAATTAAGGGTATATTACTTACACAAAGATGATGTTCCCCTGATCAGTAGAAGGTGGTGTCCATGCAAACGTTACAGATGTCTTGTCTTCCGGTGATATGTGACTTAGGGCAGTACTCTGGAGAAAAAAACAAGTTACAAATGTATTTCCTTGTCAAATTATAGTCCAATTAATGCGAAAAATGAATTATATTAGCGAGTTTGTTTTTATAATAAGTGGCAAGATCAGAATACAAGGATATTCCTTCTTTTAAAAACTTGAGGGAAAGTCACATTATTTTCTCAAAAACTAGTATGACCCAAGCTTCATATGAATTTCAAGGTCTCCCTTTATCTCATATTAGTTGCTATTTCACGTGATTTTTGATGTCATTTCATGACGTTTTGTTTACAAACACCAAGAAATGTCATCGCCAATATGTTTTAGAAGTAAAGAAGAGGGTCAAAATCGGTCCTGAATAACTCATCTGATGACCTTTGTCCATATATTGTTGACAATTGCAACAGTAATAAAAGTGAGCCAGATAAAAGAGGTCTGGTAAGTTTAGAGATAATTGATTCAAAAATCTCCAATATAATTAACTTAACTGGTACCCCTCGGCCATGCTAAAATTTAACCTCAGTATCACCATTTCTACAAACTTGGTACAGAACCAAACGTTTATGCTACAAGCAATATATGAGAGCTGTATACTATCTGCTGTCAGAGAAGAAGATTTCTTAAGCTCTTCCCTATGCATATTAAGTCCCTCGTGTAGCTCCAAATAGTTTTGACCCCAGGGTCTACAGTTGAACAAACTTGGTGGAGGAACCTAAGAATATGGTACGTGCAAAATATTAAACCTTTGGCTTTTGTAGTTTCAGAGAAGATTTTTCTATTTAACTCTATAAGGGCCGGATTTGACCCCAGAGTAAACATTTGATCAAACTTGGATGAGGGCAATACGCTAATGCTACATGCATTATGTGAGATCTTCATGCCATGTGGTTTCAGGGAAGATGATCTTTTTAAAGTGTTTCTCTTTATAAGTTCATGTGAAACATAATTGACTGCTGAGATAGGGCCAAATTTGACCCCAGTCACCATTTGAACAAATCTGTTAAGGGGGCATACGGGTATAGCGCATGCAAATTATAAGACCTCTAGCTGTTCTTATTTCAGAGAAGAACATTTTTTAATGATGTTCCTTATATAACTCAAAACCGACCAAGTGGTCTCTGAGAAGAAGTAGTTTGACGCAAAAGTTAACGCCGAACGCTGTCAGACGACAGACGAAGAATGATCCCAATAGCAAGCTAAAAATGTAAAATATGTTAAAATCTGCCATTGTCATTAATCTTACCTTTCCATTGCCCTTAGTTGTGCATCGGTTAGATGTGCCAGTAGGATTGTTGAAAATAGAGCCGTATGTCTGGTATGTATCTACGCTTTTCCTGGGCTCAATCAAAAATCCCCTGAATTTAGTGTTGCTGTTACCCTGTATTGTTACTGAAATCGAGAGGAAACAATAAAAACAGGAATATGGATATTTTAATCTGGTCAGTCACAACACTAGACTGCAGTTCATGATCAGGATTCATTGTTAAACTTTCTTTATAGACAATACATACAACAATCGTATGTTTAGGTAATATTTCATTTATTCGAATTTTAAGGAAATAAGTTCAAGGGAGAGATAGCGAACGCAGCTTATTTCTTTAAAATACGAATAAGTGAACTATAACCGACTTATAGGTCAACCTGCCCATGCTTGGCAGTTTCCTTTTATCTGCATATTATCATTAGTTGAAGCCTCCGACTGTCTAGGGGCTATCTTTTCTGTCAGTAGCCCTCTAAATTTAACAGATGTCATAGCTGACTTTGCTTTGATTGTAGAGGGTTTTCACTCTACACATGCTTTGCTGTGGCGGATACAAAATTTGGAAATAGATCGTCGCATTTTTGTTGAGAACAAAAACACACGCATTTTCACATGTGTTTTAGAAATTCTCATATTCTAGCAGGCATAGCTTAAAAAAGGTTGACAACAAAAAAACGCTTCTCAGATTTTAGTAGGGGTGGAGGGCAGGGTGAACCTCTAAATCCGCACATGCGCTGATGTCAAAATACACGGCAGTATCTCAATAAGAGCTTTGCTTTTTTTAGATTTTATCTTTATCGACGGCGAACAATTTCAGATTCTTAAATTATTCTTGAATTGTTCTCCTTCAATGTGCAGCCCCAAAGCTCCTCTAAAGGAAATATAGATATAAAAATCGAACAGGACACATCTTTACCAGTGCACATTGCCGAATCAGAGTAGGAAGTCAAATAAATTGAACTGCTTAATTGAATCACTTACTTAATACAGATATTTCAAGTCTTTGTCCAATATGAAAATAAAAGGACCAAGAATTTGAAAATCTCTTGATACTCATTGGATGGAAGAGTTGGTTGAACTATAAAAATAGGTATAGTGTTTTTAAAATTGTGTAATTTAGAATTAGTAATGTTCCTCTAACAAGTGAGCAGCTATGGTTCATCTCTCACTGGACATAGAATATACGCTGACGGTCAATGAAAACGCACCATTAACTTCGTATGTTTATGCTGTTGGATTATTCGCAAACCATTTGGAATAAAACTGCCGAACCAATATTTTCTTTTTTTAAAGTTTGAATCTTGATACATGTATCTAACTTGTCTCACATGTTTATTTGTAGGCTTTTATGACAAGTTATTTACCTTGCCATTTAACATTGTTCACTATAGATAATCATAAAAAGAAAACAGTTCCACTAAATTTCAAGCTGCATTAATCTGTCTTAGAATAAATTCCATTTGGTTTACTGGCCTTTTTTTGTTTGACGTCTGACAGTATTATGCCATAAACGTTTTTGATGAAATGATTTCTTTGTGCGATGTTATTGAAGAAAACCGGAAATTTAACACCATTGTGAAATGCACGAAATCTAGATATGCACATAAAAATGTTAAATCTAGACTCGTTACATGGATTATATCATATCTTGTCCAAAATGCTTCAACTATTAAAATCATTTGTTTTGTGGTTATAAATAACATCCATTAAACTGGACGCGATACATTAATATAATTAAGACTTTAACTCTTTCAATGTCAATTAGTTGCTCAGGTAAAACCTTTGGTTTTAACAATAACAATACTATTGCTGATGATGATAATACTGTTGTTGCTGTAATATAGTTTGCTTTTATACACCGATATTGCTATTTCTTTTTGGAGTTAATACGATTATTGCCACCATTGCTACAAATTCTGTTGATTCTCTGCTGTAGCTGCTAGTAGTAAAAGTATGAATAAAGAAATATAAATACGAGACACTGATGCTAGGTGTTACATTTATGCGACAGTGGCGCCGGAGGAGTTAATCTGACCTAGTTTCAGTTTCCCCTGAAATAACACATGCGCACATTATGTCAAACATTCTTTCAAGAACTATATCTGTTGACAATTATTTTTAGAATTGCTTACTAGGTACTAAACATTCAAGTTTGTTGTATTCTTCAAATGTTCAAGTTATTCTAAAGGGGATGCCACGATTATCAGTGTTACGATGATCACGGATATCTTGAAAATTTAAAGAATAAAAAAAAACATAAACTTGAAAGTTTAGTACATGTGTACCTAGTATTCAATTCTAAAAATAATTGTCGACGTCAACATGTATAGTTCTTGGAAAGTATATTTTTTAAGAGTTTGACAATTTTAGTAGTGGTGGGCGATACTTAATTTATCTTCTTTGCGTCCACTCTATATCAGAAGGCTAACCAGCACCCACAACCATGACGACACCAACAAGCAAGGTTCTATCACATTACCTGCGCTACCCCTTTGCCAGTAGAGCTTAAATCTCAGTATTGTGTGTTCAAAAGTTATAGCAGTCCTCCATGAGGTGAAAGTATCAAGTGCGTATCTATGCCAAATTGTGTCAAGTGTATATGACAAATTGTGTCAAGTGTGTAGCTATGCTAAACAATGTCAAGTGTGTAACTATGCCACATTGTGTATATGTAAACTGTGTAAAGTGTGTAGTTATGCCAGACTGCGACAAGTGTATAGCTACGCCAATCCGTGCCAAGTGTGAGGTGACAATAGCACAACAAGTATATTGAATTAATATCCCTAGCCTTTATGTACTTTGTTGCAAATACAGACTTTAGACCACAGGAACACAATATGTTGAAATTTTAGACCACATGAACACAATATACTGAAATTGTGTTGAAAGAACAATATATTAATGCAGAAATTGGAACTACTTTAAAAATCACACATTTAATAACATACATTTAACAAATATTAAGAGATTGCAGTTGTATATACCTGCTTTTGCAATTGTTTACAATCACTTACCTTGTATCTGTTCACCAGGTGTGTATGTATGCTTGGAAAATGTCACTGTGTATGGGGCAGCCCCAGTCTGGGATTGGGGACCATGATTCGGGATCATGGCATCACAAGCGTTTCCTGGAGGACCAAAGGGATATGCTGCAATACTTACAACCAAGGACAGTACGCAACAGGTTGTTAACATGATGATGGTTCTGCAAGAGAAATAAGGAGTTTGATCACAGACTGCATTGTAGGAGTGTACTATTTATCACATTACATGTGTGTAATAAATAAGAAAATGAAGGCCAAATCATCATTTCATCGTTCAGCTCGGTGTGCATCGAAATTGCCTCGTAGATTTCCGTAACTGCTAAACATACTGGATTACCGAAATTGATGAATTAATTCCGTTGTTCAGTGTCGTATAAACCCAAGTAAACATACGACGTCATCATACAAACGTATGACGTCATCACTGACAACTTACGTTATACAATAACAAATGTTGCTAACGAGGCTTTTTTGGAGTTATGTGATCAATAGAATCTCACATCTGTGCCAATTTAATACTAAATTTATTAAACTTGTTGGATAAAATTAATGTGATGCTAAGCATGACCTCTCATTATATAATATTATCCAGTTTATTTAATGACTGTGAAATTAAACAGGCACTCGTGTAAGATCCAGAGTTGGTTTAAACAATATTTATTCAGGAAATGTTACAGGTGAACAATATGTCAAATAATATATGGACAGGATTTGAAAACAAGCTCTCGATGAAAACTATTGTTCGGGGTTCTTGTTTCAATCAAACGTTTTTCAACATTAGCATGAGCAATTACTTTGATACTAAATAAAGTATAGATCATTAGAATTGGGATATTTAATGGTAAATAAAAATACCTTTCTTTTCAAAATCGATTGAGAAATAAATATTTTACAGACAAAATACTTTTTGGTGCAGTTTTTTCCATGTAAGTTCCTTGTTGCTTACAGAAGAATAATGTTTTTCGAGGTTTTCTCCATATATATATGTGTAAAATGCAAAATATGTACATAAATGTTGACCTCCTGGTGCCATGCCATTTTTCACCCTGGGAACTTCATTTTAGCAAACTTTATTCTGTAAAGATTGATGAGTGATTTATAATAAAGAACTAGATCACCACCTAACTGGGCATTATACGCCCGTTTACTAAAGTCTTTATGTTAAAAGCATTTCCTAGGTGTCAGGTCAATATGACCTTTGGACTTGCTGGAGGTGTGTAAGCATTCGAAGTACACTTGCAGGGACTCAATCTCACAGCGGCGAGAGGTAAGTTATGAGGGGCAGACCTATGAAAGTGCTAGAGTGTTTACAAGGCAGAATACGTATCAAGGGCCACTAACTCTGGTGTCAAAATTTGTCTGACCTTTCATCACTATCAACAATCTGGTAAAGGCCTATCAAACAAGAAAATTTGTAGAACCGATGGATGACCCTCAAAATGTATCCTCCACTTATCATATTGTCTTGTATCACTGAACAATTTTCAATTCGTAGTCACATAAGTAGTTTTGAAGTTATACTCCGGACAAACCTTCTAAGTATACTATTACAAGGGGCAATAACTTTAATTTGAATGATGACAGAGTTGCGGGGTTTTTTTGCACTCTGCATTTCTTTTCATTGCCCTTTCTATATAAGGTGACACTGACCTTGACTGTTTACAGTTTACAGTCCGCCACTATGTTTTCCTCTTTAATTGTACAATGACCGGACAGGCTGTGGACCCTATGATGACGTCTACCTAAAGCCCAATAGGAAGGTGACGTTTGATGTTTGTCTGCAGTATAGTCTTGTCGTGCCCTCAATGTTTTATTCTCTTGTTGCTATGGCTTCTTACTTTATTTACACTGTCCCGTTTAATTGGGTTAACGGTAGGGTAAGTGTGAGGTTTGGTGCACCCTAAAACCTGGTTTAAACCCACAGCGGCATTTGTTGGCACTGGCCGTTCCAAAAAGCCCTACTGTCAACCCGTTTGTGTTTGTGGTGTCTTTTTTGATATTTTATTCCTCTTTAAAAAATTTCTTTGTTTCTGTGTGTGTTTGTGGTTGACTGCCGTCGTTGAAAGTTGTTTTTCCCGGTCGATTTTTATATTTATATTGACCTTTGACCTAACGACCCCAACAACAAGAGGGTTCCTCCTCTTACCTAGGTCAATGTAGTGTCATGAGTGTAGGCGTTATGGTTTAAAAGTTATTGTGCGGAATGCATATTTCCATAAAGGGGACCTTGACCTTTGACCTACTGGCCCCAGAAACAAAACGAATAATAATCTTATTTTGTCACTCAAGTTACGTGACTCAGTCACGATAGTCACGATATCAAGAAACCAAGACAAGTGCAGAAGGTCGATGCACAGTCCAGTTTGCCAATGAAGCGTATATCGACCCACCTAGAAAGGTATGTGAATTAAGAGTACACTAGGTATTCAAAAGGTGGAACAACCCTAATACAATGTTTATGGGAACTTGACCCTTGGTCAATAGAGGGCAAGCTTGAAATTGTATATGGGAACTATTAATTGCAATCATCTTGATATACTAATTATGTATAACATTCAATGTAAACATCGCAAAATAATAAAAATAAGTATAAATGTCAAACTGGAAATGCAGCTTTTACAGAACACAGTAAACCCAAAGAAACGCAAAAGGACAAACATGAAACGGCTAGTGGCATAAAAGGCCGATGGGGGTTTAAACCAGGTTCTAAGGTGTACCAAACCTCACACTTATCCTACTGTCCTCCCAATAAAACGGGACACTGTAAATAAAGAAATCCCCGCTATAAACTTTTCGCTAGCCAACAAGGCAGCATCAATAGGCAATATGAGTAAAACACAAAGATGCTCGTGTATATATAAATACAAAAACAACAATAGCCTAGAAAGTCACAAAGATGGTACTCAATTCCTTGGCAGAAGCCAGAGCAACACGTGAATAAACCATTGAGGGCACGACTATACTAGATTGCAGACAAACATTAAACGTCACCGTCCTTTTGGGCTCTAAGTAGACGTCATCATAGGGTACACAGCCTGTCCGGTCATCGCACAATTAAAGAGGAAAGCAAAATGGCGAACTGTAAAAAGCATGCAGTTTTATAGGGTCATAACCTCTTTTGATAAACCTTTTAACAAGTTTATCAAAGATAGTATGAAAGGGATCGTCAAAAAGGATCTTACGAAGTTTGTAAATCACATCACCATACTGGTAAGGTTGTGATAGTCCTTGTCGCAGAAGAGTTCTTAACTTTTATACTTGGAAAGAAGATCAGGGTTACGATAATACAATTGTGCAAAGGTTTTACGAAGTGTTGGTTAGAGATTAGATCATGGCGGGGATTACTTTATTTACACTGTCCTGTTTTAATGGGATGAAGAAGGGTAAGTGTGAGGTTTGGTGCACCCTGGAACCGGTTTCAACCCCCAGTGGCCTACTTTGCCACTGACCGTTCCAAGGCGGTAGCCCTATTGTCAACCCTTTTGTGTTTATGATGTCATTTGCATTTATTATTACTTTTACCTTCTTGTTTGTCTGTTTGCGTGTTTGTTTCTGTGTTTTGTGGTGACTGTCCTCCTTGAATGCTACTTTCCCTGTCCGGTCTTTTTATATTTCTTTATGGTAACGGAAACCCTGATGGAGTAGCGTTTTCGTTATACAAAGCTTACGAATGCTAGAGTCCTCAACTCGAGTACAAGCTCTAGATAAACGAATAGGTTGAAACACATAGACACCATAATAATTTGCTGAGGGAACATCCCCATCTAATTAGGGATAATTAACAATATCAAAATTAAAATCATCTCTCTTGTCATAGATTTTGCTAATTCAATAGAGAGATTTAAATCAAAAAAAGAAGCGTTAATATCAGAAATATTAGCATTGTTACGTTGAAGTTCTTTTGGATAATAACCATAGTAGAAAAGAAAGGGTTGTCAATGTTCAATATGTCATCCAGATACCGAGAGATTTTATTTAAGGCTTCAATAATATCAGCCTGGATATCTGGTGAAAGACTCAACATGAAATCTCTTTCATAGCAATATAAAAACACATGTAATGATATATAAATAAAGAACAGAATATAAATGACCCATCGATTTATTACATGACTGAAGACTGATTATGGATCATTGTTCTTCACTGGATTTATTGACTAAAATATTCTAAACATGTTCAAAAATTGCAATAAAATTCACCAAAGACCATGTAGTAACCCATACCCTTACTTAAATCTGCACCTGTTACTAGGTATGTTAATAGTGTAGCACAATTTATTATCTCGAAGTTAGTTGTTCATATGTTAAAAAGTCAAACTATCATCCTGAAAATTACATCTGACCTATGTAGAAAGTGTTAAAAGTGAATAGTTTGTTTTATAAACAATTCTACGGTCGCATGCTGTCTAGACCAATAGGTTATTGTTCATTCACAAGGAATTATGGAGTGGTATTGGGACGGGGTTATATTTATGGTGGGGCTAGAATGTTTAGACTAACTATCAATACAAAGGATGTATCAGTATCTTGTCCATCATGCTGCACATTGACCATGCCTGGTGTGAAACGAAACCATGTTGTATCAAATCTTATATAATCGAGTTGTACGACCTGTGTAAACCCAGAGCAACCTGCACATATACATGTATTTATATTTACAATTGCACCGGAAGATTAAATTCAAATTTTAAAATAAGCAGACGACATTCGAAATTTGTCGACGAAACGGTTAATGTTAGAAATGCTTTTTATCACATAACGTCAAGTGTTACATGTAGTAGTGTCGATGACCCATTTCATATTCTATTGTTTGTACATATGTTTAATTCAACCTGCCAAAACTTGGAGTGGTTAGCATGTAATACATTGATTATGTAGCATAACACAAAAACAATTATTATTATGAATTCATACGGATCTAAGTCAAACTAATTATAAAAATTAATCTTATACAAATCACTTGTAATGATTTAAAAATTGCGTAAAATGCTCTCTATCATAAGGAGATACAACACAAGTTTTTTTATACCCAACGTTGTGTATGACATGACGTTGATATGTATTACGCCGTCCTATAACGTTTTGGTGTCAAAAGTCTCACACCACAATTAATTTTCCATAGGGTCCCATTGTAATGTTTTTTGTTCGTGGCAGAGATAAACAGATTTTCCAACATGTGTTTATGCTTAAATTCTTCATTGATCAAATATCTGCAATTTAAAACACATTTTACAATTATTTACCAGATTGAACTTTTTTTAATTTCATGTTTCCGTGACACCTATCAAAATTTAGACAAAAATACAACCCCGTGGTGATTAGACCCATGATGTGTAAAATGAGGCAGAATTAGCTAGAAATATTATATCAACATGCATTTTTCTGTGATCTCTTCCTAAAATGCTGTAGATTTAGAACCTGGTAAGGATAAATCAATGTATCGTGTAAAATGTAGAAAAGCGAACTTGTTTTTTTTATCTACCTACTTCATCTGTAGGGCACGAGTATTCAAGGGAGATAATAGTGGTGTGAGTCCCAAAGGACGTGATTTTATGGCGTTTTGGTGCTAAAGTTATTATTATACTCTTTTTTAGAGCACAGTGGCGTTGCTTGTGCAGTGTGGCGGCAGTAAAACGTCTCCCCGCGCTTGCAATCAGTACTGTTATTTATTCGATCTTTGGAGATTGCTGAGCCCGATACTTATATTTAGTTATCGGTGCAACATTTTCAATTTCTTTTGTTTTATTACTTAATTTTTGATTCGGTGGTTCCACTACTCCGGGCGATAAAAGGCTCTGGGTATTGTTTAACCATGTATAGGATATGTTGTCTGCTTTTTAATTTAGTCTTTTGGCTGTTACTTGTGATACGCAGGCTTCATAACCGCTGCTCCCAACTAAATTCCATTATGTTTATTTCGCTCTTCGGGGCATTTAATTTTATTAGATATTGGGACCATACGCCGTACGACATGGGGAAGCAATTAACTCCATGTCCACCGCCGTATTCATGCCATCTTCGGGATGGGTAAAATTGTGTATTATTGATTTTATGAATATTGAGTTCTGCTCAACCCGGGGCTAGAGGGCGTGAGCGGTAGCTAGCATATTTCACTACCGCTCATGAACTGTCTCAATCAAACCGAGACTGCAATATTTCGTATGTGTCGTGCTCGGCCGTTTCCAAAGGTCCATTATTATACTCTTTTTTCTTGAGTCTGAAGTAGTGGCGGTTTTATGTTAATTTGAATTATTGTTTAATTTTAACTCGCCAAAAGGTTTGTGTAAATTAAAATAATTCATAACACGTTTCATAAATCTTATATGAAATGGGAACTTATTTACAGTCCTATATATATATATCGGTGGTGTAATGTTTATCCTCGGATCTTGAAGAGCAACTAAGAGCACAAGTTCCCGGGTTCAAACCGTGCTCTATGCAACTATTTGTTGATGAATTATGAATACTACATTTGTTATTAGGTTTAAATTAGTCTGTTCCCGACTCATTCTTAGAAATATTGTAAAGAAGCATCCGTATTCCGGTCCCGGTAACTCCGTGGTTCCAGTCTGAACAACGTCATTAGTCTTAATTATGACACACGACTGAATGTAAATTAGTGGGGAAGATATTATTAGTAATATACAGAAGGCTTTGACAAATAGCACTGGAGTATGAGCAATAATAGCTCCCGTATATTGTATATATTGCATCTTTTCAACACATATTATTGCTTTCCTCGAAGTTAATTAAAAATCAGTTGAAAACTGTAGGAGTTGAGCTGACGAGTTGATGATGTACAAGCAAATCAATCTTCAGCTTATGTCATCATCTAAATCATATGTGAATTGATCACACATTATATTATACATCTGCACATACTCCTCGCACGCTGTATCGATAGATAGATATTGAAATCGAAGTTTCATGTACATTTGAGTTCTAATATTTTATCAATGTTATACGCAATTTCAATAGAATGACTTAAAGAGATGAACGTAAATAAGTTTTCACCAAAAGCTTGTTTTCAAATCCTGCCTGTCCATGTATTATATGATATAGAGCTCACCACATTTCTTGAATATATTGATTAACTAAACACAATTGATTTTGCAAATCCATTTTTTTTATCAACGTTCATTACCTGGCACCTGTCACATGGTCTTCAAAGAATTTCCTTATAATAAAGAAAACAAAAGGAAGAGTTGATTTAACCAGGAGCAGCAGTATTATAGACATGCATTTGGGAGAAATAACCATTTACATAAACACTACACACAAGGCTTGTCCACTTACATTTAATCCTATTTACAAAAAGATTGCATATACATATAATTCAAATATAGATCTAGTTGACTATTTTTACATGAATTGTCCAGTGTACGTTTTATCACTTGGCCAATGAACAAGAAGAAAGAATTCTGTGTTTTCCACCGTTAAAGCCAACAACAATGCTTTTGTTACCGTATTTGTATTTGATGTGTTAGTGTGGTAGTGTGTTTTTAGAGAAAAATATTCTTCTTTAAAACTAGAAGGGTGTTCCACGGAACACTTCTGTCGCCTGCCGAGTGCTTATGTCAGAAAGTACAATTATATTTCTATAAAGTTTGAAGACAGGAGGTGCACAATCTCATTAAAATCAGACCGTTTATCACGCTACGATACTCTACACTACAAGGATCTGAAAACTATCCATTGGACGTCATGTCAGATTGACCTTAAGATTAGCCAATCAGAGTTTTGCCTACAAAATTGCTCGGTATAAACTGCTTCACTGCGCATGTCGCATTCACTAAAATGCTGTGGAACATTCTACGCTCGGTATTGAAAGAGACAATGTCCGTAACCTTTAGCTTATAAAACACAAAATAATTGCGTTGACAAACATTATACACCTACCATTATTGAATATTTACTAAGAAAAATAATAAAGAAAAGATTTTTTGAAAGAATTTAATAGCGGTACAAACAATTTTACCGATTCGTAGGAATGAACCAACACTAAAATGACACTCACGGGTCAATAGTCGAGTCTGCTATCAACTAAGCTAATCGGGCCAGATGTACTCGGACTATGTCTTACTATTTAGAGTACTAAAGCCGTAATAATTTCGGCTGAATATATATTATGGCAGCGCCCATGATTTTCTTCGTATCTTGATATAAAACATGCAATCAACAACGCGATTTCATTGGTTGCAGTAAGTTGATCTTCTCATGAATATTGATTAGATGAAAGGTCGATCTGACGTGACCTACAATAGAGTGAAGTCAGATCCTATAACGGAGAGTATCAAAGCGTAATTAGGAAATGATTTTAATGAGATTGGGAAGTGCAATCCTTTATGAATTATGGAGCATTTTTTAAGTGTTAAAGGTTATGAAAAGGGGCATAAATGTGCATTGCATAATTGATAAGGCCTGTATAACGTTTCATGACCATAGGTCAATATTTCCCCAGTCATGAGCTAGGTTATGTTGTAGGTTAAAGTGTTAAGAAAGAGAGTATAACTCTGCCAAAATGAAATTCAGAATTACTGGTCATGGGTAACAATATTCTGCTTGTTAACATGAATATGAGTGTGACGTTTCATGCATATAGGTCGAATAGGTCTAAAGTAAGTTATGGCCAGTTATGAACTTGGTTAGGTTGCAGGTTAAAGTTTTATGAAAGGAGACATAACTTTGCCAAAATGAAAGACAGAGTTATTGGATGTGTGTAACAAGATTCCTTTGTTTAAGACGAAGACGTGTGTGACGTTTCATGAACATAGGACACATACTTTTCAAGTTATGGCCAAGTTTAGGTTGCACGTTAAAGTGGGACGTAGGACGAACTTCAAAGTAATCCCTAAGTGTCTGCCATGCTGCGCAGGCGACACAATAAATACAGAATAACAATTGTTAATCATTATTCTAAAGAAAAAAAGAAAATAGATCTGCCTACATATTCATTTTGTTTAGCCCTTTACAAACACAACCCCTATTTTAAATTTAGGCCTTATGTCAGAATCTAGATCATGCATATATTGGTCACATTATTACATATTTAATATCAAATTTGTATTAATGACTTCCAGAGAAACAACTGTAATACAGTGTAAATGGTACCTGGAGGTAAAGTAATAATTCCTATGTAACCCGCTTTATTCTTACTGCGGCAGTCTTGTGCTAGTCCAGACAATTTCAATCTGAAAAAATATGATGTATAACTGCTTAACTTGACAATTTTCCTGATAAAACCTATGCCAACACAGGTCAGTGATAAATTAAATTAGTACAATGTTTACTTTTCTCCCTTCACAGAAGGAATGCATGAGACTTAGTTAAAGCTACACACAACATACTTATAATTACACTATCTCATGACTATTAATGATTCATACACACTACATACTTTCATTATTTATGGCACTTTAAAGGCTGTAATATTAATGGCATCCAGCAAGTTAATGCCCGTTACTGTAAATAATGGCACAAGCCACACAAAAATAATGCCCATGAAATGATTTGAGGGTAAATGATGGCCATTATTTACACCAATTAAAACTTACAAAATTAATGGGAAAGTGCCATAAAGAATGATCATATTAAAATCTTGGAATGCTTTTTAATCTGTTAGTGCAAAATAACGCCCATGAAGTAACATAATTAATGATCATTTCTAAGCAAACTCTCTCTGTGAATAATGGCCATTACTTTCAAATAAGTGCCCATTAATTTAAATACTGTCTTTTTTAAAAAGTAATGCCCATTATTAATTGCACATACACAGGGCAGACGGATGTTGCCTAGCTACCATTCTTATAGTTAGCACCTTGTATGTATTGAGGAGTTAAATACATATAAATATAATTATATTATATTTGAAAGCAACCCTGACAAATCTACATGCCGTTGGACAAAATCCTTTGATCCCTGTAGTGACATTGTCCTGCTAATACAAAATGGAGGCAAGTCAACATTGGATGTACAACTTCTTGAATTGAACTCGTTGCAATCGTTGAATTATAACTATCACTGAAGGTGATGAATACCCCACTATAAGGGCCATAACTCTGGCAGTATAAGTGCAATCTGGCTGGTTATCAAACTTGGCCTAGATATGTCCATAAACATTGTCTTAAAGTTTTATCAGGATCGGATTATAAATAGTCAAGTTATTATGATAGAATAACAATATCCCATTATATTCGTTTCATGCGCCAAACCTTGTGCTGAAATTTTGTTAAACCCCCTCAAGGGAAACTAAAGTTATTGAGTGGAAAACATTTTTTTATTAATATTAACAGTGACCTTTAATGAGAAACAATTCACAAATTTAACCTTCAGTCTACACCACTTACAAGGCATGATCATATACTTGGTGAAATGTTGCATACGATATATAATAATATCTGCAGAGTGCTGAAAACCATTTTACTGTTAACAACAAAAAAAATATGCGAAAACAGATGACAATAAGGGTTTGATTTTAAAATACTGTTTCTGCTAAATACATTTAGAAATGTCCTCTTTCAAAAACAACAATTAAATGTGTAAGATATTTTGATACAAAAAGTAATGTAAGTATAATCACAAAACACATACTTTTATTCATTAAATGGTGCAGGGACATGCATGGGAAACACACGCGGCGTGATCGGCCTCTTCGTGAATAACTAAATGGTCGTAAACGGGTGTTAAGTAATTTTCTATTAGAAAATAACACGCTAAAAAACTAATATCAAACCGTTTTTTTCCGACATGATGTAACTCATTTCAGTTATTTTAGTTTGTAGACCTTTCCAAAACCACGTTGTCAACATGTGAGCGTAGTACTTCTGGTTCTCAGGTAATTGGCGTATCGCTATTATATTGTACATACCGCGTTATTGATTTCCCTGATATCCCGAAATGAGGAATGATATCTAGGGGATATAATAACAGTTTTACTCAGTTATGATTTCGTCATCTGGATTAGTGTCTGCTACATGGAAATCAATTATCGTCTAATAATTGAGATCGGTGTTCTTTCATTTTATTTAGGCACATGTCACTATAATAAACAATTTACCTACTAACATATTATTATATACCTAAAAGTGATTTATATGAAATTCTCAGTGAGCTAATTTTCATATCAAACTAAAATGATATTGTCACACCAGTGACGAAATCATTTTCCTATATCGTCACACCAGTGACGATATCACTTTGCCGGAACTGTTTTCTTACCATTATATAGAAATTTAAAACACTTCGTTTTCCAATATTATATTTCTTCCTTCTGTCTCAGTTCTTTCATTCTGTATCAGCATCCTATGAACACATTGAATCCTTTGAAATTATGGAGTCTTCTTAGAGATGATCTGTAAAACCATAACATGTTCTTATCAAAATTGATCTTGCAAAAATTACATATCAGATATTGATAAAAATTGCAAGATTCTATGAATGATGCATTGGTACATGGTATAGTCTGCCAATTCGCCTACTTGAAACGCACTGACACTGCTCATTC
This sequence comes from Cyrtodaria siliqua, assembly GCA_037043455.1. Taxonomy (NCBI): domain Eukaryota; kingdom Metazoa; phylum Mollusca; class Bivalvia; order Adapedonta; family Hiatellidae; genus Cyrtodaria; species Cyrtodaria siliqua. Next base: position 80,361 of record JAWPHD010000327.1, read on the forward strand.
TGTCCACACTCAGCGGGTGACTGGCCTCCCCGCCTTAAGTCTGGCAGATATTAACTCGGCTCGCTGCACATGCCGAACGAAAACAACATCGCAGAATACTATAAAGAACAAACCTCGAACAATATAATTTTATAAAATTATCTTACCTCTTTTCTCAGATTCGGAAGTTGACATACATGACAATTTAAAGCGAACGATTAGTGATGTGTGTTTCGCTGTGTCATAATGTTCAATGATGCCCGTAAGGCGTAAAACGAATAAAGAACCTTTTCCACGGAATTTCCTCCATACAAGATAAACCTAATTTCCGTCAGCTGGAACCAACACACAGTTAATAGTTTGTAATTCATCGATTTCTTATGCTAAACACTTTCATTTATATATAAATCCAGTGACAGTTTCTTCTTAGTTCTCTGATGAATCCAACGTCCATGTTGTTGTTTTTTTGACATGTCAAATGGCCGACTTCAGCTCTTACAGATATTCCTACACTTCGGATCCCGACTCGAACACGTTGTTATTCGGTTAAAAAACTCGGCCATCGGACTCGTTTTTTAACCGAATTACAACGTGTTCTTATGACATATTTTCCATATCTCACTAACCATGTTGGTTATTCACTATTTATCCTGTTTAAAATAATGTATTTAATGTTTTCGATGTCGTTTATTTGTGGAAACGCGGCCTAATATGATAATATCAACTTCAGTAGAAAGCAATACTTTGTTGTTTTTAGGAATACTTCAACATGCAAGTAATTTCATATTGGAAAACATATTATATTATAGAAACGTTTTTTGTACGTATATATGTATTCCTCTACAGCGCTACAGCTAACTTATGTGTGCTTGTTCGTAGTTTTAGAAAGGATGAAATTATAATGTCTGAGTAACTGTCCTTCACATATTTAGGCATTGTATTCACAATCTGAGGATCTTTCAGTGAAGCTCAGAAAACCTTGGCGGGGCAAGCTCAGAAATCAATTTTCAAGTTAAACACATATTTGTATAGATTTGTCAACCTTTCACCTAAACATGTTCTGGAGCTTTTCGACAAATTAATTTCATCAATACTGAATTACGCTAGTAAAGTATGGGGTATTAGTCAAGTAAATCAAATTGAACGAGTGCATCTGCAATTTTGTAAATCACTACTAGGAGTGAAAATATCAACGCAAAATGATTTCATTTATGGAGAAATCTGAAGGATAAATTATCAAACGAAGCGATTATATATTATAAGTACTGGTTAAAAACAGGCGCGTACCTGCCTTTACGCAGATACGCAGCTGCGTAATGAAGCTTGAGGTGAAACTATTTTTACCGTATTTTATACATTATTTGAACATAGCTGACATATGGACCTTGATGACATGACACTAATTTACTCTTGTGTAGAAAATCCGTGTATGTTTGGTTCATCATTTTGCTACCAAAATACGCCATAACGCACAATTTGGAGTTTTTATTTTTAAAAAAAAAACTAGCACGGTCAAACCCAATCTTGCGTAATGGGAAAAGACTCAAGGTACGCGCTTGAAAAGTGTTAAACAGTAGGGAGTACATAGATATTTACAATGTTTACTTAGTGAAGTTAAATGACTTTATGTTTGGTTTGCGCAAGGTGTGGGTAATACAACTGTGTTTATTTCAACATTCAAGCAACGACAGGGCGCTACACAAATACACAATTGGAACGAGAGATTAAATGACTCATCTTGAGCTATATTTTATCGAACAATTTCGAACTTTACTTTTCAATCGTATTTAGACATAGTGAATATTAAAAAGTTTAGAACAGCATTAACGAGACTTAGTGTTTCAGCTCACAGGCTTGAAACTAAAACTGGCAGATGGAAAAAGCCAATAAAATTACTGAGAGAAAATGGAAAATGCACAATATGCAATACCCTAGAAGACGAGTTTCACTTTTTATTAGAATGTAGGCTCTCGCTATGAGTAGGAACTGTGCACCCCTTGTCGCAGATTTCTTTTTATATTAATATAAAAGATATTTCATGTTGAGTATTTCACCAGATACCCAGGAAGATGTTATTGAGGCCTTTAATGACACCTCTCGGTATCTGGATGACATATTAAACATTGACAACCCTTTTGTTTCTACTATGGTTAATAATATATATCCTAAAATATTTCAACTTTTTTAAGCTAATATTTCTGATACTAACGCTTCTTCTCTTGATTTACATCTCTCCATTGAAAATGGTGAAACAATTAGCAAAATATATGACGAGAGATATTATTTTAATTTTGATACTGTTAATTATCCCAATTAGATGGAGATGTTCCCAGAGCAACTTCTTATGGGGTCTATGTGTCTCAATTTATTAGTTTTTTTCAGAGCTTGTACTCGAGTGAAGGACTTTAATAATCGTAATCTTTGTATAACTAAAAAGCTACTTCATCAAGGTTACCGTTACCATAAACTTCGTAAAGCCTTTGCAAAATGTTATTATCGTAACCCTGATCTTCTTTACAAATATGAAAGTGATTTAAGAACCCTTATGTGACAAGGACTATCACAAACTGTTTTCTATGGTGACTTCGTAAGCTCCTTGGCAATGATCACTTACATACTATCTTTGTTAAACTTGTTAAAAGGTTTATCAATAGAGGTTATGTCCATATCAATTTGCAACGCACTGCATGCTTGGTGGTGGACCCATTTACAGTTCGCCACTATGCTTTCGTCTTTAATTGTTCGATGACTGGACAGGCTGTGGACCCTATGATGACGTATATCTAAAGCCAAAGTGACGGTGACGTTTGATGTTTGTCTGCAGTCTTGTCATGTCGTGCCCTCAATGGTTTATTCTCTTGTTGCTCTGGCTTCTGAAAAGTCATTGAGTACCTACTTTTTGGCTTTCTATGCTATTGATTTGTTTGTATTTATATATACACGAGCATCTTTGTGTTGACTTATATTGCCTATTAATGCTGCCTTATTGGTTAGAGAATAGTTCATTGTGGGGATTTGTTTATTTACACTGTCTCGTTTTATTGGGTTGACGGTATGGTAAGTGTTAGGTTTGGTGCACCCTAGAACTGGTATAAACCCCCAGCGGCATTTTTGCAGTGACCGTAACAAGGCGGTAGCCAGTCCTATTGTCAACCCTTTTGTGTTTGTGATGTCTTATTTGGAATTTAATTCATCTATAAAAGTGTTCTTTGTTTCTCTGTGTGTTTGTGGTTGACTGTCGTCCTTGAATGCTGTTTTTCCTGTTTCACTTCAAACCTTACTTCACTAAAAGGGTTAGCATGTATGATGCGATTACTCTATTGAAACCAGACTGTAAAATAAATATTAAACATCTTGCATCCTACGTTTACAAAGTGTTTAACTTCAGAAACGAACTATTATTAAACGATAATATTAGCTCTCCTGTTGTAAACTATATTTACTGTTTTACCTTTGAAAACTTGACTGCTAAATATTGAAGAGCACACAAAAAGTCTCATTCTCATGTGTTTTATAACTTGATAAATCTAAAGTTACTGTACTAGTGTTGAAGTTGTAATCATATACATTTTAAATTCATACAAATTTGTTGTATAATGTATATGCTGCAACATTGTTCTTGCTATTGAACGTAACTGTTAGTAACTGTATGTTATACATTTAGATTTACACACGGGTCCTCTATGACCTATGGCAAATTATGTATGCAACTATGTACGGTTCATTGGGGATGACCTCGACCCCAATTGACCTATGACGAGGAAATAAAAGCTTCTTCTTCTTTATGCATGCGCAGTGTCCAGTCCACTATGTTTAGCTTATTAGGTTTTTCGATAGCCTACGAAGATTTCATAATAGTTCTATATTTTTTTCTTGAATGCAGTCTTCTTGAATCTAAAATGGACCCTGGTTTGCCAAACATGTGTGATTCCAAGTAGTCAAAATAGGTGTATATCAGGTTTATGTTTAGAAACTCAAACATTTTAACTAGAACTGTCGACCTTTTGAGGGGACTAATATGCTCCGTTACCTACTGCTTGGTTAAATATAAATCTTCAGCGGGGTAAACATATGTTTTTTTCTAATATGTCTTGAATTGCTTTCAACAGATCTCCATTCCATTATTGAAGTTTCATGAGCTTTGCTTCCGAGGGTGATAAGTTAGAGAGCGAGCAAGGTTGTTCATAATCTTGACCTTCTGACCTAGCACTCAATAGGGATTATCCTCTCACTAATTTAATAATATGTCACAAATAAACATAATATATTATAATATTAAATCAACATTTCGCATAGGTGTGCAAATATATAAGTGTACCGTTCCATGGAATTATGGTTGAAGTTGAAATATTTTAATACACATAGATCAACCGTATCTTCCGTTACGGTTATGCCACTTTTTAAATATTATAACACTGATCATATATATGATATATACATGATCATGGTTATATTTGTAAGTGTATATGCATCTAGTCATGTAGTTGTAGTAATGATTTAGTATTACAAAATCTTTATAACAATGAATTGTATGTACGGTACGGTAGTGTACGAATTCGATTTAATTATATAGATAATATCTACCTAGATTAAATTAAAGTTATACATAAGGAACGGAATGTACGGTACGATATGGTACGGCTTTACACACAAACGGCTGTACATTACACTTCATGTTTGACGTATACCCCGCGGCGGTGCTGTAGTAAAAGGGAGTCCATCTCTCATGCAACAGGTCCTATATCCAACGTCCAAATACTACTTAAGAGTTCCTTGATTGACATCCATAGACTGGTTGGCCCGCGCCAGTATACTATGTCAGGGTGGGGTATCATGTCATGTGTCTGCGGCGAGGTTTTCCAGTGTGGCAGCTCTCAAAACTGAGCATTGAGCAAGTACACACCGTCGTGTTATGACTGAAAAAATGCTTAAAGCTACGTTAAACCCAAACTATACATACTACTGTTTTATTTAATAGTTCGTTCCATTTGTATTTGACCGTTTCTATACTGTCAAGTTCCTGATTTGGGGGGTTAACATTCTATTAGACTCACTGTTTAACATATTTAGTTAAGATGAGACACCTTAACAAAAGTATAAGATTGTTTTTTTCTTTTTACAAATCGTTAATAAGTGTCTGTTAACATAACAGAATTGTGTTAGTTAAACTTGAAAGTCTTAATAATCAGGTTCACAACAATATTCTGATTTTGTTTTTGTTTTATTGTTTAAACAAATCGACGGTTTTCCACCTAGCAAAATTCTGTTCTGTCTTCCACCTTAACACAATTTTGTCGTCCACCTTAATATAATTTTGTTCTGATGTTCTGACTTTTGTTTGAGCACGACCAATCGTCATCAATGAATTAATCTGACCTCAAATGGTATTGTGTAAATAATCTGTGTGGCACTGTGATTTACATTATTTAAAACTTGGTCATGTCTGGTTTTCAATACCAATTATATTGAACATTTCGCCATTTGTTCTAGATATAAAAATAACACTTCATATGTGTCGTTCTCTCATAGGCCTTCAACGATAAGCCAACTTTTGTATTGATTTGTTTGTTTATTTGTTTTTTACGTCATTATATATGATGGTTGATTTATTCTGTGGTGGAGGCAGACCACCCGCTTTTCCTGGGTAGAACCAGTACTGTACACTTCCCGCCATCCGTAAGAATCGACACGTCTTCACACTTACACGTCGAACACCCATTGGGATTTGAACACGCAGCTGTGAGAGGCGAGACAACTTAAAACGCAACGTCGTTAACCCCTCGGCCACGGAAACGCTACGTTTGTAGTGACCTACTCCATAATGATCGCTAATCGAGTCGTCACAACTACGAGAGGTGTTCAACTTATAACTGAACACTATTGTTTAAGATGTTATTTTCAGCGGAAGGGATTATCATAAAAATGCGTGATTTAATGATGTGAAACTCTCATTTAGAACGTATGCATTTAAAAATAATCTCCAATTTCGCGTGGTTCGTTTTAAATTACATTTTGAATTAGGTGTACAATATTTACCAGTTTTAAACCTATATGTTTCTGTTGCCGTGGAGGTTTACCTTAAACCAAATAATGCCACTAAATGCATATCATAATTGTTTAAAACTGTGTTTATAATTTAAATATGATCGTATGTTTTATTTTAAGACAAAACTATAGATGTTGAATTAAAGCACGAACTTTTACCGCAATATTAAGAAATTGGCAGATAATAGGACAGTTTGCTCGTATGTTACTGATAATTTTATAAATTAACCAAAATAACTAGTTTAATCATATTTTGTGATATAAAAAAATGAACAGTTATTGTTGATGTATATCAAATACCTTATAAAGATATCTTTGGTAAAAAATTATATTATTTTTATCATTATTTGCAAATGTGTGTGTTTTGCTTCTAAATTTTCAGTTATATATTTTTTCAATCTTCTTATGAAACTTGGTTTTTTTATAGCGGAGGAAATCACAAAAATGCCTGCAGTGGATGTTTCGAACTAGAAGCTTTCGTAAATTTAATCATTTTCATAGTTGAATTTCCTGTTAAATATCGCTGAAATATTGAAAATCGACAAATTTCAAAAAAATGCATATTACACTTTTTTTACGTTCAGACATGGACATGTCAGAATACTATAACCTTAAACGACATTTTAAAAGCATTTGTCTTGAAATTTGTATGGCAGTTATTTTTATAATTGAAGATGTTTGCTTTAAAATGTCATTTTCTACCCTTTTTCAAAAATACGGATGCGGCAACATTAGGAAGCACATAATAGTGCATGTCATAATGTTTCATATCGAATGAATCATTAGACTTGACATTAAAATCAACATATTCGGCGAGAATTTCAATATAGTTGATTCAGTTACACAATGAAAGTGTTCAATTATAAGTTGAAAACCTTTCTCGTACAATATGACAATACGCCCCGTCAAAATTACCCATAAAACACGAAAAGTCGATTCACTAAAATTCCCTGATGTCAGTCAGTCGATGGGATGACATCTCCTAGACGGCCTTCGTTCGACCATATGTCATTGATAGTCTATGATGACCTTTACTTGAATCATTATTTCTTCAAGTCTACCTTCGAACGATTCCCATCAGCTTAAATAACTGATGCCGTTGATCTACCAAGTCAGAAGTTGGATTCAGGGTATGACATTGTTTTATGTTAGGTGAGTGGGTGATATATTATGAAATTATATGTGATGAAATGTGTGTATGGTGCAATGTATCCGTATGAACATGCACCAACATCATCTTCTTCTATAAAGCATGTGCTGTATCAGTATAATGATTTCTGTCATAAAGATGGGCACTTGGTATACATGTTGTTGTTTGCAGAAATTTAGGAGTTTTGCGCAAAACACATACATTGGGTAATCACAAACCACTAAAAGAAAATTCTTCAAGAAATTTATTCTGGTTATTATATATATTATATGATAATTATTACGAATCCGAATTCATAAATCATTAACACTAAACTGCAGTATTGATACCAGTTCAGTTGATAAGTAGTACAAACTAAATTGTACGTGTACAATATTATGGTTGCACTGATTGGACATGATTTACACAAATCATTTTAATTTACAAGTATAACTAACTAACTATGGGTATCGAACCAGTCAGTATTTACAGACTGTATACAAGTATTCCTGGAACAATACGCACCCTCCCCTCACAGCATGCATGCATTTTGACGAGTTGGCATATTAAACTAGATTTAAATATAGTTAAGAAATACATATGTGAAACAATAATGGTTGTAAGAATTTACGAATCTATTATCAGAATGTTGTGGAATAGAGGATGTTTGCATATACACTAGAGGCCAAAGAGGAAACTGAAGGTGATCTAGGTGACTCTTCTTATACATTAAATATATCAATTAAACAAAATGAAACTTCTAAATAATGACTCTTCCTGAACATTGAATATATAATATAAACAAGCTCAAGCTTTTAAATATTAACACTCTTCCTAATCTAATGAATATACAACTCAAATAAACGCAGTCGTGTGAAAAATAACACTTCCTATACGGTAACCTTGAATTTACAACTCAAACTCAAGCTTGTAAATAATGACTCTTCCTATACATTAAATATACAACTCAAACTCAATATTGTAAATAATAACTCGTCCCATACATTTAATCTACAACTCAAACAAACTCAAGCGTGTACAATAACAACAACAACATAAACTGTATTACTCTCAGGCATCAACATGGTGCAAACATGAGGAACATGTACAATACAATACAAACAACATTATTAAACAGTGAAACTAATGACCGACATAATTAAATAATATATTTCAATTTGTAATTATGGTCGGGAGTTGGGAGGGGGAAGTGGTGGTGGGGGTAAGGGGTAGGGGGCAGTCAGAATGATATTATAAATAATTTACATTTCTAAATAGAGACACATACATGTACCAGTATTTCGTAAACATGATATATAATCGGTCCGCCTCTTATATTATTAATATTTTCTTCCTTTAGTGGTTTTCAAAACTACTTCTAGCGGCGACAATTGCGTCATCCTTATGACATTTAATGAACTCCTCCTTTTTTCCATCTTGTTATCTCCCTTCTATCATAGTTTGTGAAGAAACCCCAGAAACAAAGAGAACAAGGGAGAGCTATGTACATATGCTACGTAGAGTGAACAAAGAGGGGAAATAATGAAACAGAGAGTGAAACAATTGTAAACAGAACAAAAAATTATAAACAAAAACAAATACAGTAATGGAATGGTATAGTTATTCTTTGTCCAATGTTTGTAAATAATGACTCTTCCTATACATTGAATATACAACTCAAACAAACTCAATATTGTAAATAATAACTCGTCAGATACATTGAATCTATAACTCGAAAAACTCAAGCTTGGCTGTCCTCCTTGAATGCTACTTTCCCTGTCCGATTTTTTTGCGTTTCTTTGTAAATAATGACTCTTCCTATACATTGAATATACAACTCAAACACACTCAAGCTGGTAAATAATGACCCTTCCTAAACATTGAATATACAACTCAAACACACTCAAACTTGTTAATAATGACTCTTGCTATACAATTAATCTACAACTCAAACCCATCAAGCTTGTAAATAATGACTTTTCCTATGCATTGAATATACAACTCAAACAAACTTAAGCTTGTAAATAATGACTCTTTCTATACATTGAATCTACAGCTCAAACAAACTCAAGCTCGCAAAATAATGGCTCTTCCTAAACATTCAATCTACAACTCAGACAAACTCAAGCTTGTATATAATGACTCTACATATACATTCAATCTACAACACAAACAAACTCAAGCTTGTAAATATAACACTTCCTGTATATTGAATATACAACTCAAACATCTTAAACTCTCAAATAATGACTCTTACTATACATTGAAGACACAGCTTAAAGAAACTCAAGCTAGTAAATAATGACGCTTCCTATACATTGAATATACAACTCAAACTCAAGCTTGTAAATAATGACTCTTCCTGTCATTACGTGGTCCCGCCTTAATTCAATTAAACGATGGGAAAGGTTATATTATGAGGACTTTATAATGGATAATTCCACAAAAAAACACGTTTAAAACCATGTTTTACTCAAGAAATGCGATAACCTATTTAAAATTACCTATTAAATGTTTTAATTTTATAATATGCAAACTTTTTAAGCCGAAATTAAAGTTTTATTTCATACCCCTGCCAACCCCGTGTTCGCGTCATGGAGAATGGCTGGGGTATGAAAGTTAATATTCGGACCACGTAATGACATTGAATATACAACTAAAACTCAAGCTTGTAAATAACGATTATTCAAATACACTGGATATACAGTTCAAACGAACTTATGCTCTCAAATAATTATTCCTATACATTGAATATACAACTCAAACTCAAGCTTATAAATAATGACCCTTCCCATCAATTGAATATATAAATCAAATAAACTCAAGCGTGTAAACAATAACACTTCCTATACATTGAATATCAAACAAACTCAAGCTTGTTAATAATAACACTTCCTATAGATTGAATCTACAACTCAAACAATTGAATTGAATTGGATTGGGTCTTACGGTGCACTAACACATGAACGGTTATATGGTGCCTAACAGGAATGAACATGCCAGGCTCATCCTCCATTTACATCAGGATAAAATATGGAGAATGGGCCTAGAACCTTCTAACTTGCAGAACTGCAGAGTTGCTGCAAATTCTATAGTAGACACTCCATTTACGATGGAGCCGCGTTTCAACGTTTGTATACGCGGTGTCATGATGAAGAAGTTGAATGAGCATGATAAAATGAACACAAAGCGGGGGTCCTACCCCTCTGCCTCTATCGAGATTTGAAGTGGTTATATTCTACCACGGCAACCACAAGTGGAACAAATAAACAAACTTAAGCTCGCAAATAATTCTTCCTATGCATTTTGATTATACAGTTCAAACAAACTTAAGCAGCAAATAATTATTCCTATACATTAAATATACAACTCAAACAAACTCAAGCTTGTAAATAATAAATAATAACTCTTTTAATACAAACTTAGGTATATCATTTTTTCAGAAGATATACTAAGTATAATGGATTCTTGTGAACATGTCGGTTCTCCACAACAGCATACTAATGTTGAAACCCGCACGCATTCGAAATCAGTGGAAGCGCTAACCTAAAAATGCAAAACAAATGGCTTGTATGTTTAAATTCATCTCATGTGATATGTCATTTGAACCTGTAATGCATGCAACGCATCCTCGTACATACCAAGTGAAACTACGGACTTGAGAAATAACGTGAGCTATACTACTTTGTAAAACAGTTTATCACATAACTTATGGTATGAGAGTGGAATAACATCATTCTATATTTTCGATATACCACTAGTTATATAACTATGGAATCAAGCACAGTACGCGCTGTCAAAAATATCGATAATGACTATGATCCAATTCAACACGGTTTATGTCGGTTTCGCGTGTTAAAGCGACAGGCAAGATGCAAAATGTAGAAGTTGTTACTATATATTTCATATAAGGGACCTCATTATTTATGGCACTTTTAATGGCTGTAATATTAATGGCATCCAGCAAGCTAATGCCCGTTACTGTAAATAATGGAACAAGCCACACACAAATAATTCCCATGAAATGATTTGAGGGAAAATAATGGCCATTATTTACACCCATTTAAACTTACACAATTAATGGGAAAGTGCCATAAATAATAATCCCATTAAAATCTTGGAATGCTTTTTAATCTATTAGTACAAAATAACGCTCATGAAGTAGCATAATTAATGGTCATTTCTAAGCAAACGCTCTCTGTGAATAATGCCCATTACTTTTAAATAAATGCCTATTAATTTAAACACTGTTGTTTTTTTTTAAAAAAGTAATGCCCATTATTACTTGCACATACACAGGACAGACTGTCGTTGCCTAGGTATCATTTTTATAGCTAGCATCTTTTATTTATTGAAGAGTTAAATACATATAAATATAATTATATCATATTTGAAAGCAACCCTGAAAAATCTAGATGCCGCTGGACATTGTCCTGCTAATACAAGATGGAGGCAAGTCAACATTGGATGTACAACTTCTTGAATTCAAATCGTTGCCATCGGTGAATTAGAACTATCACTGAAGGTGATGAATACCCCACTACAAGGGCCATAACGCTGGCAGTATAGGTGCAATCTGGCTTATTATCATACTTGGCCTAAATATGGCCATAAACATTGTCTTAAAGTTATATCAGGATCGGATTATAAATATTCAAGTTATTATGATCGAAAAACAATATTCCAAATATTCGTTTCATGCGCCACACCTTGTGCTTAAAGTTTGTTAAAATCACTCAAGGGAAACTGAAGTTATTAAGTTGACAGCAATATTTTATTAATAGTTGTAGTGACCTTTAATGAAGAACAATTCACAAATTTAACATTCATTCTTCACCACTTACAAGGCCTGATCATATACTTCAGGACTTTAATATTCGTAATCTTTGTATAACTAAAAAGCTACTCCATCAGGGTTACCGTTACCATAAACTTCATAAAACCTTTGCAAAAGTTTATTATCGTAACCCTAAAGGTGATTTAAGAACTCTTCTGTGAAAAGGACACAACCTGACTTCTATGGTGACGTAATTTACAAACTTCGTAAGATCCTTGGCCATGATCACTTACATACTACCTTTGTTAGACTTGTTAAAAGGTTTATCAAAAGAGGTTATGATCCAGTCATTTTGCAACGCACTGCAGGCTTGGTGGTGGACCCATTTACAGTTCGCCACTATGATTTCCTCTTTAATTGTGCGATGACTGGAATGGCTGTGGACCCTATGATGACATCTACCTAAAGCCCAAAGTGAAGGTGACGTTTGATGTTTGTCTGCAGTCTTGTGTTGTTTTGCCCTCAATGGTTTATTCTTTTGTTGCTCAGGCTTCTGCCAAGTCAATGAGTACCTTCTTTGTGGCTTTCTAGGCTTTTAGTTTTTTTTGTATTTATAAATACACGAGCATGGTTGTGTTTTACTTCTATTGCCTATTAATGCTGCCTTGTTGGTTAGAGATTAGTTCATGGCGGGGATTTCTTTAATTACACTGTCCCGTTTTATTGGGTTGACGGTTGGGTAAGTGTGGGGTTTGGTGTACACTAAAACCTGGTTTAAACTCCCAGCGGCCTTTTTCGCCACTGACCGTTCCGAGGCGGTAGCCCTATTGTCAACCGTTTTGTGTTGATGATGCCTTATTTGGCCTTTCATTCATCTTTAAATTTGTTCTTTGTGTCTGTGTGTGTTTGTGGTTGACTGTCGTCCTTGAATACTGCTTTTCCCGTTCGATTTTATATCTATATTTACTCGATTTAAGGAAAGAGCACTTCAAACCTTCACTAAAAGGGTTAGCATGTATAATGAGATTACTCTATCGCAATCAGACTGTAAAACAAATATTAAACATCTTGCATCCTACGTTTACAAAGTGTGTAACTTCAGAAACGAATTATTATTTGACGAGTAATATTAGCTCTCCTGTTGTAAACGTATATTTACTGTTTAACCTTTGGAAACTTGACTGCTAAATATTAAAGAGCACACAAAAAAGTCTCATTCTCATGTGTTTTATAACTTGATAAATCTAAAGTTACTGTACTAGTGTTGAAGTTGTTATCATATACATGCTATATACATACAAATTTGTTGTATAATATATATGCTGCAACATTGTTCTTGCTATTGAACGTAACTGTTAGTAACTGTATATTATACATTTAGATTTGCACACGGGTCGTCTATGACCTATGGAAAATTATGTATGAAACTATGTACGGTTCATTGGAGATGGCCTAGACCCTAATTGACCTATGACGAAGAAATAAAAGCTTCTTCTTCGTCATGCATGCTCAGTGTCCAGTCCACAATGTTTAGCTTATTAGGTTTTTCGATAGACCTAGGAAGATTTCATAATTATAGTTATATTTTTTTTTTCTTGAAGACAGAATTCTTGAATCTAAAATGGATCCTGGTTTGCCGATCGTGTGTGATTGCAAGTAGTCAAAATAGGTGTATATCAGGTTTAAATTTAGAAACTCAAACATTTTAACTAGAACTGTCGCTCTTTTGAGGAGACTTATATGCCCCGTTACCTACTGCTTGGGTAAATATAAATTTTCAACGGGAAATAGATATGTCTTTCTCTAACATGTCTTGAATTGCTTGCAACAGATCTCCAATTCTATTATTGAAGTTTCATGGGATTTGCTTCTGAGGGTGATAAGTTAGAGAGAGGACAATGATGTTCATGAACTTGACCTTCTGTCCCAATAGGGAGTATCCTTTCACTAATGTAATAATATGTCACAAATAAACATAAAATATTATAATATTAAATCAACATTTCACTTGGATGGACAAATATATAAGTGTACCGTTCCATGGAATTATGGTTGAAGTTGAAATATCTTCATACACACAGATCAACCGTATCTTCAGTTACGGTTAGGCCACTTTTTAAATATTATAACACTGATTTATATATGATATATACATGATCGTGGTTATATCTGTAAGTGTATATATGCATCTAGTTGTAGTGATGAATTAGTATTACAACATCTTTATAAATAATGAATTGTATGTACGTTACGGTAGTGTACGAATTCGATTTACTTATATAGTTAATATCTACCTAGATTAAATTAAAGTTATTCATAAGGAACGGAGTGTACGGTACGATATGGTACGGCTTTACACACAAACGGTTGTATATTACACTTTATATTTGATTTATATTCCGCGGCGATGCTGTAGTGATAGAGAGTCCGTCTCTCATTCAACAGGTCGTAAGTTCAATGCCCAAATAATACTTAACGGTGGTATGAGTATCTCCCTTGATTGACATTAATAGACTGGTTGCCCCGTACCAGTATACTGTGACAGGGTTGGGTATCATGTCATGTGTCTGCGGCGAGGTATTCCAGTGTAGCGGCACTATAAAACTGAGCATTGAGCAAGTGGATTCCGTCGAGTTATGACTGAAAAAATGCTTATAGCTACGTTAAACCAAAACATACATTGTTTTATTTAATACTTCGTTCCATTTGTACTTGACTGTTTATATACTGTCAAGTTCTTGCTTTTGAGGTTAACATTCTCGTAGACTCACTGTATAACAGAAGTTAGTTTAGATGAGAAACCTTAACAAAATTATGTTAAGATTATTTTTTATTATTATTATTTTTTTTACAAATCGCTAATAAGTGACTGTTAACATAACAGAAGTGTGTTCAGGTAATTTTGAAAGTCTTACTAATCAGGTTTACCTTAACAATATTCTGATTTTATTTAGATTTTATTGTTTTTACAAATCGACGGTCTTCCACCAAGCAAAATTCTGTTCTGTCTTCCACCTTAACATAATTTTGTCTTCCACCCTAATATAATTTTGTTCTAATGTTCTGACTCTTGTTTGAGCACGACCAATAATCATCAATGAATTCATCTTATTGACCTCCCATTGTATTGTGTAAATAATCTTTGTGGCACTGCGATCTACATTATTTGAAACTTGGTCATGTCTGGTTTTCAATACAAATTATATTGAACATTTCGCCATCTGTTCTCAATATATAAATAACACTCCATCCGTGTCGTCCTCTCATATGCCTTTAACGATAAGCCAACGTTTGTATTGATTTGTTTGTTTATTTATTTATTTTTACGTCATTTTCAGGAATGTTAGGTTAACTATGACGATTGATTTCTTCTGTGGTGGAGGCAGACCACCCACTTTTCCTGGGTAGAACCAGTACTGTACACTTCCCGCCATCCGCAAGAATCGACATTTCTTCACACTTACAAGTCGAACTCCCATTGGGATTCGAACCCGAATCGGTGAGAGGCGAGAAAGCTTAAAACGGAACGTCGTTAAACCCTCGGACACGGAGATGCAACGTTTGGAGTGACCTACTCCATAATGATCGCTAATCGAGTCATCACAACTACAATATGACAATACGCCCCGTCAATATTACCCATAAAATACGAGAAGTCGATTCACTAAAATTCCTAGATGTCAGTCAGTCGATGGGATGACATCTCCTAGACGGCCTTCGTTTGACCATATGTCATTGATAGTCTATGATGACCTTTACTTGAATCATTATTTCTTCAAGTCTACCTTCGAACGGGTCCCATCAACTCGAATAACTCAATACAAATGACTACATTTGTTTAAAAGTCAAGTACCAACAAGCAACGATATTGTTTAAATGATGCCGTTGTTTACTTGCATGGATCTACCAAGTCAGAAGTTGGATTCAGGGTTTGACATTGTTTTACGTTAGGTGAGTGGGTGATATAATATGAAATTATATGTGATGAAATGTATCCGTATGAACATGCACCAGCATCATCTTCTTCTATAAAGCATGTGCTGTAGCAGTATAATGCTTTCTGTCATAAAGATGGGCACTTGGTATACATGTTGTTGTTTGCAGAAATTTAGGAGTTTTGCGCAAAAAATATACATTGGGTAATCACAAACCACTAAAAGCAAATTCTTCAATACATTTATTCTGGTTATTATATATTTTATATGATAATTATTACGAACAATAAACATAAATCCGAATTCATAAATCATTAACACTGAACTACAGTATTGGTTTGTATGTATTATACCAGTTCTACTGATAGGTATTACAAACTAAATTGTACGTCTACAATGTTATGGTAGCATTGATTGGACATGATTTGCACAAATCATTTTAATTTACAAGTATAGCAAATTAACTATGGGTATCGAACCAGTCAGTATTTACAGGCTGTATACAAGTATTCTTGGAACAACACGCACCTCCCCTCACAGCATGCATGCATTTTGACGAGTTGGCATATCAAATTAGATTTAAATATAGTTAATAAATACATATGTGAAACAATAATAGTTGTAAGATTATATAAGAATCTATTATCAGAATGTTGTGGAATAGAGAATGTTTGCATATACACTAGAGGCCAAAGAGGAAACTGAAGGTTATCTAGATGACTCTTCATATACATTAAATATATCAATTAAACAAACTGAAACTTCTAAATAATGACTCTTCCTGAACATTGAATATATAATATAAACAAGCTCAATCTTTTAAATATTAACACTCTTCCTAATCTATTGAATATACAACTCAAATAAACGCAGTCGTGTGAAAAATAACATTTACAACTCAAACTCAAGATTGTAAATAATAACATGGAATCTACAACTCAAACAAACTCAAACTTGTATAGTAACAACAACAACAACATAAACTTTATTACTCTCAGGCATCAACATGGTGCAAACATGAGGAACATGTACAATACAATACAAACAACATTATTAAACAGTGAAACTAATGACCGACATAATTGAATAATATATTTCAATTTGTAATTATGGTCGGGAGTTGGGAGGGGGTTGTGGGGTGGGGGTAAGGGGTAGTAGGGCAGTCACATTGATATTATAAATAATTACATTTCTAAATAGAGACACATACCAGTATTTCGTAAACATGATATATATTCGGCACGCCTCTTATACTATTAATATTTTCTTCCTTTAGTAGTTCTCAAAACTACTTCTAGCGGCGACAATTGTGTCATCCTTATGACATTTAATGAACTCCTCCTTTTTTCCATCTTGTTATCTCCCTTCTATCATAGTTTGTGAAGGAACCCCAGAAACAAAGAGAACAAGGGAGAGCTATGTACATATGCTACGTAGAGTGAAAAAAGAGGGGAAATAATGAAACAGAGGATGAAACAATAATAAACAGAAAAAAACATTATAAACAAAAACAAATACAGTAATAGAATGGTATAGTAATTCTTTGTCCAATGTTTGGAAATAACGACTCTTCCTACACATTGAATCTACAACTCAAACAAACTCAAGCTTGTTAATATTGACCCTTCCTATACATTGAATATACAACTCAAACACACTCAAGCTGGCAAATAATGACCCTTCCTATACATTGAATATACAACTCAAACACACACAAACTTGTAAATAATGACTCTTGCTATACATTTAATCTACAACTCAAACACAATCAAGCTTGTAAATAATGACTTTTCCTATACATTGAATATACAACTCAAACAAACTTAAGCGTGTAAATAATGACTCTTCCTATACATTGAATCTACAGCTCAAACAAACTTAAGCTCGCAAAATAATGGCTCTTCCTAAACATTCAATCTACAACTCAGACAAACCCAAGCTTGTATATAATGACTCTACATATACATTCAATCTACAACACAAACAAACTCAAGCTTGTAAATAATAACACTTCCTGTATATTGAATATACAACTCAAACATCTTAAACTCTCAAATAATGACTCTTACTATACATTGAATACACAGCTTAAAGAAACTCAAGCTAGTAAATAATGACGCTTACTATACATTGAATATACAACTCAAACTCAAGCTTGTAAATAATGACTCTTCCAGTCATTACGTGGTCCCGCCTTAATTCAATTAAACGATGGGAAAGGTTATATTATGAGGACTTTATAATGGATAATTCCACAAAAAAACACGTTTAAAAACATGTTTTACTCGAGAAATGCGATAACCAGTTTAAAATTACCTATTGAATGTTTTAATTTTATAACATGCAAACTTTTTAAGCCGAAATTAAAGTTTTATTTCATACCCTGCCAACCCTGTGTTCGCGTCATGGAGAATAGCTGGGGTATGAAAGTTAATATTCGGACCACGTAATGACATTAAATATATAACTAAAACTCGAGCTTGTAAATAATGATTATTTAAATACATTGGATATACAGCTCAAACAAACTTAAGCTCTCAAATAATTATTCCTAAATATTGAATATACAACTAAAACCCAAGCTTGTAAATAATGACTATAAATACATTGAATATACAACTAAAACTCCAGCTTGTAAATAATGATTATTTAGATACATTGAATATACAACTCAAACACACTCAAGCTTGTAAATAATGACACTTCCTATACATTGAATATACAACTCAAACACACTCAAACTTCTAAATAATGACTCTTCATATACATTGAATTTAAAACTCAAATAAACTCAAGCGTGTAAACAATTACTCTTCCCATACATTGAATCTACAACTAAAAAAATGGAATTGAATTGGATTGGTTCTCACGGCGCACCAACACATGAACGGTCATATGGTGCCTAACATGAATGAACATGTCAGGCTCATCCTCCATTTACATCATGATAACATATGGAGAATGGGCCTAGAACCTTCTAACTTGCAGAACTGCAGAGTTGCTGCAAATTCTATAGTAGACACTCCATTAACGATGGAGCCACGTTTCATGAGTTGAAGACCTTGAATGGGCATGATAAAATGAACATGAAACGGGGGTCCTACCCCTCTGCCTCTATCGTGATTTGCAGTGGTTGTTTTCTACCCCGGCAACCACAAGTGGAACAACTAAAACAAACTTAAGCTCGCAAATAATTCTTCCTATGCATTGAATATACAAATCAAGCTTGTAAATAATGACTCTTTTAATACAAACTTAGGTATATAATTTTTTCAGAAGATAAACTAAGTATAACGGATTCTTGACAACATGTCGGTTCCCCACAACAGCATACTCATGTTGAAACCCGCACGCATTCGAAATTAGTGGAAGCACTAACCTAAAAATGCAAAACAAATGACTTGTATGTTTAAAATCATCACATGTGATAGGTCATTTGAACCTGTAATGCATGCAACGCATCCTCGTACATACCAAGTGAAACTACGGACTTGAGAAATAACGTGAGCAAGACTACTTTGTAAAACAGTTTATCACATAAGGTATGGTGTGGCAGTGGAATAACAACATTCTATATTCTCGATATACCACTAGTTAAATAACTATGGAAATAAGCACAGTACGCGCTGTCAAAACAATCGATAATGATCCAATTCCCACGGTTTATGTCGGTTTCGCATGTTAAAGCGACAGGCAAAATGCAATGAAAGAAATACAAAAAGATCGGACAGGGAAAGTAGCAATCAAAGAGGACAGTCAACCACAAAACACAGAAACAAACACGCAAACGACATTACAAACACAAAAGGGTTGACACTAGGGCTACCACATTGGAATGGTCAGTGGCAAAGTAGGCAAATGGGGGGGTTTAAACCGGTTCTCGGGTGTACCAAACCCCACACTTACCTTACTGTTATCCCATTAAAACAGGACAGTGTAAATAAAGAAATCCCCGCCATGATCTAATCTCTAACCAACAAGGCAGCATCAATAGGCAATATAAGTAAAACACAAATATGCTCGTGTAAGTATAATACAAAGAAAACAATAGCCTAGAAAGCCACAATGAAGGTACTCATTGACTTGACAGAAGCCAGAGTAACACGAGAATAAACCATTGAGTCACGACAAGAAAGATCATAGACAAAAATCAAATGCCACCGTCCCAATGGGCTTTAGGTAGGCGTCATCATAGGGTCCACAGCCTGTCCGGTCATCGTACAATTAAAGAGAAAAGCATAGTGGCGAACTGTAAAAGGGTCGATATGTGAGTTATGATAAATATAATCTAACATTCGTTCTCATTCATTATTGAATTTATTAAACTCGTTAGCAAAAATGATATATCATTTTGCCAACTCGTTTAAGAAATTCAATAATGAATGAGAACTCATTTAAGATCCTCTATATAATGATACTAAAAAGTGCAAATTTGAACGATGTATCGCTAATAGTTTAAAATACATGTATACTGTTGAAGAAAAACATGTAAAGCACGTTTACCATTAAAGTTTTATTTACCACGCTATTTTTCAGTTATTTTACAAATACACGTCAAAGTAATGGACAGATGTGGGTATGTTGTTTGCATATTATATGTCCTGACACAATCACTAGGCAAATATGAACGGTTTATCACTAAGTCTTAATTTTTTAGAGATGTTTTTGAAAGACAAAATTTTAAGCAAATGTTGTTTTTACTCTCATTTTAAAAGGCGTGGCCTAGTGGTCTATTGTCCGCCTTGCATGTGGGAGGTCGTGAATTCAATCATTGGCCGGGTTATATTAAATACTTCATAACAATTGTACTAATTTGACGTTCAGCATTATTATAAAGTATAGTTCTAGTATTGGACTGCCCGGTGTAAGTATAGCATGACTGGGATGAGTATCATGTCATGTGTCTATATGACATGGTATTCGGTATGGTACCGATTATAAACGGCTGTCAGAGATAATATTGCATATATACATAACATATAATTATACCCAGGAGAGACAACATTACACTTACTTAAATTACATTCGGCATTCAGAGACACTACGCTTACCTACAAGTATACCAGGAAATCCAACCTCCTGACTTGTGCAGTTCTGGTTACAAAAATCAATCTCGCAACAGGAGTGACAATTAAACGTGGCCCGTGCTGCTCTATGGTGGAGCGACCTTGAGGTGGGGTTGCACTGAAGATAGACGTTTCAAAATACATTAAAAGCTTATGGCGATCTTGGATGGCATTGCATTGAGATTTGACTGTGCATACTTGAATGACTAGAGGTGACGATTTTTCACATTTGTGCAAATTGTGAAATTCACATTTGTAATGTTTATTGTATAAAAAGGAATCAATGGAAGTACAATTAGTTCAACCCAAATGTGGTAATAATATTCATGGACTTTTTTAATAACACCGCCTACTAATATCTCCATCAAGAAATACTCTTAAAGCTACACAATCCCGATAAAATAATACAATTTCAAGTTGTTTTAAACATAGGAACGCCTATAGATGAAGTTCTTTGCTGGTTTGTTGTCTACATTGTTTAGGCTGGTATATTGTCATAGCGTATATCGAGGCATTTGCATAATAGGCGTGATAAACGCTTCGGTAACTTTGAAACTGTACCACCCAGCGATTACGGGTATATAAGCCTAAACGTTTATATAGCAATTTGCTCAGATATCCGATAACTACAGATTATTCAACTCGATTAGGATATTTAGTGGCGTGCAATGTAACTATATACATGTTTGTATTGTTGAACGAAAGGGAACAAGTAAAATGCGTAAGGCATAACGTAAAAACATCACTATGTAGAGAATTATAAACACTTACCCGCGTATTCCACATATGTTCCATATCTTGTATATACTTATTTCCTAAAATATCCTTCAAATAATCCCAAATCACACACGTATTATACATGTATACATATACAGAGAGCGTGTATCAGTAGCCAATAGTATGACACGTGAAATACATGCTCCAGTGTTGACTCGGGACAGGGAGAAATTATTGTTTACAATGAGACACTTGAAGGATATTGTTCAAATTAAGTTATATATATGGAATTTTCTTTTGTTGGAAAAAGACCAGCAATATTATTTCTCGCAAATCGTAGTTTTCAGGATGTGAGGAAAGGGTATACACATGAATGTCGCCCATCCGTCTATCCTTCAGATGCACTTTTCAATTCCGGAGCTTCTTAGGAAAATAATAAGAGTCACAATTCGTGAAAAAGGGATCTCTCTTGCGTGCGAGCTTTTGTGGGTGCGTGCCTAAACCGTGCTTGTGTGCGTGCTATTATGCATATGTTTGTTAATATTTAAATCTGACGAATTTGAAAGGCATTTGAATACTACTTCTTCATAAAAAAGAAAATTCATAAAAAAAAATGTTTTTAAAAGTGCTAAGGCCTGGGCTAGAACCCCGTCCGCAACGGCGAAAGCATACTAAGACAGCGCGTTAACCTATTGCGCTACGGAGGCCGATTAACAATGTCGTATTAATTAAGTTACTTTACATAAATATGCTCAATCGCGAAGACTGCTAATATCACGGTGAATAGACGTAACGGACCCTGGTTGCTCAAAACTGCGTTGCCCTTGTAACGGACCCTGGTTGGTAAATGGACACTGGTGTCAAAAAGTTCGAACATAAAGATACAGTATCGTATGTATAAGAAAAAAACTTTATGCGACGGAACTTTTGAATATCATATCCTTCGAAATGCATTTTCTTATGTACAACACATGTAGAATAATTCCTAACAAGCTTACTCTTAACCGGTCGATACAACGTTGATGACTTTAAAACGCCAAACTTCCATATGTTCTCTCTGACTGATTTAATGTGATGCAAAACTGGTTTACAACTGCTGTTGTTCAATAAAAATAACTGTTTAGTCTAAAAATCTGCAAATATTTACATCATGTCTAAATTTCAGAGCACCGGACCCTGGTTGCTTTGTAAAAAATGCTTGAGATTCTGGCAAAAATCTGTATCTTTGGCACCGGATCCTGATTGATAGATTGTTTTCTATATACCTTCAGATTAAAGATAAAACGACGATCGGGACTATGGCTCCACCAAAACAAACAATAAAAAAAACACATCTATTGGTTGCATGGTGTTTTAAGTCATCTTCAGCACATTTTAGGTTATATATGATGGTCGATTTTTTCGTGGGGGAGGCAAGGCTGACCAGTAGTACAAGTACTGCATGCCTCATGAAATCTGGGTACTAGCTGGATTCGTACCCACGACCGTAGGGGTGAACTTGAAACAGTGCCTCATCACTCTGGACCACCGGTACTAAAATCATTCATGCGACAGCATGATGGAAACTAAAAAAAGAACAGCCCAATATTGAATGTAGAGGGTGTGATCTTGTTATAGTGATAGAATCTGGTGGTGAGTTTGGCTAAATGCATCTATGTCGTACAAGGTAGAATACTAAACAAATGTACTCCGGACCTACGTTCGTGTATATACGTTTGCGCCTTGAGATAATTCTCTCTTCACGACCTGTCTTCCGTCGACAGTACCCTAAAATAAAATATGGGCCCGCAATAGACATTAACCAAACTAACTTTCCCCGCAGCGCGCTGCATGACGGTTTTTTGTCGCCGTTTTACACGACAATGACCTCAAACAGTTTTTATATTTGTAACCGGAGGCCCCGGGTTCAATCCTCCGTGGTGCCACTGAGTTTCGTCGGTGTGTTCTTGGGCAAGACACTTTCCCTTAGCCTCGTTTGTCGGATGGGGACGTAAACCGGGCGGTCTCGTGTATCGGTCTGTCCTCCGAGCACGTTAAAGAACCATAGGAATCTATTCGATAATAAGAGTAGGGCACGGTTCCCGGATTCCTATGTATCCTTCCTCTCTATCTGGGGCGGCTCTAAATAACCTATACTGTGTTGATGATCCGTTAAACAACATTCAATATTTAAAAATAAAAGGTTTATTCAAAAGGCATTATCTTAGAGCACGCAGCTGTGTACACACTGTCTGTAAAATTCCGAAAATTAAAAAAACAACACAATACATAAAAAAAACAAAAAACAACAACAATCAAATGAAAAAGTAGGGGCGAGAGAATATAAGGATTCAGACTATATCATCAACATGTCAGCGTCAAATAAGATATAAAATAGTTCGAAAAAACGAACCACAGCGTATCTGGGAATAAAACAATATGTATAGCCGGTCTCCCAAAAGAAAGGAAGGATACATACAAATCCGAGAAGCTGCCCTAATCTTACTTACGAATATATTTTCCTTTGAGCAAATTGTTCCAAGGATAGACTCCGAAACACAGAACCGGTGTACATACCAATCAGACGGACGAGAATAAAGGAACATGTTTTACTCAATAATACACAGAAGAAATTGACTTGCGGCAATAAGGCTTCATCCGGGTCAAATGCAACGTGCTATCAAGTAGACCACGCCAGCACCCTTGACGTGTACGAGTTCCTCGCTGATGTTTGGAGGGTGAAAACTCGTTAAATGTAAAAATCTTTAAAATATCTCAGCACATTGTTTTTTTTCCATAAGTTGCCATAAGTTGACCCCCTAATAAACCCCACCCAATTGAAAATGTCGCAGCTTTATCTTCCACCGCTGATATCAGACCGAGATATTTCGAACAGGGGAACATATCTAGTCGTTTTTGGACTAGAGGACTTTTCAAGCCCTAGTCCTTAGCAGGCGACAAAATTCGAGCACGCTAGAAGCCGCAACAGATCGTCACTGACGAAATGTATCACTACGCTAACAGACAGAGAGAGCGTCAGCTGTTATTTTGATTGGGTGTTCATTCGCATAAAAGAGATACCCCTCTATAATCGTCAGGTAGGACGCCTGTCGTAGGTGGAGGGACTATACTCCTTAGAAATACACACACACACACACACACACTCACTGTATGCATATTCATAGGGGCCCTGGCCTTGTGTAGAGAAGAAATAGTTCTCCGGATCAGACAAATACCATCTAAATCGTAAATAAGCTGTGGTAAATGGAAAGAAAATTGAAGAATGTGATGTTTGGGCCTATGCTTTTTTACTACTAAGACAAGAAACAAGATGGTATATTTTATCTCGAAATATTATAAACCCCGTTTGGACCACGTACATCCAGCTTTGCAAACCTGGGATAAAGTAGCTCATTTGCATATTAATGTCAAAAGGACCAATACTTCCGGGCAAAAGCAGTTATTTTTCAGCAAAATTGTTTTAATAGTTTACGTGTTTTTTCCCGCCAGGGTCCTTTACATGAGTAACCAGGATCAAGGTAACGCTGCTTTGAGCAGCCAGTGTCCGTTACGTCTGTTCACCGTGAATATAAACCATTGCTTTTCAACTTATTGCTTTTCCAGGTCCGTAGCTACACTGGGGCACACATATGTATTTGTCTTGGTTGGATTTTGGGAATGTACATACTTTACATAAAAACAACTATATACTAGTATATAAGGACCCTGGGGGTGGGGGGGGGGGATATGCCTCGGTTAAATTTCAGGGCTGGTAACTGGCCAGTTTTCATTCAAAATTACTTTACAAATCAATAAACTTAGGAAAGGTTAATTACTAGAATTTGAACTCTATTGTTATACTAAAACTTAGTACAACATGCGTAATAACCGTTAGATTTGTTCAGTTCTAGTGTGCCTTTTATCGGGATTGTGTAGCTTTAAGCAACACTTGTCAAATTGACAAAATCCAAGCGTATGTTAAACAAGAATATATTTCGAGATGTTGTTCTAAGCATAGTAGTGCTTGGTAGGGTTCGATTGTGATTAGATAGAGTTGGTGGGGGTCGATTACGATAAGATGAAGTGATACAATAAAGTGAACTAAAGAACAATGTGATTGTTTTGGCGTGTTTGATTCATGTTCATTACGTTTTTTTCGCAAATGTTCAGATGCAAGGTGATGAATACGAGATCTAATATAATGGTTGTTTAAGGTATAATTCAGCTGGATCCCAATAACATTTGCAAGTAAAGGCCAGCATCTTGAACAGTTCCAGCCCAGGCATAAACATTGTGTTTGCACGATGGAAGCGAGCGCAGCGGCTGAATGAGTTGGAAATCATGTTCATACTCTAAGGCACGCAAGCAAATGTGCACAATTAGAAACACACGTGCATACATATTTCGGTGGAGGGGAAAAACAAATGGACAAACGTATACACCTACAGATAGAGCGATGAACAAACTTACACAACTACAGATATAGCGAGAAAGCAATTCTTTCAGACAAAACAATATGCATGCTTTGTATGATACAAAGGTGAATGTTTACAAGAAAAATGTAATTAGCACTATACACTTTTGTTGATATAGAAACACATAAAATAAAGCTACTCGTATCGTTGTTATACAAGATGCACCGAATCTCAAATACGTGGTAGTATAGGTGGCGGGTATAAAGAATCATTCCTCTTGGATCTTTTAATTTCCCTCGTATAACGATTAAACTAACCCACTATAACTGCAGACTTACACTACAAAACCGTTTATCAAAATTCTAGCCATGTTCATGTCATATAATATTGTATATGTGTCGATTAAAGTATTGTTTTTTTCACGTGTCTTTAAATACTGTGATTGAATATTCGTAAATTAAATTATGAGTTGGTATCTCTTAATTCGATGTTCCAGTACATGTGTTTGGTCTGGCTGGTTAAAATCGTTTATATTTTGTCTGTAGATTTTGGATTCTCAAAATAAGTAACTTATACATAATATAGCTCGTCGTCAGTAGGTTTAGAAATGGCGAACATATGTTTCAAAATGTGGCTGTTACTTGTAGCATTTGGCTGCTGCTGGCGGCATACCTAGTTTAAGTGAAAATGTTCGACACAAGCATCGCCAAATATGATCGTGTTAGAATAGTTTGTGCAATGTAAATGGCCCATAAATAAATTAAGAACCAATATGTATGACACTTGCATTGAAATTGTCCATGATAACTTTACAAATATTAATACGTACAAATAGCTAGCAATACGTACAGGAACATTGGGACTGTTTTAGTTATCGTATCTGTTCATGATATGTATGAATAGAATAACGAACGGAACGTTTGAATTGTTTTATTTCTTGTACCTTTTCATGATATGAATGAATAGCTAATATGGCGTACTGGAACGTGTTGAATGTTGTTGTTTTTATAGTGTCCGAATAGAAATAAGCAACGGAAAAAGTTGACTGTTATGCATTTTCATCCTATAAACATATAAACATACTTACGAGTTTACTTACACACCCCAGTTTGTAATGAAAGTGGTCGGCCCACTTGAAGACTTCTATACTACAAACCTGTATAAGTATTTGACAAATATAGTTTTTATAGCCTTTATGCTATTTACAGGCATGATCTGGAAATCAGAAATTTATAGAAATGTGTAAGCATTAAAATGCGAAAGTGAGCTTTATCTTACATGTTATGGATTTAACAATGTTATTATACATGTCTAAATAAAACCCTGAACAGAACGTTATGTACATTAAATTATGTACTTGTTAAACTCGATCAAGCTGTCTTTCATGACGGTGTTTGCCATGACACGAAATGAGAATTCGCAATATTGAAAAGGTTTGTACGAGCGCAAATGCGAAGTCATTTTATCCAAATATTCATCTAAACATTACAAAGTGAAATTTAGACAGTCTTTTTTTCTTGTGTTGGACTTTGTCTGTACCGCATTCATGACATGTTACCTTCACTCACCTCGTTTGAAGCACACACTGTAACTCGGCGACATTCGGCTGTGTTCACCACGTGTTGGCAATCAAAGCACACCGGACCACGTCGATCACGGCTAGGAAGTCCTTTAATCGACAAAATAAAGACTTTATTGTAGTATCACAGATATGTATTTTATCAGCAATATTGAAATGAAATATATATAAATGAAACCTTGAATAGGTATGTACTAAATCCTTCCTATTTTATATTATGAAGCATGTTATTTTGATCAAGTGCTAGAGAAGATTATACAAATTCATCACTCGATTTTCCTATATCACAGGGATAAACTCATGATGGATTATTGTTCTCCCATTATGCGTTTAGTACAGGCCTACTTCAATGACTGTATTTGATGTTTGCTGACGTCATGACGTTTCATGTAATAGTCACATGTCATGTTAGATAGAGTTTTCTCCCATTTCTAGTTATGTGAAACAGTTGTTTTTTCGTGTGCGATAACCTTATTTTACATGCTATGCATGTTATCGTCCCCCAGCGTTATATACATATTGACTACCGTTATTAAAATAGAAAAAAATAAGGTCATCTACAACAATTTCGAAAATTTATACTTTATTGAAATCGCAAAATAAGAATTTCACGCTGTTACCTGACAAGCATCGTTTCAATTTAGTTTGTGTCAGGTAAAATGCCAGCTGTGGCAAGAAATAGACAGCAACATCAGACATAATTTTCAATGAAATCTCGTATGACACCACTGTGCCAAAACTATTTTGCTCACACATGTTTATTGGGTCGACAGTTATAAAGTGTATTGTTGTCGTCATCCGGATTTTCCCGATGTCTACGTCAACTACAGAGACTTGCACAGAGTGATATATGGGGACAATAATTCAAACTTCTGATGAAAAACTGTTTTGGGATTTCAATGAAATGTTGTCGCTATATATTCATTGGGTGGACATATCGTGTAAGTTTGTGTTTTCGCACACGTTATTCAATATCGCCGCTATTTCAGAAGACGACGATTGGCTAAAATCCCGATATCCACGTTGGTCTCTTGTTTTGTAATTTTGTTAACAATGATAACCATTAAATTGATACAAACATAACTTAACAACAAACATACCACTATCACCGCATCCTATGTTATTGCAATAATTGTTGTGGCAGCATTGTAAACAGACGTTGGAATTGTTTGTCATCGTTTGCATCTGTCCACATCGCTGAAAACAACACAGTTATAAGTATATTTTATATTCATATTCGTCAAAGATGTAAATGCATGGCGACTGTAAAATACAAAATGCGTAAATGCATGACTGTAAAATACAAAATGCGTAAATGCATGACTGTAAAATACAAAATGTGGTTTATCAAGTTAACTGGCTGCATTAGGCTATTATTATATATTTACTTTAGATTGTAATTTTTCCATTCAATGCTAGTTTTCTATGAAGTATATGCTATTGTCTTTCAAAACGGCATAAACGCCGAAAATTTATGAATCAATTCTTATATTTACAATATGTCCCCGTTGCTAGAGTGCCTACAATAACGTTCATTGGGAGGTCGGTAATGATAAATGTGTGAAAGAACGATGACAATTATACCTATTGTCAGTGTATTTTCAAATCGAGGAATAGCCATTTTCCAATGAGGTATGCACAGTCATATGTAGATTCGCCTACCGAAAAGTGAATATTGAAACACAAACAATAAACAGGTATTACAGCAAGCACCCAATTGATTTATTATAACATAAATTGTATTTGGACGACAAGAAACCAAACTTAGCATGACAGCTCATGCAGCCTTCATAATCACACAAGTACACGCACGAACGCACAAACGCACACTCACACACAAACACAAACTCTCAAAGTCATACATACATTGAAGTCCATGCATCCGGATTTAAACTTTGTACCAGTTGTAGTTTGATATCGTTCGACGTAGCAGGTCTGAAACATATGTTAATATTAGTAAAACGCAATATACATTTAATATTATTTGCTTTTACATCCTTGTCGAACATTCATGATAACTCTTAAACATTAAATTTGTTTAATAGAGATTAAATATGTCTAAATAACAATGACACACCTGTGTTTGAAAACGCAAGTCCATGGGTAGTCGACCTTGGACAACACAAATATAGCTGAACAGTTTTGACAACAAGGACAATGTTTGGTTTCGCATATCATTCACATAACATTATTTCATTTTCTGAAAGTTACAGCCAGCTTTATGTGTAATGCTATTTAAAAGTACATATGTTAACAGTAAGGAAACCTGTCCCAAGTATTTTGTGTTCAGGGGTTCGAGAACAATCTTTCTAACAGAAAGTAGAGTTGTTATTTAAGACTGGACATATCAGTTGAACATCATTGAACCTGGTAATGGTGTACGACGAAGCAGTGTCAGGGAAAAAGAAAAATATACAATGTACATGTACGTTGATTTCTGAATCTGTAATATGTCAACTGTGCTGTCATCATCAATGAAAGGTATGATAATCATATTACACCATTTGCTATTATAAAGCATATTTCATGAGGAATTTCCAAAATTGTTCTATATGGTATACAGTTTCGAAAATATTACCCGTAAGGGTATGGTCAAACGGTAACACTGGCAGTGCAATTGGAAAACAGTTGTATATGTACTGGTGTACGAAAATAAACTTTAAGAATTACGCGTTTGAAGACTGACCAGTTGCTCTGTCGGACATATGCACACTTTGGAAATAGATAAACAATGCGGTGACAATGTGCGTTATTACATGTACCAGCTCTGTCAGACATGTGAAGAAGTTTTGCATTAGATAATCAAAGTATTCACAAACGTATATGTATTACTTCCCTGCACTGGCAGACATGTGTACACGATGGCAATAGATAACCAATGCGTTCACAAACGTGTATTTATTACTTTCTTGGTTTAACGGACATGAGTACACGTTTGGAAATAAATAATCCATATGTTATCAATATTTATTACCTGATTGCCCTGTCAGGCATGTGTACAGGCATGGAGACAGATACAAAGTGCGTTTACAAACGCACATTAACTACTTACTGTTTTCGCGGACATGTGTGCACTTGTAAATACATAATCAGTGCGCTCACAAATGTATATGTATTACTAAACTGCTCTGTCGGACATGTGTACACGTTGGCAATATAAAACCAAGCGTTCACAAAGGTGTTTTATTACTTACCTGCACTCTCGGACATTTGTTCCCTTTGGATATAGAGTATAAGAATCTTTCTTGGGTATCCGGTGACGATAGGGAAATTCTGCCGAGGTTCCGATTAAAACAATTATACCGATTATTGGAATTTTCCTGTCTTCTCTGGTTACCAATGTCTGATTCTTATTCTTGCATACCACTTACACTCCTGTGTAATGTGTACGCAGCGAGGACAGGTTAGTGTATTAAAACGAAAGATAGTGTTGCGAGGTTTAAAATGGATAAACTTACATGTTGATCATTATTAGAAAAATGCCTTTATTTTAATATGATTTTCGTTTACATACAGATACCTAGGATGAATATTAATATATACCTCACATTTCATGCATTAACTTGGTTTATTAAGATCAATATGCTGCAAAAACGTGTTTTTTACACCCAATATTTTATAGGATCAACCATACTAAAAAAAAGGATCGATATAGTACGACAAATGGGATCACCAAATTATTAATTGGTACGAAAGATGGTGAATATTTGCAGATAGGCTTCGAAAAAAGGTAGATGCAAAGTATAATAGTTGATAGATACAAAGTATACTAGTTGATAAAGGGATATGGTACTAATGTAAAACACTAGCTGAAGATCCAGTTCCTGATAAAACGTTCAACACTTTATTTTACTTAAAATGCCCTATTGTCAGAATGGTAGGTGAAATTGTTTATGCATTCCTAAAACTGGGTGAATTTATAGAGAGCTGTTTATTTAACAATAATTCTATTAAACAAAGATCTGAATAATGTTTGTATTAATTGTGTTCGACTTGTACATATTATGAGATCAACTTTAAAAAGCAAATTTACATTATATCTAAGCATAGTACTGACAATGAAACGTATCATTACTTGAATAAGATGTACAGTTATTTGTTTCATCATTTTTTTAAAGAGACACACTGCAATACTAAGTAGTGTTTAAACACGCGAATATATCATTTAATCATATGCAAGCTGACAAGGACAAAACTGATACTCGATTACTAAAACGAGGTGATATACTCTTTATAACTTCTTCAAGAGTGCCGTGTGTACCTTTAACTCGTAAATTTGAAGGTATATTGTATTGTTGTTAAAGTATATATCTATAGTGATATTGTATTGTTGTTAAAGTATATATCTATAGTGATATTGTATTGTTGTTATAGTATATATCTATAGTGATATTGTATTGTTATTATTGTATATATCTACAGTGATATTGTATTGTTATTATTGTATATATCTATAGTGATATTGTATTGTTGTTAAAGTATATATATATATAGTGATATTGTATTGTTGTTATAGTATATATCTATAGTGATATTGTATTGTTGTTATAGTATATATCTATAGTGATATTGTATTGTTGTTATAGGTGTTTCTTTCTTTTTTTGTCTTTTACTTGTTTCGGTTTCTTATAAAAGTGAGAGGCGAGGAAGGTTTACAACGCAATGTCGCTAACGTCTCACACCTCAATTAATTTTCCATAGGGTCCCATTGTAATGTTTTTTGTTCGTGACATAGAGATAAACAAAATTAACAACATGTATATATGCTTAAATTCTTCATTGATCCAGTATCTGCAATTTAAAACACAACTAACAAATATTTACCAGGTTGAACATTTTTAAATTTCATGTTATCAAAGTTTAGCATAATCATATGACTAAAAATAAAACCCCGTGGTGATTAGACCCATGATGTGTAAACTGAGGCAGAATTAGCTAGAAATCTTATATCAAAAAAGAGTATGATAATGGACCTTTGGAAACGGCCGACATGACTTTATTCTGTGATCTCTTCCTACAATGCTGTAGGTTTAGAACCTGGTAAGGATAAATCAATATACGCAATGGAAAGTCCAGAAGAAAGTAAAATAGCGGACTTATTTTTTTTATCTACTACTAAATCTGTAGGGCACGAGTATTATAGAGAGATAATAGTGTTGTGAGTCCTTAACCCTTCTACCACGGAGACTACAATTATTTGACTATATCTTGAATACAGAATTGAACATCTGACAAGAGATGAAGTTTGTGTGCCCCCATCATTTAATGGTGAGGGGCATAAATGGTAGGCTTGTCCGTCCGCCTTGAACGTTGTTTATTTAGTCCCTCCTCCCATTGTTTTCATGGATTGTTGTGTCGCCTGCGTAGCATGGCAGACACTTAGGGATCACTTTGTCCGTCGTCAACCACACGTCCGTCACACCTTAAACTGCAACATAACATTGGCCATAAATTCAAAAGTAGTTGTTGACCTATGTTCATGAAATTTCACATACATCTTCATCTTACCTCAAGAAATATTATTACACGTGTCAAATAACTCTGCCTTTCATGTTGGCGGAGTTTTGCCCCTTTTTATAAAATTTTAACCTGCAACCTAACTTAGGAAATTAGCAAAATGCGGATCAGGAAAGGTTGGAAAGCACCTTATTTCAATGGTAACATCAAACAGGTAAAGCAATTTACATTACTGCGTATAACGTAGCCCCCGTAATAAAGACAATAAAAAAGGCATGCTGTGTTGCACATACATCTTAATGCAAACAGTATAAATGCAGACATAGAGAGGATTGCACCGAGTTATAACGCACTCTTGATATTGTGGATCCCAAAATCATAACATACACACAAACGCACTTAAAGTTCACAATTAAGAATTCAATTACACGCAGTACGTGACAATGAAAGTGCCACTTTTCTATAGATAGCGGCGAATTGAGTAAAACTGTATAGAAGTAAATTCAAAACGGCAACGCTCGATTACTGGTTTCTTTACAAGAGATTCTCGTCTGCAAAGCAGCTAGAATATAATTATGTACCGGTAACTTCACTCTAAATGGACATAAAGTAATATCGAGATCTGTTTTACACATTTGCCGTACACATTAACATTAAAAAATCAAAAGTCTACAAGAGCGTCTTCTTGTGATCTGCATAGGACCTTATTCAATAGTATTTTAAATAGTTTTTAGTGTTTTTCTAAAACTAACGGGACTCTTTGAGAAGTAATGGGTAAAAATCTTATTTGAATTGCATATTTCTGTTTTCTCATTAGGTAAATTAAAAAAATCTGGCATTAATATTAATACGTGGCTATAATTTGCCAGTGTATAATAATCACAAAAAGTGAACGTTTTAAACAATTCAGATGGCTAGAGGTTTCGTTTTTAATATTCTTTGTTTAAAATATTAAGTTGAATTAGGTTTTACGAAGCACTATCACAAACATGTTATATGGCGCCAACAGAAAACAATATTCCATGCACACCCTCCATTTTCATCTAGATAAAACATAAACAAAATGAACCCTGTCATCTGCAGAACTCTGCAGAGTTGCTGCAAAATCTAAATGTAGACACTGCGGTTTTCGCTGGAGCTGCGATTATCAAATTTCTAATTAATTAACTGCTTATTAGAACGTGTATGGAGTTTTATTTTCACTTTAACAGCATGGACAGATCCTTGTTTTCAATTCTGGGTGAAAACATAGCAAGATTGCTGTGTGTCCCTTTGAATGAAATCGCTATCTTTCATACCATATACATGATATAAGCGCTAACGTTCGTACCATATAAGCTCTATCATTCGTACTAACAGCTATCGATGTAAATCCTAAGTTTTAGTACGGCGATCCCATCTACTTCGTAGCGTACAGTAACACAATTTTAGTTTAAGTAGTTGTTTTTTGTTTAGCACGTGTATATTGATATGATTTGCATATCCTCCACACAGTTTTTGAAATTGTGTGTTTTTCACAATTTTGATAATTTCATGACTTTATACACAATTTCTACAGATTATTTCATGACTTTATACACAATTTCTACAAATTATGAGAAAGAAATGGAATAACTAAAAATAAATGACACAATTTACGATACTGAAAAGATAGGAATGATTATCGAGTATTACTTTATTAATACCAAGTATTATTTGTCTTCAAAATGTCATGATAAGCCACACAAAACAAACGCCGTTAATGTTTGTTTACAAATTCCATTGATACTAGCTTTCGTACTATGCACTAACCTGTTCCCGCAATGTACAGAATCCTCAGGAGTGACTTATATTCTGCGCTGACTACTAACATCTTGCGTGTTTATTTACACAATGACGTCATTTTTAATATCAGCGCGTGACTTGTATCTTCATTCATGTATAAGATCTTGCTTTCCATCACCCACAACCTTAACCGGTATACAAGAAAATCAATGTGTTCTGAGACATATATTTATTACTTGCCTGCTCTGCTGAAAGTGTACACCTTTGGAAATAGACAAGAAATGCGTTCACGAATGATTATGTATCACTTACCTGCTCTGCCGGACAGGACTGAACAGCGTCACACACCTCCAAATGACTCATATCATCACATTCATAACACATAAGTTGTCCTAAAAGTATAAAAATATATCTGAGTGTGTGTGTGTGTGTGTGTACAGAAATAAAGGCAATGCCAATTCCTCAAAATAATCATATACTGTAGTGACAACTTTCAAAATTAAAGTCAAATATCTCAAACGTATTCTTGTCAGTTATGTCGACGTGCTGTAAAACACCATTCATTCAGTCTGTGTTATCTGTTTTCTTTATATAACGCAACAAGTAAAACTGATGTCCTATGAAAACTAGGTCAACAAGTAAGTCTCAAGTTAGACGAAATATTCATTTTAATTTGAAATTTTAAAATTAAGGTGATCAACATGCAAACAAAAAAATCAAGGTTAGCATCTAAATATGATTTAACAGTTAATGTTTTTCAAGATTTCTTATATTAGGCCAATGACCAGAAACATATCCGTTCAGTTACCTCAAACGTTTTACAGTGACCTCAAACGGCAGTCATGCAGTAACAGTAACCTACTGTTTGACATATGTTTCATCTTTGAAAACTAAATAAATCTAAGTGCCCTACATTTGACACTAAATGTGTCAACAAATAGTTTGCGGTGAACAACGTTTGTTTTCATTGCTGAAGACAGAAACGTCTGATAACCTATTCATTAAGTCAAGGTCATATAAATGTAAAACTAACAGCTACAATGATCGTACTGTAAATTATTCAATGTGGGTGACTCCTTTTTTTCTAAACAAAGTGTGAGATCTGTAAAGCAGAAACAAATACCTCAAAATTACGTCACAGTGACCAAATATCCTATTTCTCATTAAATCTATTTCTCTAAAAGATTATCGATGTAACCAGAGTATACAACTTAGTTAAGTGTGCACATTTAATACTAAACTTAGTTCAGCATGTAAATTTGATAATAAACATAGTTTAGTATGCGATTTTAATATACAAATTGTTCAGTATGTAAATTTAATACAATAGTTAGTTCAGTGTGTGAATTTAATACAACACTTAGTTCAGTATGTGAATTTAATACAAAAAATAATTCAATGTGTGAATTTAATATAATAGTGTTAGGTGTGTCTGGGGATATCATATTGCCTTCAAATGACATTTCTATTAAAGTGCCATTTGCCAGGCATACAAAAACACATTTTATAGATATACATGTCTTATATTAGAGCATTGTGAAAAAAACACATTAGTAGTTACCGCTTGCGTTGTGCTGAGGTGTAGTCAGCTCTGTGGTCATGGTAACCGTCGTCTCTGTTGTTTTTATAGTGTCAAAAAAACACATATATTTGATTAGGCCTATTTGTCTAGCAAATAAAAATGATTATGAGTTATTTCATTAATACAAAGAAAACATCAACGATTTTGTAATGGAAACTATACGTAATCTAGTATGAATATGAGGACAGGCCAAACAATTCTCATTCCAGTAGTTTACAAAAGATCAGCGCCATAAAAATGAATGTATCAATTGAAAAGTCAGTAAGAAAGACGCGGGTATAAAGAAATATAAAAAGATCGGACAGTGAAAGTTGCATTCAAGGAGGACAGGGATAGCAGCATTCAAGGACGACAGTCAACCACAAAACACAGAAACAAACACGCAAACATACCAACAAAAAGGCAAAAGTAATAATAAATGCAAACGACATCACAAACACAAAATGGTTGACAATAGGGCTACCGCCTTGGAACGGTCAGTGGCAAAGTAGACCACTGGGGGTTTAAACCGGTTCTAGGGTGCACCAAACCTCACACTTACCCTACTGTCATCCCATTAAAACATGACTGTGTAAATAAAGAAATCCCCGCCATGATCTAATACCATGAGGAGTAAAAATTACATAGTTTACGAGACTACTATAAGGATAGGATCAAATGTATTAAACAGTCAATTTAAATTGAAATGTCTTATTTAGGTTTATTTAAACATATTCAACCTTAGAATTATAGCAATATCTTAAATATATACATGGCAATCTTGTAGTTTTTATCACGCATTCAAATTAGTGTCTCGACTTATTAATTCAGTAATCATTTTTACTTCACCTACTAGCATATATTTCAATATGGTTGGGTTTTCATAATTTAATATATTATTTGTGTAGTGTAGTCAACAGTTAGCAATATGCAAATATAACTTGCTTTATACTATTCCTATAATTAGTATAAATGATTGAACGAATGCAAGTTATGTAAGAAAACTAGCGGGACGACGTGAGATTTAAAAAAGATCAAGATGGCAATGTGTACCTTTAAATCCAATGTAAATTGTTCGCAACTAAACTTTGTTATCACTCAACTGTTTTCATATATATATATACCTTTTGTGGTCTGCGCTGTAGTCACCGTTGATGCAGTATATGTTGTGGAGGGTATTGATTGCGTTGACGTCGTAGATTCTGTGCACTTTCCTTTCATATAAAAATGTATTTAACTAATAAAAAACATATATAACATTTGTTGTAATTAAAATATGCACGTTTTGTCTCAGCTGACCAGAGTTCGTATGTTAGAACTATAAGTACCTAGACCATTATTGATAATAAAAGCTCATAGGTATTGAGAAAACAAAATAACTACATTTTGTGAAAATCCCTAAATGTGCATCTGAGATAATCGAACACTTACATTTTTGTTCAACTTGTTCAATATCATAGTATCATATGTGTACAAAACATGCACGTAAAAATGAACGAGGTAAGGAAAAATAAATCGGAAAGTGTTGTGTGTTTTTCAATTAACATCTTAATCTTGACCATCCCGTCACAAATGTTAATTTGATACACATGTAGGGTGCCAATATGTCCGCAACGTGCCAGTGTGTCCGCGGACATATTGGACCACACGCACGTGTCGAATATGTCCACAACGAGCGAATATGACCGCGGCAAATTTAGGGGGCATATCTCACAAATTTTATTTTGATAAGGATCAGTAAAGGTAGAGAAGAGATGTTGCTTTACTATTTTTTTTTCATGGATAAGGAGACATCTATATAAGGAATTTCTATAGTAAATAAGGATTTAATTAATTAATTGGAACTAACCATTTTTATATGTTGGTAAAGAAAACAGATTTGAAAAAAGATAAAGACAAAAAATCTGAATAATAAAGGTAAGAATAAAAAAAGAATTTAAAAATAACAAGTCTATAAAAAATATGTATAATTTATATACTTTATAATACTTTAGACACCTGATAAACTAAATTGATACATACATTTCAAAAAGGTTAGACACGTTTATCAATTTAGTATGATAGAACATGCGACTTCTATAATCATGTAACTAGAGGATTTTAGTAAAAACATTTGTCTTCCCCATTGGGGAAAAGGCCATAAATCCGCCAACTAGAACACGATGAAGATATGCGCAACTAGGCCTGGCAATAATCATTTCTACCAAGTTTTGTTGAAATGCGGCCAGGGAATCAGGAGAGCTAGTCCGGACAAAGTTAGTGTATGAGAACCTTTAAACGGCCATAACTCCGCCAAAATAAAATCAACTAGAACACGGCGAGGATATGCACAACTAAGTTTGGTACTGATCATTTTTGACAAGTTTTATTAAAATCCGGCCAGAGGTTCAGGAAAACTGGTCAAGAAAATATTTGTGTATTAAAACATTTAAAGGGCCATAACTCCGCCAAAAATCATTCAACCAGAACACGGCGGGAGTATGCGCACCTAGGCTTGGTACTGATCATCCTTGCCAAGTTTCGTTGCAATGCGGCCGAGGGTTCAAGAAAACTAGTCCGGACAAAGTGTGTGACATGCTGACGACAGACAGACGACAGACAACCAGCATACAGCACAAAAACAATATGTCTCCCCTCTACAAAGTGGGGCAGACATAATTAATAATTAAGTTTAATGTTCAACGGATATGTATATACTTGTAAATTTATATAGAAATTAAACGTTACAAAACATGATTTAAATGCATAATATATTGTTCGAGACGCCCCCTAACTTTGCCGCGGACATATTCGCTCGTTGCGGACATATTTGATACTTACGTGTGGTCCAATATGTGCGGCCGGGGACACATTGGCACGTTGGGGACATATCGGCACCCTACAGATACACGGACATGTATTCAACCTTTCTGAGAAATAAACGCATATACTTACTCTCTCACCGTTGAAAAAAAAAGGTATGCATCGAAGTAAAATGACCTATTACTTTGCCTGCTGCCTTAACGGAGTTATGTTAACACTCAATATATATACTTTTTCTTCGAAATTACGGAATTAAATATGCTAAGTTTCTAAAGTGAAGGGATTAACGGAATTAACTTGTATGATCTCTGACCTCGATTTAGAGGATGTATGGCGAAGGAGATATCCAAATAAGTCAGAATATACTTATTCTCATGAATCGTCGAAGTCACGAATAGATTATCTTTTATGTAGCAAATCAATTGACAATGAGATCGATCAAGTTAAAATTCGCCATTTTCTGTATTCTGACCATAACGTTGTTTCACTAAGAATCAACACGGGAAATGTGGAGCGAGGCCCTGGTATATGGAAAATGAATGCTAGTATTTTATCACAAAATGAATATAAAGAAATAATAGAAACCTTTTGGAAGTATTGGAAAAATGAAATGAATACATTTGGCTCTAAAAAGCAATGGTGGGACATGACAAAACATAAAATAAAAACTATTTCAATGAATTATTGCAGAGAACAAGCATTCAAATACACACGAATTAAAACACTTGAAGAACAATTACAACTTTTAAAATCAAAAAATGATATCGAACATAGAGAACAAATTAATTCATTATCGAATGAAATTTATAATTATTATGAAATTCAAACACACGCTGCCAAAATAAGATATAAAGCAAATTATATCGAAAAAAATGAAAAATCAACAAAATATTTCTTTAATCTAGAGAAAAAAAGGGGTAAACAAAAGCTTTGGTCAAAAATAAAATGTGAAAACGGCGAAATCAAACGTGACATCACTTCAATTTTAAAGGAGCAAAAAAACTTTTACAAAACCCTTTTTACCTCAGAAGGCATCGATATTATTTCGGCACGAACACTTTTATCAAATGTTGAAAAAACACTACATATTGAGGATGTTGACAAACTTGAACAAAAACTCAAATTAGACGAAGTGGAGATCGCCGTTTTTAAATTCAAATTAAATAAATCTCCAGGAGAAGATGGAATAGTCTGTGAATGGTACCAAACATTTTGGCACACAATTAAAAATGAATTTATGGAAGTAATAAATGAAATATTAGAAGACTGTTTGTTATCTAATTCTCAGTGCAAAGGAATCCTCTCACTCATATACAAAAATGGGGAACGAGAAAACTTAAAAAATTGGCGACCTTTAACTTTGCTAAACGTCGACTACAAAATTATTGCAAAATGCTGTGCGGAAAAACTTAAACCAATTTTACCGTATATTATTCATACTAATCAAAAAGGTTATGTTAACGGTCGCTACATCAGCGAGGCAAATTGATTCATTCAGGATTTAATAGATTATGCGGACTTCGAAAATATTGAAAGGATTATAATTTTTCTAGACCAAACAAAGGCTTTTGCTAGAGTAGAGTGGGAATGGATTAAAGAATGCTTGGTTAAATTCGGATTTGGGGTCAATTTTATTAACAGGTTTTATATGATGTTAAAATCTTCAAAGACAGCTATTCAAACAAACGGATTTGTTTCCGAATACTTTGATATTACAAGATCTATAAAACAAGGATGTCCGGTCGCGCCGTTATTGTATATCATTCAAGCAGAAGCTATGGCATGTGCCATAAGAAATGACAAATCCATTAAAGGCATCCATCTGCCATCGCACGATAATAACCAGCTTGAAGCCAAACTAAACCAATATGCTGACACACAGTTATTTGCGAAAAACGAAAATTCATTACCACGCATATTTCACCAGCTAAACACATATGAACAGGCTTCCGGTGCAAAAATGAATCCAGAGAAAACAACGGGTCTTTTTATCGGCAGTCTTAAAAATAAAACGCCTACATTCAATAAGATTAACTGGACAAGTTCCTATGTTAAAACATTGGGTGTATGCCATGGGTACGATATTGACGATAATGCGATTTGGTTAGACAAAATAAATATAATTAAAAACTGCCTACATATCTGGAAATCAAGAGACCTGACACTTGAAGGAAAAATTCTAATACTTAAAACGTTTGTGCTGTCAAAAATAAATTTTGAATTAGAAATGCGAGGAATCCCAGTCATATATGCAAAAGAGTTGAAAAAAATATGCTAAATTTCGTGTGGAATGATAAGAAACCCCTTGTATCAAAAGTAACAATTTGTCGTGATAAAGAACACGGAGGTCTTGATATGATAGACATTTATAAGGTCATTTTAAGCATGAAAATAAAAATAATCGATAAAATAATAAATGCTAAAACGGACCACTGGAATGCCATTGGAAAATACTATCTCAGATCGGTTGATCGACAATTCACACAAACATATTTTCTGTGCAAATGTTCTTCCATAGAGGGTCTGTTAATTAAAAGAAAAATATCTCAGTTCTACAAAATATCATTAAATGCTTGGATAGCGTATCGAAAGTTACACACGCCGAAAAACATTGAACAAGTTCGTATGCTTTCACTATTTGGAAATCATGAGATAACGTTTTTAAATAAACCTCTGTTCTTTAATACTTTTACAAGAAGCAATATAGTTTTATTTCAGGATATTTGGGATGACGCAAATTCTTCCTTTGTCTCAGAAAATAAAATTGTACAAAAGCTTAAATTTAAGCAAAACTGGATATCAGAATGGTCGAAACTCAAAAAAGCAATTCCCAGAAAGTATATAAATGCCATGATTATCCGGGAGTTTGTTCCAGAAGTACCTCCGATTCTTAATAAAGCGGATATACACATCCTTAATTTCAAAAACGAAATTATACTACCAAACAAATTAAAGACCAAGCATATTTTAAAGGTTATCAACTCGAATAATGCGAAACTTAATACTGAAACAAATTGGGAGCAAAAGCTTTTTTTAAATAATGTCAAATGGAATCATGTTTGGGCAAATATTAAGCACTCATTAAGCTCTAGGAAGGCCAAACAATACCAGTGGAAGTTCTTACATAATGCTATTTTCACCGAACACAGGTTAAACATTATGCATCTGTCAAACGGTTTGTGCAATATATGCAAAACAGATAGGGAGACTTTATGTCACCTATTTTTTGACTGTAAAATAATAAAACGTGTATGGGAAAACATAGAAATTATTATTAGAGATATACTAGAATTACTTGATTTTAATTCCGAAATCAGTTTAAATTTCACAGACATAGCTCTTGGATTTTATCACGTTCCGATTAAGTATAACATAGTGAATACAATAATATATGAAACCAAGTCGAATGTCTGGAAATTTAGAAATAGTTATAAATACGACGAAAAGGTGATATCCACTGACACTCTTTTTTCAAATATAATACATTCTGTGAAGGAACAAATCATATGGCAAAATTCAAGAAAGGAAAATAATGCAGCAATTGAATATATACGCTTGCTGTAGTTTTTTTTTTTTTGTTGTTGTTTTTTGTTGTTTTTTTGGTTTTGCTTCCTTTCTTTTCGGATTGATTTCAGGGAATGAAAAATTCAATTATTTTTATTCAATTGCTTTTCTCGTTGAGAGAAAACGCGTTACGCAATGAATTGAAACATATTGTACTGAATCACTTGCTGTTCTATTCCTTGAATTTCGTTTTGTCAAGGGATAGAAAATCGGCAACGGCTGGATAATCACAATTTATTAATTTAATATGATGAGAATGAATATAATTGAGTGATTATAATAATCAATGAATTAATCATAAATATGTATATGTGTATATTTATGTACGGAGTATATGTATATGTATATACAAATATAATGTGGTGTATGTATATAATTATGTATGTGTGTATGCAAACGCATGTATATGTATATAAATGGGTAAACCTGAGGAAAATAATGAATGAATGATTGAATGAATGAATGAATGAATGAATGAATGAATGAATGAATGAATGAATGAATGAATGAATGAATGAATGAATGAAT
Organism: Cyrtodaria siliqua; assembly: GCA_037043455.1. Taxonomy (NCBI): domain Eukaryota; kingdom Metazoa; phylum Mollusca; class Bivalvia; order Adapedonta; family Hiatellidae; genus Cyrtodaria; species Cyrtodaria siliqua. The sequence goes on from JAWPHD010000327.1 coordinate 123,658, forward strand.
GAAAATAAATAAGCAGGTCATTGACTATGGCAAAAAGAAATGATAACAAAATAAACGTATGTTAATTTTTTGTTTGTATTATGTATGTGGCTTAAAATGAAGCATGTAAAGACACATTTGATAGGCTTTATGATTATGTACATTTTGTTTTTGTTTTGTATATATATATTAATAAACGGGCCATTGATTATGGTTCAAAAAAAAAAAAGTTTCTAAAGTGAAGCTAATAGAAAAAAATACTTTTGTTTCCGCTAACCATGCTTACACAGCCAATGAAAAATGAGTATGTTGATATGAAATGTGTTTTATAGCTTGCACAATATTATTGTATGTGCTTTATAAAGACATATCCTGATTCTACAGTTCTTGCTATGTTTAGTGGCAACATGAGAATGCTTTTATTTATTTCTAAAATTATGACAAAATAACGTATAAAATAATAACTCTATAAAAGAATATATTGGTATAATAACAACAATATATGCAGTTGATATTGCTTTATTTTAGACATATTTTATACTACAATGAATATGTTGTTAATGATCTGAAAAAGAAGAAGAATAGAAAACACAATCTAAAAAATAACTTCGAATAATAATTATGTGAAAACAGTATCAGAAGTATAATCTGTTTCAAATGTTTATATTAAATTTATAGTTCATAAGGCCATTGTTTGAACATTGCATACATACTTTTATCACGTAACATGGCTTCTGGGAATGTAATAAAGCCATGACTTATTTCTCGTAATACACTAGTGTATAACAGATGCAAATGAGGACCGAATCACTGTGTTTGTATACATAAAAACACTTAGTCCAAGTTGTTTGCGTGGTATATCTTACGATACGTTCAGACACCTTAAATATTTATCATTATTTGAAATGTTACTTTAAAAAATACATGTTAGTAACGTTGAATTTGGTTTAAGATGTCGCATTATTTGCCTGGCGAACGCGTTACAGCCGCTTAACGTAGCTGAGGTCATAAAAACTACAAAACGATATGATTTATAAATTGCCGCCGTATACGAAGTAAATCGACAACATTAAAGTGAAACGATCACGTCGTAGGTGTGTTATGTGATAAACAGAATATTACATTCGTGACTGTGTATTATTGACTTTAATAAACTTGTTGGATACAAAGATAAGATAATCGGCAGAGCCTCGTATCCTATCATTTTATCCAACTCGTTTATTAAAATCAATAATGATACACAGTCACCCATATAAGATTCCCTCTATAAAGTATCTGCCTCGTCCGTAGGATGGGGTCGTAGTCCGGATGGTTCCGTATATCGGATTTTATTCTCCAAGCACTTTAAATAGCTGTAGACATATATGTGATAGTTAGAGTAGGACACGGTTCCGGGATTCCTATGTATCCTTTTCCGCTATCTGTGGCTGCACGAAATAACCTACCAAATGTGTTAATGATCCGCTAAACAACAATAAACCATATGCTTGTAGATACAAAATGAGATGTGTCTACATGTTCAGATGTAACAGTTGAAGATATGCATCAATATATATATCAATACAAAAGTTGCGAGTAATGTTTACCAATGTATATATACCAACACAAAAGTTGCGAGTAATGTTTACCAATGTTATACCAACACAAAAGTTGCGAGTAATGTTTACAAATGTATATATACCAACACAAAAGTTGCGAGTACTGTTTACCAATGTATATATACCAACACAAAAGTTGCGAGTAATGTTTACCAATGTTGTCCCTTGCGGTCAAGACAAATCGTTTGCTTTTATTACGGCATCAGTATTCTTTGAAATAGTTAAATCGTGAATTTTACTTAATTTTTGTATATAGTTGATGAATTTGAATGTGTATACAGCATCGTAGAGGTCTGAACACATTCTTTACGGGAAAAAGAGCAAAACAATTCTATACATTTATTTGGCAATAAATTAATATAACAATTATTACCTACCTTTAAAATTTAGTCCAGCATAAAACCCATATCCATATCCGGCTCCATTTAGCCCATAAACCAGCAGTCCAAACGTCACAGTTGTGTTACGATGCGACATGGTGTGATATCCCTCTGACACATTTGAAGTTAGAACTGTATACTGGTGTAATGGCGACACGACTTGGACAGAAGAGTGTATGTGAACGTTAGCACCGTCCATTAGAAGTCCAGTAATATGATCACTCTGAACTATTACCGCTACATGATGAGAAAATCCTGTGTGGGGGCGAGGTACGGAGAATGTGTATTTATTGATATACTGGGATATTCCTGGAACAAGTGTCATAAACGGATCACCAGCTACATGATCGTAATCATGACTCACACCATACTGAACAACGCTGATAGGGGCGTCGGCCGATATCACCAAACTGTCTGTACCAAAGAAATAATCTGTCGTGCTTGTCGGAGTGACAGTGAATGAGGTTGTTAAGTTTGTGAAGGTCACATTAACCGTCGGAGTTTCTGTAAGTATTCTTATCATGAACGCCTTTTTTGGTGTTAGAGGAGGTATTATATACAGATTAGTCCAGGCATCAGTTGGTATCATCTGGGCGGCAAGATGGTCGGGTTCTTGAACACCGGCTGGGATTCCAGCTTGTCCTGTGCCGGAAATAACAACAACGTTTTTATCTGATGTTAAAACAGATCCAGTAAGATCTTTCGAAAAAGGTGCTTGAAACTGATAAACTTCCTGTCTGTTCAATGTTATATTGATCACATTCTCGTAAGTCATAGTAACATGAGTATTATCCGAGACTCCAACAACCATCAGTCTACTACTATAGTCGGAACCACGCCAAGGTGTGTATGATGATACTAAGTAATGTTTGCCGCTACTGTTGACTGGGAACACTAAATACGATGCCATTGAACAGCAGACGTAAACGTTTGTAGCAAGGACGGAAATATCCGTCGATGACGTTAGTCGTATTCCTCTATATCCCTGAAATGTTCCATCAGCCTGTATTGTCGGGTTGATAGGCAGAGATAGTACTGATCCGGCAGTGATGCTATATGTCCTGTTTATTCCAAGAAATGGTATCTCGAGTGTCAGGCTACCTGTACTTTCTCCAACAATGTCCAACGTTACTTTGGTATAGGGTATTAAACGGGTATTTAAATTTGCCAAAATCCCGAAAATAAACTCCCGACCAACGCTACCTGTAGAGAAGAAACGTAACAGTTAGAGTAGCGTAGTACTTAGATTTATGAGGCTTTTAATATATGGTTATTCAAATTTTAGACTTAAACAAAACGGTGCTTTCACTGTATATTAACTGATGTGGCATTTTTGTCATGAACTTGAACATTTATGAAGAAAACAACACTTCTAGAAAAAGAACTGATGTACCCCCTTAAAGTTTTCACTATCTCTATTTAACATCCGTTGACCACCATGGTAGATCTGTTTCTGATCCCATGGACCTTATATGTATAAAATGAAATGTATGTGATTTCAACAAAAATGCTACATGCAATATATAAATGGCATCGGCCCAGCACCAAGAAAGGGATTTTATTTCAACTATTTGATATCAGGTAGCCGTTTGGACCCCAGGGACGGTGGTTTATACACAATTGATTCTTCATGTAAGTAGTGTGATGCATTCAAACAAAATAGCATTAGGCCATTATATTTGGAGAATAATATACTTAATATTATTTTCTACATAAAATATGTTGACCTCTGAATAAGGCCAGTTTGGCCCCGGTGTTTAATTTGCATAGACGTGATGCTCATTGTAAATATATAGTATGAATAATGTTGCCCTAGTAGTTTCAGAAAATATTTTAAAGGGATACATGGCAATCTTAATTTTTTAAAGACGTAGGTTTTCTACATCAATTGCATTTTGTTCAATCATATATTATATAATTCTAAGAATAGAATAAAGCAAATTGTGTTTGCATAATACTAACTGTTGATTACAGTTCACCAATATAACATTCAAACCTATGTTAGAATAACGAAGACACGATGAAATCTCAAACTGGTATTTAAATATATGCAAGCAGATTTTAAGTCAAAATGATACTGGATTTATAAATCGAGAGACTTATTGTAATACTTGATAAAGACTTCAAGATTGCCATGTGTCCATTTAAATTATTAAGTTCTTCTTCAAATGACGTAACCGCTGTCATGGGGTCATTTCTTACCCCATGGACTTCTTTTGAAATAACTAAAAAAAAAATATTCATACAAAACATTTAACTTCAGTGGCCTTACAGTTATTGATAAGCATTTTTTATGTCTCCATATAAGCACATACAACATGGGCCCAATGGCGAGACCATATCACCAACCGACCCCACACGGACGGACACACACACACACACACACACACAGAGGGAGTTCATTTGTACAAAGTGGAATTTAATTTCATTTAAATGTTTTATGCAAAATAGTAACGTCATTGACACAGCAGTTTCTGGGAGGTGTTTTTAAGTTTTCCCTGTATAACACTTATTAAATTCATTTACGTGGTACGGCCAATTTTGAATAAATTTATGATGTGTACATACATTCTATAAATATCCTGTTGCTGTTTTGTGATAAAGTCGTGTTATGAGTGTGTTGCTTTATGATTGCGTTTGTTTAGTGTATATGTGTATTGAATGTGTTAACTCCTAAGTACAATAGTGCTGCATTAAAAATGTATACTGGAATTATCCCATTCTCGAGTGCTCAGGTACAGCTAAACATCTTGAAAACTATCACCGTACGACTATTTTTAATATGTGAGCTGGATAGTGTGTTTTAATTTGTATTTCACTGCTACGTAATTGAAATCTCAAAGTAAAATACAAATTAAAACACACTGTTTTGTGATAAATAAAACAAACTAGTAAAACGCCATCCAGATAGTCCTAATATGTTTAGCGTAATTGGTGTGGTAGCAAGGGTCACATATGTACAGCCTACAACAGCAATATTATAACAACATCAACAGTCAATTGAAACAGACAGAATATATTATTCGGGGAATTAATGATGTTTATAAAACATAATCTCCCTTGTTTAACATTTGCTTTGTGCTTATTGTTATCACTTACTTGATGTAGAACTATCACACTGTTCTGCGACGGTGTTTCCAGATAATACACAAATCTGCAATACATTATACATAAGTAAGGTCTTGTTAATTTGTATTCAGTTAATAATGAACCAGGCGCCGATTTCACCAAATTAGTTACTTGAAAACTTAAATTTAAGCTTTTCTTCTAAAGTCTTTCTTAAATAAGGTGTTTCACCAAACAAATTTCATTAAGTAAAAGCTTAAATTAAGTAAATAGTTAAATTTCTAAGTCACCCTAGGACGTGACTTACCAATAAGTAATCAAGAAGAAAACACGGAACAAAATGTTTAAAACATTGTTAAAATTGAAAAAAATATGCCTTTTGAATGCACATACCATCACTTTCCTATGATTATTTGGCATCAATTTAAAATGAATATTTTGCCTTTTTCGCATTATATTCAAAGATTTTCGTCAAGCTAAAATTACAATGGGAAGTCCCATAGACAATCTATTTTTTTTATTTACTTCAACATGTTTTACAAGTCCATGTCCACAAACGAAATACATGTACACACATATATCTGCATTATTACTATATACATAAACAAAGGTAAAACACAGTTAAAATGATTTATTTCATCAAAAACGATGATCAGAAAAAATCTATACCCATGCGTGTGTGGTGATTGGTTACTATGATATTTTTGCACGCATCTGGGTAATCATGTTTTTGTGACTGGTTCCATGAAAACTGCATGTACTATATTTACACTGATTGAAGAACAGATAAATTCACAGTCGATGTTTAATTAAGTTTTTAAGTATTTTACTTACTAAAACTAGTCAAGCTGTTATGTAGAAATTTAATTTCTGTTGGTGAAACACATTTCAAGTAGTATAGATACTGGGGGTATAAGCGCAGTTTCCCCTCGCAGGACCTCAAACCCAGGCATTAACAATTTGTTAGCCGCGGCTCTTGACTCAAGCACACCATCTTATACAAAAGCTCGATGATACGCTTGTTGTTAACACATTTTAAATTGCTTGAGTAAACCCGCTCGGGAAAACAACGCAGACACCCCCAGTTTCTATATTACTTGTCAATCTGGTTTATCAATTAAACAGGCATACTATTTTGTCTTTACGATACGCTTGATTATTTTAATCCAGTTTCCTTTTATAAAATAACTAATAACTAAAACATTTGAAATCAAACAAAGTCAGACGGAACAGGACTGTAGTCTTCATCATCGCTGTACATATCATAATCTATCATGGAATATTTTATTTTTCTACATTTTGCTATCTTGTATTTTAGTTCAAGTAGCTCTTCCCTGTTTATATTCAGCTTTTGTTGATGATAATCCATTTCAGCCAGCAATCGTTTTCGTCTATTAACTTGGTTTTGTTTGGTGTCCATGCTATCATCACAAACTACCTGATATTCTGTTTGGCCCTGCTTGCCTTCCATTAGTTTGTTTCTATATTTATCTTTTAAATTTTCAAGTTTTCTGCAAATCTTTTCTATACTTTTTTGTTCCATTATAATAATGCTATATATTATTTGTTTTAAGCCCTGATTTAATAGTTTGAATGTCCTTGAAAAGTACCCAACTAATAAAATCATCATTATAACCCTTCCACTTCACCAAAGTTTGTTTCTTTTTATAATCACGTCGTATAACCTTTTCAATTTCTAAATAGGTCTTGGTCAGCTTTTAACATTTCCAATTCTTAAAAGCTTCCGTCAATATGTTTATTGTTTAACTCTTTTGTTGTGTATGTTATATGATTTGTATATTGAATTTCATCAATAACAAATAATTCTTCTGTCCTGTTTGGTGTATACCCTTTTTCAAAAGTTGTTTTATTTTTACTGATTCTAACCTTGTCTCCTATCTTAAACTTAGGTAGAGATTTATTATTTTTCATCTTTCCGTACATGTTTAAATACACTTCTCCTTTATTCTTCTCATCAATTGCTTCAATCGGAGCTATTTTAATACTACGATGTTTTGTATTATTATACTTATCAACCATTGCCTGCAACCGGTCTAAGTATTTATTTGTATTTTTTGCTGTAAAATATTTCCACATCCTCTCTTTAAATGTTCGGTTGAACCGTTCAACTACTACAGATTTTCCGAAATTAAAAAGTGTGATACATTTAAATATTATTAACATCAAGAAATTGCTTAAACGTTTTATTATAAAATTCTACTCCTTGGTCAACATATAGAAATATACATTGTTTCCCTGTACTTACAATATTTTGGAAAGCTTTTGTAATTTCCAAACCGGTTTTATTCTGAACAGGCATAACCCAAGCAAATTTACTAAATACATCAAGAACAGTAAGTAAATAATTACTACCTTTATTGTACTTTGAAAAAGATTGCATATCAACTAAATCAGCCGACCATATTTTATCGATTTCATTAACAATCACACGATGTTGAGTGAACTTTCTTCGTATAGGGTTATGAAGTTAATCGCCTAACTTATCAGTCCATCGCAACGCCTTTGTTTTTTGATGATCCAAGTCCACGTTTGTATTTAGTACTAATAACCGGCCTAACAATCAAATTTTTGGTGATTTTTTCTCTGATATAGACTTACTAGTTGAGTCGCCATGCGTGAGCATGGCTGACTCTTTGGAGTCGTGTATACTGCAATTTCTGAATATGGAGATTTTGGCTGAGGAGCTTTACCGTTTTCGACAATGTAGTCCCCTGCCTCTAATACAACTTAATTTGATAAGGTGACTGACATGAACGTTATGTATACCGAGTAATATAACTACTGATTTTTAAATAATGAAATAATTGTATACAGTATAAACGTGTCTTTTTTGTAGATTTACCGAAATATTATGCGCATTAATACACAAGTTTTCGGACGAGGAGCTTTACGCACTTCGAGAATGCACTTCGAGAATGTAGTTCCTTTAACTGCATGAAGTATGACTTAATTTCATAAGGTGACTGAAAAGAACGTTATATATACCGAATAATATAACTACTGATTGTGAATAATTGTCATTGTATACAATATATACGTGTCTTTTTTGAAAATGTACTGAAATACTTTGCGCAATAATACACGCATAAATATAATATGAATGTAAAGTTTCAATAGCGTAGTTACCCGGATGTCGAACATCTCTTTAATATTAATTCATTTCATTCGATAGTGCAGCAGAAACTCGATAATTATCCATTCATTCAGAACCATTAATTTGAAAATATACAATCATTGACGAAAAATAAGCAATCAATTAACACATTTTCCGCCCCAATTTCTAAACCAGTAGGCTAAACATGCCGCTCATGCGTAAACTACAGCGTGACCTAGATACTGAGCTTTACTGTCAAATTGGGAACTAAATGTCCGTAAATATTGTAGTTATTGTGCCTAGTACTTTGAGAAATAGTATAGCATTTACAACAAATAAATACACAAGTTGATGAAAGAATTTTCAAGAAGTGCTCAGTTCTACTATTATCAACAAAAAGGTAAACAAATCAAATAGTTTAAAAGGGACACACGGCAATCTTTGCATTACGGTAAAAAAGAAGAAGAAAAATCCAAATGTTTTGGCATTTACCCATGTAGTGTTTATTTCCTTGCTGGGATTCAATAACAAATAATTATCTCAGTGTATCAACAGGAAATCTATTGGAACATACAGTGCTAAAAAAGGTGGATAGCCCGATGCCCGGGTTTCGATTGAATGTTTGTGAAATTTTCGGGCCGTAAAATAGGGGTGTCATAGTAGTTCGGATGGTTCATAATTTTGGATATTTTTTTTTTTTTTACTTAATCAAATAAGAAAAACTGTCCTTTACAAATACATGTTGGTGGAAAAAAAATATATGTATAGATACAGATATAAAGTTTATTTCTATTCATTATTTAAAGTGTAAGGAGTTCCTGGAATCCTACTTTTAAATGCATTCTAGTCTAGGCTCCTAATTTTGTAGAAAGTGGTGACAAAAAGAAAAATATAGCCAGAGGTTGCCCTGATAGTCTAATAAAACCTGATTAAAAAATTTGCTCAAGTTTCGCTCAAGTTTCACCAAGTCGGCTCTGATTATTATCGTTTGGCAAAAGTGCTAGTACTCTCCTATGCATCGGTTTTAAATTACTATGTAATATTCTATTCTAACTTATTTGAAACAAAGTAGTAAATAAGACCACTGACTAGGAGCATAAAGTTGTAGCAAAAAGAAAAACATAGTTAGGAGATTCTGAGTTTGATTACTACAAATGTGTGGTATAAAAGAGAATAAAGACTCATTTCCAATAAGAAAAAAATATTGGACCTTTCCATTTTAAATCAGGGCCTGTCCACTTTAAATCAGGCCCTGGGCCTGTCTCTTCAAATAATTTCTTTGAGCACTGACATACACTCGAAAACCAAAACCGACGCGGTTGCAAAAAATAATTCCGTCCCAAGCATTTTTTGAAAAAATTAGAAAACATATTTTTTTCAATGTTGTGTGCCCAGATACTTCATCGCATTGGCGGAATGTTATGCAGAACAATTTAAATAAAGGATTTCAGCAAGAAACCGTGCTTAAAAAAGTGTTTTTAATAAAAAAAACGAGGCCATTGAAAAATTATTACTTTCGTACCCAGGTCATTCGACCTTATTGTAGTTTTGCTTATCTTGTATCTAACATAGATCTACATACACCTGTATATCCATGTCTCTAACAAGCTTTTACCATGTTTTAGACATGTGTTAAAGGTCGTTATGCTGTAAATAAAGCGAATGCTATTGTATTTTACTGCTATTCACCACTTATTATATAAGTTGATGCATTAATCAGAAGAAAATGCAATATACCAGATACTTACCATACTTTTTTGTTTGTTTACAGTTCATATATTTTTATTGATATATATCTTTACTGCTTTAATTGTTGATTAACTTTGCAATAACTTTTAACCTTTCCTTTTCTTGTAGACGGATTTATATAGCTCAACTTCTCTTTCTAATCATTTTCTTTGTTTTCCTTAATATATACAACAAAATGTTTACAAACAGTATAAGCAGAGTAAGACAGATTTAAAAGAGCAGCTACTGAGCTATATACCAATATTCACAAGAATATGTTTATCCACCAGTTATATTGATTTCTGCTTAAAATTTGCATGCTCCAAGTACTCGCAATTAAAATAAAAAGTTGAACAACATAACTACATTTCTGTTTCTTTCATACCCTGATGTCTATAGATACAAAGACACAAAATGCTTCCTTGCTGGCATAATGATGAAACACTAAATTCAGTATCTCTGTCAGGAATATATCATCTTGTCAAAATGAACAGCCTTACAATTGTCTACTTGAACATAAAACCAGCAGGCCCCGTGTGGTTTCGGGGCAAAGAATAGCACCACTGCAGATCCCGTTGGAGGGATTGACAGAGGGGTAGAACTTCCCTAAATTCATGTTCACTTCATCATTTTGTGTACATGCTCATTAAAGGTCTTCATCATGACCCCTGCTTTGATTCAGGTGCCATATCGCTCAATTCACTAGAGCAGTGGCAGAAAAACAATAAACGTGGCTCCAGTATAGATGGAGTGTCTACAATAGAATTTACAGCAACTCTGCAGTTCTGCAGGTGAGAAGGTTCTAGGCCCATTCTCCATATTTTATCTTGATGTACATGGAGGATGAGCCAGGCATGTTCATTCCTGTTAGGCGCCATATAACATTTCATGTGTTAGTGCGCCTTAAAACCCTATTCAATTCAATAAAACCAGCAGGTCAATCGATCTGTTTTATTTCCTTTGAACAAATGCGCGAGTGTCTGATTTATCAACAGTATTTCCGTTATGTACGCCAGTCACTTAACCTGACCATGCTTTGCTGGGTTGAACCAATACAGACACAAAATCTTCACAAGTACCTAACAACGCATGTATCAATTCAGCTCGCTTACTCCAACACACAATAAATCTCATGTTCTAAGCAGCAACATTTCATTTTAATACGCCACACCTGCAAAATTTAACATAACCTTTAACCTCACCAAGAAGAAGACAGACACTGTTCAATCTTGGCGACTCTCAGGACCTTCAGTCCTTTGATTTTTAAACTAGCATGTTTTTGTCGCATATTGATATATTATTAGGACTGTCGTCATAACAATAATCGTGCTCTTGACAAATAGCATCTAATGCATGTGCTGGTTCTCCACTGTCAAACCCGGATAATATTTATAACCAGGAATTTTTAACCCTTTTTTAGGTAATAAAAGGAGTAAAGCTTTATGGATATCAATACATCTACCTTGATGTGTACTTTTAACAAATTGTGTTTTAGTAATACCACAAGATGCACACGTTGCTTTTAACATTAATCTACGATTTTTTGCATCATATACTGAGGATTAACATTTTCAGTTATCATCTTCTCTTTAACACAGTAACGCATATATAAAATATGATTAGATAAATACGATTTTATAATGTTTTCATTTTTTGCAGGTTTATAAGGTTTTAATACTTTATAAAGAATATCTTACAAACTATTTCCTTCTTGCAACTTTTTAATAAAGACAGACGGAAATACCCACACAATACTCTTTGCTTATCTTGATACTAAATAGTGGTGTATTTTATATCAGGTATGTAAGTTAAAGCTTCTTTCGGTGGACTTAGACCAAACCGATTAAAATAATATTCATTACAGTAGCAAGTCCAGTAAAATCATCAAAATTAATAATGCAGCATTCTTGTTTTATAGTTTGTTTTGTTGGCAATTTGTTTTTGGCTAAACACTCCCCTGAAGTTTTGCATATCTAACTACTTAACCCATTTCACTACGTCTCAATAAGAGATTGTTTTACAAATGGAATACTTCTATAACGTCTGATTTGCGAATATATTTGTAAACCATTTCCACGATCAACACTTAGTCCTTTCCCTTCTCTACCTACTTGCAAATCCTTGCCTGTTAAACCACTAATAAGAGATCCAATTAAAGATATTCCTAGTGATGCAAGTAGTCCAAGAAACCTCCGTCTTGTTGTTGTTCCTATGTTAGTTCTATAGGACAACATCCTTTAGACTTTTTTTTTTTCTTTGTGATGGTGATAATGTATTTGATTCAAATAGCGTTTGTTTTTTATTCATAAGGTATAGCTACAATTCCATTACCAAATAGTTTACCAATTCCGGTACTTGCCAAACCGATAAGGGCTCCTGCTTGTGGTGCTAATATCTTTGGAGCAAATTTAGCAACTCCTGGTAATATTGTTTTAGTTAACAAACTAGCTAATGCTCCTAAAAGACTCCATTTTTAGGCTGAGACCTCATTTGTGATTTTGATATATTTATCTCTAAGCCGTGCCCATTTTCAATAGCCTAATTAATATTATTAAGCTGAGTATCTGTCAACAACAAAGGAAAATTGCCTGCTAGTTGTTGTCTTTTTAACCTTAGTGTTAATTCCTTATCTTTGTTCATATGCTTTTGCTAAACTCTGTTTTTGACCCTCTATTAAATTTACTGAATAGGCTGTGTAATCCATGCATATTATAAGTTAGATTAAACTATAACCGATTCATTTCCAACAGTAACAATAACTACATCGTCTTCATACATAACCAGAGCATACACATTATATCTAGCAGTAGGAAGAGCATTTAGTCTGTATCTTAACTTTAAATGTCTTTATCACGTTTATAACTAAATTAAAATATATCATGCCATAAAGCGTGTTAAAATTACCTGCGTTCAGTAAAGTTCCTGTGATTTTATCATTTTGCTTGTACTAATAATTAATAACATCTCTAAATATTCTTGTAATATTATCATAATTGTATTCATTTTTTGGATAATATACACCGTTTCAGTCTAGCTGATTGTAAATAGTAATTAGTATCAGCGTCATTTAGTTTTAAAGTATCTAAAATATGAGGATGAATATGTCTGGGAAGAAATCTTGTCTGTTCTTTGCATATAAACAAAAACATGTTTTGGATTTTTAACACTAGCCGTTATTCAAAACACGGATTCGGTTAATTGAGAACTTCACTTTCTTGTATCATTTCACGACGATAAGTCCATCTTGTTGATGTCATATGAGTTGCCATTTCTTAGCTTAAACCATCTGAATTAAATATCATTATAGGTATCCACAACACTAATGTATTAATAACTACTCGACCTAATCACGACTTGATTTGAAAATTAACACATTATCATCTGTTAGTTGTAAACTAATTTAAATCTGGCTAGGAGGAAGCATGTTTGTTTCTAAACCTTCGAAAAATGAATATTTGTTTAATGGAAGTATAGAGTTAACTATTGTATTAGTTATGATTAAAGCTGTAAATCCTAAATTATAACAGCTTGATCATCTCGAGATTACGCTACAGCTGTATTGTCTGCATAAATGTATTCATTTGTTCCGGTTGTTTTTGCATAATCATCAGACATTTCAAGTAAACTGTTAAAGTTTACAAATCAATGAAGATTATTACCATCATAAACTGCTTTTCCGTTTTGCTTTACTTGAATTTGACCAATCAATGAAGTACATCATTAATTAAAGCATTCTACCGGTGCCCGCAAAAGCAGCTCCATCAACAAGCTTGTTTATTTGAACACTTATGCGTTATATAAATCAAAGTGAGAACTTCTATCATTTATTGTAAATTGGTAGCCACTTTTCATTTGTCTAGCATTATTTCCGGGTCTTGTTATAGGAGTATCTATACTCAACAAAAAAAGAAACTTCTGCAACTTTACCCATACATGTAGACACAATGCAAATATATTTTGTTTGGTCTTATATGTTAATACCTTTGTTAAAAGACCAGCACTGTCATGAAAACAATTTTCCTTGAATCAAACTTGTACGCAAAGGTATTCCCCTTGTTTTGGTTTAAACAGCATTTCCGGGTCTTATGGTTTAAACTTTGATTTAACACAGTTTTTTTCTATTGAAATAAACAGAAGATAACCCCAGCACCAAAACGACGGAGAAAGTAAGCTGACCTCTTCACTCACTTTTGCGCCATACAGCTTTCAAGAGTGAATATTTTCAGATTACCTCCCTTTATAATACAAATATAGTGATTTCGCAATTTGAATAAAATATGTTTTAGCAGAACGCACTAACTCTGGTTTTTGATGATTATTAATATTGATCAGAATGAATGAGTGATAAGTATATAATGATGAAATTATATCAAGATTGGTGTACAAAGTATAACAAAGTCAACCCTATGCAAATCACAGCTTAAAATGCGAAAGTTTCTTTTTTTGTTCAGTATAATTGAATAGGTACATGTTCGTATCTAGTATTATATTTTTCACTTCGAAACATCTGTATATACTATTAATTAGATTATTTTTTATTAATGAATTGTTTAATTATTATATGAATATTTTTAATTCCCCTTCCAGATGGTAATCTAATGATTTTTGAATTTACATCCTCTTCAGTTTCAGCTACAAAGAAATATAAAAAGATCGGACAGGGAAAACCAAACCTCACACTTACCCAACTGTCATCCCATTAAAACAGGACTGTGTAAATACAGAAATCCCCGCCATGATCTAATCTCTAACCAACAAGGCAGCATCAATAGGCGATATAAGTGAAACACAAATATGCTCGTGTAAATATAATACTAAAAAACAATAGCCTAGAAAGCCACAATGAAGGTACTCAATGACTTGGCAGAAGCCAGAGAAACAAGGGAATAAACCATTAAGGGCACGACAAGAAAGATCATAGACAAACATCAAAAATCCACCGTCCCAATGGGCTTTAGGTAGGCGTCATCATAGGGTCCACAGCATGTCCGGTCATCGTACAAGTAAAGAGGAAAGCATAGTGGCGAACTGTAAAAGGGTCCACCACCAAGCATGCAGTACGACTTCGTTTTTACTATCAGCTTTTGTAAATTCTTTTAAAATTATTTCTCCTTTTGGTTTTGGTTTTATAACTAAAACTAATTTATCAGCAGCTATTTTCCACTCTTCATCTCCAATTGTTTTAGAATCACTCTCTAAGATTTGTTTTCCAGGATTTTGTCTTACCTGCTGTTTTTACAGACTCACTAAATATCTTTGAGCCAACCTTTGAAAATATATCACCAGGTATGCCAGCCCCAGTCAATCTGTCAACTTTAGTATATGTTCCCGTGCTAGTGTCATAATCATTTTTTAAACGCGTCATATATAACTTATATTGCATTAATTCTTTTAAAACAAATCTAAATGATGTATGAACTCCATTAAGATTAATAATTTTACCAGAGAAATCAGTTATATAAATAGTAATACTGTTAATGATTGTTTGATGTTTTCGCAGTACCTATCTCTTATCGGTTCGTCTTTAAAAGGATATGATCTTTTAAGGTCAGCTGTACTTATTTCATAAATAACATCCCCATATGATCCATCACAATAGAATTACTTATCAAATCGCAGTGAATATACAAAGTATCAATAGCATAATTTTGTTATGGTTGGTGTTACTGTTCCAAATTTAGATAAGGTGTGAAAGTTTGACCCACTTAAGTCAAGTTTGAAATTATCACGAATGGTAATTAAACACTTGAAATTCGATAAATCAAATTCAAATATTTTTGGAACAGGTGAGTCAGCAGCTAACTCAACGTTTACAGCTAATGTTTCTTTTATATAATTATCGATATCAGCATAACTATAATTTCCATTCTTGAAAACAATATCTTTCCAATATTTTCCATTAAAATACCTTATCACATTGTTATTAAAATCCTCGCTAATATTGTACCATGAGTAAGTCATAGTATTAATCTTATCAAGTCCAATGGCATACTGTTTGTTCTTGTCCAGTATCAACGGTCTATCAAGTACAGTTGTACAATTAATTGGTGTATTTGATCTATTAATTATTGAAGTTTTTTCTGATGATAATACAATGTTTTGTTCCATTATATACATATTAGTAAATAAAATTAATTACCTAAATAAAATATTTTCAAACTTGATTTTTCAAAATGAAAAACTTCAGTAGTGAGACTTTCACTTTCTGTGAGAAATAGTTCAAATGTTTCTTTTATTGTTCGTTTGTCATTTTCTAGTTTGATATATAATAACATATGCTGTTCTGCATTACTAAAATAAAAAATTATTACGTCACCTTCTGTATAAGTAAAGTATATTTCAAATATATAACGTCCAGATTTTTTAATAACGGGCCATCCATCAATATTTTAAACAAAATATTCTTCAAAATTTATAAATGGATTTGTTACAAAAGTACACGCTTCTTGAAAATATTTACGAATTGATCTTTGATCCGGTTTTCGTGTTGGGTATGATGCATAACGTCTGTTATCATCTTGCATAATACTTATTCCATCTATTGTATATTAAGAAATTATAATGCGACTTGTATTTTCTACTTTTACTTTTAGCTCATCAATTATCTCAAGAAGTGCTGTGTGGCGACTTTTGATTATGATTTTTAAGAAGAGTTATTTCGTTATCAAAAACTCTGCTTCTTTCATCATGGGTTGATCTTATTTGTATAGAAATCTCATTAATAACAATTTATTTTTGTCAACCATTTTGTTCAAAGTAGTTTCCAGTGTTGTTATCAACCATTTGTTTATTGATATCTCCAATCTGCTTTTTAATACTTTCAACCCCAGCTTGTATTTTGTCACCTAACTTTTTATAGATATCGCTATCTTCCACGCAAGCCTCTTTCTATTCTAACTCTTTCAAAGCATCACCCAAAAGTTTTATTTCATCTTTCAAACCGTTTTGAATATCAAACATTTTCTCACGCTTTGTTTGTAATTGTTTTTGTACTTGTCTTATTTTGTCATCAACACCTGCTGTTAAATTTGTAAGCATTTCTGGATTTTTTCAATATATAAATCGTCTATAATCTTTTTTATTCTTCTTAAAGTAAATTGTTTTGTTGCTACATCATCTGCATCTGTTGGATTACCAACATAGATAATTCTGTTATTGGCCATGTTAAGATCACTTCTTAAAACATTGTCCTGGTTTTTACCCGTGTGAAGATAATTAACCAGGTGTTTCTGTTTTACATACTCAGAGAGCACAATACCAAAATTTGTAATATTCTTCCTCACCAATATCATTAAAAAGTCCCATTATATATAATATGATTATATTAAATTTCACCTGTAAAGTTTCTTTTAATCATCTTCCTGGGTTTGTCCAAATACAAAAAGTCGTAATGTTTGTCAATTGCATTTTGATACTGATCTTTGCTAACATCTTGTTTATTAGAAAGCATACCCAGCTCACGATTAACTGGAGATGTCTTTAGGAGTTTTGTAATGAGATTGTGTTAAATAAATTACACAGCAGTTTTTATGTCTGCCTTGGATAAAATAATTAATAATATCGTTTTGGTTAATATCGTCTCGCAAACATAATCATCAAAAATAGCTATCTTCTGAGTATCAGAATCCAAATCATTCACAGGGACAACTTCATCATTTGAACATTGTATTATAGTATTATTCTATTTTTCAAGTTTTTGTGACAAGACCTGATACTTTGACTGCTCTAAATGTTTAGCAAATAAATAAATCGTGTCATAATACACTAAATTTTTAAAAACATGTGAATTAATGTGTTTGTCTTGCCAGAACCTGAATTACCACATATAAGCATCCTAAAACAAGAGTCTGACATAAAGTTCCATATCTGTTTGAAATTACCGTTTTCTGTTTTCGTATCATAGTTTGGAATTCCATATATTATATAGCAAATTAATTGTTATTATCTAATTAATATTATATATGTCTAAAGTTTATTGCGGAATAAAAACATTCCCATACGGTAAAAGACTTGGAACAGAAGAAGAATGTTTCAAAACTAATGAAGTCAGATATTATGGCTTGGATAAAGTAGTTAAGGATGTACAAAAACCAAAATAAGCAAAACCATCTCCTTTAAGAAAAACAAAAAATCCCAGGTAGTCTTTCAACTGTAACAAAATACCCTAATGAACTTTATTTTATAGGGTTAAGCATAGTACGTAAAGGAATTGATAATCAATTAAAAATGCAAAAACAGACAAGGAAATAACACAGCTAAAAAAAATAGCAGAGGAAGAGAAAAAGGCAAGAGCAAATATTGCTGCAATAGAAAAAAAGAACTCAGCTTCTAATGAGAAGAAACCTAACGCAAAGAAATAAACAGCTAAGAAAAACAGTTAAAAATATTTTAAAAAAGGAGGAGTAGAATATTTAACTTTTAACGTATCTTATTTTATCTTATTTTTATCTAACCTTGTATATACATGTCTTTGTTTAAATGAAATAATTAGAAGGTAAAATGCAAACATCAAGTAATCTTGTTAACAAATATGAAAAAAGAATAGAAAAAGAAGCTAGCCGTGATTTATACAAAGAAGTAAAGATCAGTCAGAACAGTTAACTAAGCAGTTAGCTACTCTTTCAGAAATAAGCCAATACTTAACTACTCTTCCTAGTGATATAGCTAGGGAAGCGTCCGAAGAACAAGAGTATTGAGGGTTACCTCATCTATTTGATGAAGCATCTGGCAAGGAAATAGTTAGTACAGAGCATGTAATTACTACTGGAGATCTAGATGCTGGTTTCGATAAAACTGTGTGTGGTGAAAGCATATAAATTATCCTTACCATCGGAGGTAACTAAAGATGCAGATATTTTGCGGAGATTAAATAATGACATTGGTGTTGTACTTTAAAACTTGGCCAAGAAAAGGCTGCTCTTACTAAACAAATAAAAAAGGAAACAGATACAATAAAAAAGCAGCATATCAACAAGAAGAAAAAATTGGAAAGAGATTTATTAAGGTATAGTTGTAGTTGGTGCAGTTCCTTGGGTAGTTGCTGTTTTAGTTAGTAAAACAAGAACAGCAGAAAAATGACTTTGTTGCAAACACATTATAGAAATCTTAAACAACTTTTCTCATATGTCCAAACAACTATAGGAATACAAAATGACGTTGAGGTAATCAAAATTGCTTTTAGTAAAATGTTAGAGATTCAAAAAATGATAACTTTACAGAACCTCTGGAAATGTACATCAGGAAATTCAAATTGAATGGGCATGATATCCAATCATAATTATTTGTCAACTCTTGTCCAGATCCTATAGTACTTTTCTCTAGTAGCATTTGTTTTAATCTGTTTTACTTCTTTTTATGTTTAATATCAGAAATATTTTTTGAAAAATGTATTCAAATTTGATTGATCCATCCGACCTTCTATTTTGCCTAAAATCTTTATAATTTTGTAAAAGAAATCTTCAAATATTTGTCTTTCCACAGGGGATAAATTATGGTCCATCAAATGTATTTCCAACTGGTATTTTCTATGTTACTTTTCTTACGACTGTAATTATAATCTGTAAAAGGGCATATCTACAGTCCCACAGTTAAAACAGATACGTTATTTCTCAATAACTTCACATGTACCATAACCATTAATGAATGCATAAGTACACTTGTAACAAAAATTACTTCCGAAGCAATATTGACAATGTTTCTTTTTGATAATTACATAAGATAAGATACAATCTAAACACAAATCCGGGAGATCGATAATATCTAAAACTTTTCTGCAACCTTTGCAATTCATTGTACTATAATAAAGCATTATATTTTTAAGTTAAATAAATTAAACAAATATAGTCTTAACATTTTTTATCTCATGTAATATTATAAATGGAACAAGAAATTAAATTTTAAAAAAGATTGCAATAAACAAATGTCAACACTTGGTTTTAAAAATGTAAGTAAATATGACAGAGATGTTAATTCGTTTAAACTTAGATGGGTTAACTAAAGTGCATGAGTTAAACTTAGCATGGAAAATTAGAAAGGGCGATATAAAGAGATTTCGTGATTAATTTAAAAAAGCAATCCAATTTGCAGCTAGTAACTGTATAGATATGGAAACTTATATTTCACAATATAACACTATATTACACCGCGGAATTTATATTATAATTTATGCCGGTTAAATTAAATTAAATTAATATAGGCTTAAAGAAAAAATATCTATGTAATATTATATAATGAGTGTTGGAGAATTGAAAAAACAATAAAAAAAAATAACAAAATTGTTCAAGTTGATATTGCAGATAAAACAGACCCGAATGCTCAACTATGGAAAACAAACAAATAGTTTTAATATTCTTGAGAATGAATTAGCATAAACAAACGGTTTTAAAATGATTGTTAATTAAAAATTACTTTTTTAAAATAGCGCGTGCCGCAACTTCGTATAAAATAGCTTAGTTTGCTTCCAACGCATTATTAATTACAGACATAAATCAAACAAAAAGATGCACAAGATGCTGAACCTGCTGCTGAAATTATATATAAATTTGGAAATTTGATTTCAGAACATTATGAAAATCGAGTAAAGTATAAGCCTTTACGAGGTAATGCTTATTTAGATTTACCGAAAGAACTGCAACATCATAAAAAAGGCATAATCTTTGTATAACTAAAAAGCTACTCAGTCAGGGTTACCGGTACCATAAACTTCGTAAAACCTTTGCAAAGTTTTATTATCGTAATCCTGATCTTCTTTCGAAATATAAAAGTAATTTAAGGACTCTTCTGCGACAATGAATATCACAACCTGACTTCTATGGTGATGTGATTTATAAACTTCGTAAGATTCTTGGTCATGATCACTTTCATACTATCTTTGTTAAACTTGTTAAAAAGTTTATCAAAAGAGGTTATGACCCTATCATTTTGCAACGTACTGCATGCTTGGTGGTGGACCCTTTTACAGTTCGCCACTATTCTTTCCTCTTTAATTGTACGATGACCGGACAGGCTGTGGACCCTATGATGACGCCTACCTAAAGCCCATTGGGACGGTGGAGTTTGATGTTTGTCTATGATCTTTCTTGTCGTGCCCTAAATGGTTTATTCTCTTGTTGCTCTGGCTTCTGCCAAGTCAATGAGTACCTTCATTGCGGCTTTCTAGGCTATTGTTTTTTTTGTATTATATTTACACGAGCATATTTGTGTTTTACTTATATTGCCTATTGATGCTGCCTTGTTGGTTAGAGATTATATCATGGGATGACAGTAGGGTAAGTGTGAGGTTTGGTGCACCCTAGAACCGGTTTAAACCCCCAGTGGCCTACTTTGCCACTGACCGTTCCAATGCGGTAGCCCTATTGTCAACCATTTTGTGTTTTTGATGTCGTTTGCATTTATTATTACTTTTGCCTTCTTGTTTGTCTGTTTGCGTGTTTGTTTCTGTAAAAAAATATAAAAAATGACAAAGATAATGAGTGTTTTAGATGTGCCACTTAGCTTATAAGTTTACTGCTGAAAAAAATCATAAAAAGATATCAAAGTATAGAAAGAATATAGATAATGTTAATTACAAGTGAATTACATTTCTTGTTACTATAAAACAGTTCCCAAAAATAGAAAATCAAAATACTATACTATATTGCTATATTTGGGTATGAAAATGAGCAAGTATATCCTTTGTATATATCAAAAAATAAAGGAGGAAAGACTTCTGACATGCTTTTAATCAGCGAGAAAGAAAAAACTCTTTATATATGGATAAAGGATTTTAACCGGTTGATGTATATTCAAGACATGCATAAGGGATTAAAGATGGTTTTGCAAAACATGCTTGCAGTGCTTTACATTAGAAAGGGTGCTAAAAAAGCATGAATCTTATTGTCTTTTACTTAACGGTAAACAAGCATTAGAAATGCAAGAAGAAAACGAAAAGGTTCAGTTTAAAATCTACGATAGCCATTAATGGTTGCCTTTGTTATTTATGCTGACTTGGAAGCAATAACTGAAGACATTTATTTAGCTCTTGGTAATCTTAAGAAAACATACACATAGGCATATCAAAAGCATACTGATTGTGGTTACGGATACAAAGTTGTTTGTTGTTATGATGATATATTTTCTAAACCAGCCAGTTGTGACATACAGAGGACCAAACGCTGTTTATAAGTTTATAGAAAAACTGATAGAGGAAGAAAACTATTGTATGAAAACTATATGTCGCAGCATTTTAAAAAGGTTTGGTGATGATATGATCACAAAAAAAGAATTTAAAAAATCAAACAAAAAAATGTTATTGGTAAAATGAAAGGCGAAACTTGTGGAATACCCATTGTTGAATTTGTTGAAATATAACGCATGATAACTATAAAATCATTTTATTTACGGCAACAGAGATTTGCAATGAAATGAGAGTTATTAGATAAAAAAATCACAACCTGAACAGCTATAGTATTAACAAAAAGAGTTTGTCAGCAAATGATGACAAGGGGTACATTATTTTTAATGGCCAAGATACCTTAGCATACAGGCAATAATACGAATGAAAGATAACACTTGCCAGGCCAAACATCCTAAAAATGCAGTCTCCCTTCGACCTCTTTCAAATAATTAGTATGAACCAGTTTAATCTTGTTCGTATGTAGCTATGCTGCCACTCGCCCTTACACTAAGTAAATATTTGGATTTTTCAATATGTTTGTGCGATACAATGCGCATATGCTTGTATTTACCACCTGCAGTTAAGAAATTTCTAATAATGCATCACGCGGCAATTGACGGAAAAGTTTAAAGTTTAAATTTTTTCTCAATAATCCATTGTGACGCATTTAATGTATATTTTTATAAATGGTAATTTCAAAGATGATTTTATTAAAATAACAGCCTTGCAATTAATTATATGTACATAGTGCAACATGGGTATTAATCGTGGTATGGTATAGTGTGAGATAATAATACACACAAATGGAAATTATAGTTCCCGTTTAAAAGTCACGTTGCCGGCGGTATAGTATATATACGTTTCTTAGTATATATAATTGTCTGTTCAGCAGAAAATATGTCTCGGTCAGTTGGTAATCAAGTTTTTGCTGGTTATTCTCGTAATTTGGCTCTGTGGTAAATTGTCTTAAGCAATTTCTCCACCGATACACCAAGAATGAGAGTTTGGCCTATACTAATTATTTCCTCTCGGTGTGTAAGCTAGGTCGCTTGTCAAACCTCAGATGTATCTCTGCGATTCGTTCCGGCAGAGATATGTCAAATTGGGGTTCTGACAGCACCTTGAAATGAACCTAGAGAATTGATAAGTTAAACGGTTGCGAGATAACTGAAGTACAGATTACCATAAGCCAAACTGATCCCACTGGCGATTGTGTAGGGCCAGTAATAATAATTAACACGATCGCCGGTGGTAAAAGAGATGAGTGTCCTGCTGGGCTTTTGCAAAAAATAAGAAAAAAGAATTAGTTTGATAATATATTATTGCAGATATGTTACAATACATCAATTCAACATCACAATATTCATAGAAACATATGCAAATGGATTGAACTACAAGTTATTACAATATTAGTTACAGTGGCTGAAAAGGTGTATATGATTATCGGTTCGAAATTGTAACAATATATTTAAATATAAATTTGATAAGGAAAAACGAAGAAAAAAATAATAATAATAAAAAAAAATCAAAAATGTAAACTCTGCCATGCCATTCTACCCCCACGCAATCTCCACCGAAATAACACCACAATAT
Source organism: Cyrtodaria siliqua (assembly GCA_037043455.1). Taxonomy (NCBI): domain Eukaryota; kingdom Metazoa; phylum Mollusca; class Bivalvia; order Adapedonta; family Hiatellidae; genus Cyrtodaria; species Cyrtodaria siliqua. Next base: position 147,271 of record JAWPHD010000327.1, read on the forward strand.
CCCCGTCCAGGCTGATAGAAACATAGCGACAGTTGATATAGACAAAATACAACGTTATATTGGTACAAAGTTAAAGGGACACTGTCCGTAAGTAAGCTGATATTGAGCATAATCAAATAACTGTCTGACTTTTATTCAGTGAAATGTATACATGAAAACATGAGCGTAGACCCAAATAAGTATGTAGTAATTCATTCGTGAGTTTGAATTTTTTTTTTTTTTAATTATTATTTGTAAATAATGTGGGACCCACTTTATCACTGATCACGTGACTGCCATTAGCGCATTAGGTTTTCTACATCGTATGTATTGCGAAATATGTGTGGCCCACATAGCTCAGGTAGGAGCGACGTCGTCATTACCCACACCGTCTTATTACCCGTTAGTATAATTTTAGTTTGGGCTGCTGGTTCAAACTCTCAAAGCGGTAGTTCTTTGTTTTGTACCGCGAATGAATTCCGTCAAAAAATCTTGATTTTAATTAGTAAATATTCAATACTGTTAGTGTGTAATGTTTGTGAACGTAATTAGTGTGTGTTTTATAAGCTAAAAGTTACGGACATTGTCCCTTTAAGGATTTTGGAATCCTTTAGTGTTTTTAATATAGTTTTGAACTTGAGTAAATAGAATATGATTTTCCTCGTCTCTTAGTTGGTCGATGCCGTATAAAAGTTCGTGAGTACTTAAAGGATGAAATATACGAGTGTCTAAAAATAATTGCCGTCTTTCATTTCTGAAAATTACACATCTAAACAAATAATGCTCAACATCTTCAAAACCATCACCACATATACAATTGGGATTATCCCTGAAATGATTAAGAAAGAGATCAGCGTTTAAATTGCTGCAGTTGTTTCGCAAACGCGCATGTAGAACTGAAAGGTATCTGTCACCCAGTATGTAGTATTGGGATACTATCGGTGGTTTAAAGTAATTGTTATGTCTAGTTTTAAAACTCGAAAAGGATGGTGCTTCGCGAATATTAATATCAAGTTCATTCCAAAGTTTTAGAGACGACGGTAAAACTGATCTCGAAAACAGTTCTGTTCTTCTAGGTAAAGTAACGAAGTTGGAACTGTTTCTCAAGTTGTAAGGATTCGATACCGAAACAGTTGCATGGAATATTTCATTCAAGTATCTCAATAAATCTCCATTTGTAAACTTAAAGATCAATATCAACTTTTGGATGTGTCTTCGGTCGGCCAGAGAGACCCAAGTAATTTCAGTTAACAATTATTGTATAGAGTCAGGCCAGTAACTATTCGCGCGGCTTCATATTGTATTTTTTCTAAGTTATCTTTTTCATAATTTGTACAACTATCCCATACTATAGCCGCGTATTCTAATTTAGGGCGAAGGTAAGATTTGTATATTTGATTAAGCGTTTGACGTTTTAATTTAAATTTCATTTATTTCATTGAACCTAATATCTTAGACGCAGATATTACAATATTTGAAATATGTTGATGCCAGGACCCATCATGACTAAGGGTTACTCCTAGATGTTTATGATGGTCAACAAAGTTAAGTTGTGTATTTTCAAATATCAAAGACGGACGGTTTCTGTTTGCAAGTGAAAAGAAGATATCTTCAGTTTTAGATGGATTAAATTTTACTAGCCATTGCTTTGACCAATTCGATATTTTACACAAGTCCTCATTAATTGTAGTTTCCATATAATCTAAGTCGGATGTAGATACCGCAATAGAACTGTCATCAGCAAATAGCCTTGTCGTACTAAGCAATGCATCAGCTATGTCGTTTATATAAATTAAAAAAACAATAATGGTCCTAGAACAGAGCCTTGGGGTACGCCGGCATTTGGAGTTTTTATTTCAGAAAAGGTCAAACCACGAAAACTATTTGTTTACGATCAGTTAATAAGGTTGCCTGAAATGCCATGTTGTCGGAGTTTAAAAATTAAAGCTGCGTGCCAGATGCGATCGAAAGCTTTGGATATATCAAAAAATACCATACATTAATAATCCGCCGGAATGAGATGTATTATCCTTACGGAACATAGCATCAAAAGTTTCTAAATGTAATATTTCGTTTTCAATATCAGTCGATAGATGAGTTTCAGTAAAACACAATATATCAAAATCCACGAAGTTGTCTTTGATATAGTCAAATTTGTTCCTAATACTATGAATATTTTGATGTATTATTGAGAAACATTGCCTTGTGTCATAACTTGGGCCCGGATTCAGTTCTACATCTCCTGATAATATAATTAAAGTACTCATAATTAGGAAAAAGTAAATATTTTGCATGATATCGCATGCTTAAAATATATTCGGATTAGATTTATATTCATACTTAATTTTCTCCGATAATGAATTAAACGTGTGACATACAACTAATACGGCAATGAGTGCAATATAAGGATGCGCAGTGTTTAAATAAAAACGAACAATTAGTTGAGCAGCTCTTACTAAACAATATAAGATTATCTCAACTGTCATATTAAGAGGGTGCATATAGTACGTACACGATTTTAGAATTCGCTGTCGCCTGTTATTATAAAGTCCAATAGTCGCTCTCAATGAGTTTAGGTCATTACCGATGGGGATAAATTATAACGTCAAATATAATGAAGAGCGACAATCGGACCAATGGCAAGTGAGTGGGTGTGAACAGGAATATGCGAGACGATATGGTGAACAAACACGGGGGCACGGCAGGCACGGGAGGACAAAACATAAACAATATGAAAAGCATGTGCTTTTACACTACATGCTTTTACACTGAGAAAAATAACAACACAAAAACAGAACAAAACTGTATCCTAGAACGAGAAAATTAGATTACAAAAAAAAGAAAAATATATATCAACTTACGTTAAAATAGTGCTTTCATTTTTTTTTCTTATAATATTTAAATCTAATATAAAATATAAAAAAAAATAATAATAGTGTTACTAGTTGTATTAATGCAGTTAAATAGGGAACATAATTGCGCCACTTTATAAATATCCAAGACCACAGAATAAATAATACATAATAAACAGAATAAATAATACATAATAACAATATACCAAAAAAAAAAAAAAAAAAAAAGAAACACACACACACACATTACAATTACAATGAAAGTTGTTATTCGCAATAGCATATAAACATCTTGGACCATCATTCGTAAATAACACGATATGAGTATCGTAATTCAGTGTTAATCGCGTTATCCATTTCATATATATGTGTGCAGAACGAATTACATCATAATCATAATCATAATCTTTATTGTTTCACTCAGGTTACAACATATATGAAATACATGAAATAACAACATGAGGCATAGTACACAAAATATGATGTTATATAACGGGGTAGGGGTACGTAGGATGTAGGTAGAAGAAGTAGCAGGTAAGGGAGAAGTGAGGTTATGATTACATAGTTAGATGTAGAATACTAGAGCAGTTGCAATTCAGTATTATTACTTTGTGGCGATTATTATGCACTTGATGATTCAGTTTTAAGTGTGGTGCACATTTTAATACAATTCGATACAGAAACAAATGAGTAGAATAGTCTATTTAAATTGCAATATACCACACTGCAGAGAGAAAAAACAAGAAACGTGACAGAGGGTATAAGTTGTTCGTTTGTCAGTTGTTTTTTTCTGTTTTTTTTAACAAAATATATTTTATTTTTTTTAAATATATATATATAAGTTATATAATTATTTTTTTTAGAAGTCGAGTCAGTATTATGTTAGATATCTCACAATACAAGTATATGTCTTGATAGGAAACAATCAAATGCTAGTCTAAGATATTAAACAAGTATAAGGTGTTTATTTAATATCAAATAATCGAAGTAAACAAATAGTTCCTGATATCAATGCTTAATTAACTCGTATAAGTTATATGCTAATTTCTATAATTTCGCTTATTCTTGCATAGTCTTATTCGTCAGAGCCTCGGTTCCGATAAAAGCAATTATACATCGTATTGGAATTCCCAATGGATACCCATGAACGATTATTATAATCAACGATAAGTAAATATAACTACCTTTAGAACAGAGACTGGAAATACTCGTAGATATATCAAACACAATTTGTCCATTTGTTATTGCTATGGATTCAATACAAGCAGTTTAATGTTGAACAACATACATTATGAGCATTATTAATCTAGCGCAGTATCAAATGGAAAATAAAACACTTTGATAATGATGCGGTCACGTGCTTCATACTCCGAGTACCTAACAATTCGATTGACGACTCGTGTTGATGCACAAACAAATAACAATTAATTATAACAGAGATATGTTTTTAATAATTCTGACATGTATTATTAACTCTTAAATCATTTAAACTCACGCTTAAAGAAGGTAATAATGAACTTCGGACATAACATTCATAAAATGTGCATAAATGTATTCCACTCGATGGCAGCCGTATTTGTTCGAATTCGCTCTGTTTTAAACAATACGCCTTCCATCTCGTGAAATAATTTCTGATTATCCAACCCATCAGTTGAATAATCTCTATAAAAGTTATGTTAAAATAAACAGGAAATAAAAGAAACAAATTACCCCAAACAATATCGCTACGAACTTCATTTTGAATGAACTGTCACGTCCGATACACCAAAGGTGAATGATAAACGATAATCGTGAGCATGTTATACCATTGTCAAGGAAGTTAAGTTTAAAGGTTGTTACCCGAAACTGAGTGAGTTAACGTGCATATACTACAACTGGCAGTTGCATTAACACGTGTTTCTAAAGACACAATCTAACATGGTTTATTAAAATACTCAATGTTGATTGGTTATTGGAGTGTTATATAAACTTCTGACGTCATGTTAAGACGTCATTTTAAACGCCAGAAAACACGCTAACCGTTGAGACGTCATTTTAAACGTCAGATGCAAAAAACAAAGAATGTATGAAAGGAGAAATATGGAAACAGTTGAAGATAGTATTGTAAACCTTTCTACCAAATTTGAATCACAATTCCATAACATTTAGTAAAAACCATATACTAAATTTAGTGTACACAAAGGTTTATATGTTAGTAGGATAACTCGTTATTACTTACAAGGACTTTGCTCGTGAAACACACCTTCAGATCAAAATTGGTGCAACTCCAATCAAAGTACGTAGACATAATCTAGGACCAAACCAGCCGATTTTTTCAACTGCTTAGTTTACGTTTACAACTGCCTATTTGACTGATTAAGGACAATAACGAATGTCTATTTTACAAAAAAAAAACATTTACAAAGAAAACTTTTGGACGGCAATAGCTATCTTTGATTTTGTTCATTTTTATACTCCATCGAACCAAATTTGGTGAAAATCTTATAACGTTTAATCAAATTCAATTTGTTGCGTAAACATAAATGTGCTATCGGACGACGACGACGACGTGCAGTCGCAGTAATTTTCGCCCGGCTCGCCTGTCCTGTGGTCAGAATAGTCTAGTTTTGGTGTGAAATCCAAATAAACCTTTGGGATCAACAAACTTCGTATTTTCAATATGCTTACATGTAGTTGATATGTGTATAAGGTGGTAACTGTTATGTCCTTGTGCTGACTAATACGTTTGAGACAAGTAAGAGCAATAACGATATCACCTCAGGAAGGATACCAACCTTTAACTAATATATACATATATACATGTACATATATATCTCTTATTTGCACAGTCCCATACGCAGCTGTCACAGATAACGTAGCTGGCATAGATAACCGAATAACACATTTTAAAGATAACAAAACCAAACGTTTTCAGACTATAGTATATTTGCACATTGATGTACTTGAATTGTGTCTATAAGAAGACAGATATGTTTTTAAGTCTAATAAGAAAAGAGTTGAAGTTTGGATTCAGTTTGATAAGGTCTCACTGTTCATGTGTACTACAATAAACACGTTGTATTACTCAGTGTTACCATTGTGTGTCTGTCCCTGTATATTCAATACTGGTGTATTTGTAAGTGGGTCTAAGGGGTGCCAGGCTTTTAGTCAACATTGTTTTGAATATTTACACGACGCATTGTATATAACTGTAACACATTTATCAACGTGTTTTCCTGTTCATATTAAATATTTCATTAATGTAATTTTCTCGACTAGATGAAGAAACTAACATATGCAATAATAATCTACAGCAGACTCAACCCGCAATAATGATGAGCATTTACAAAAAAAATTAAGGTGCCTATTTGAATGCAAAACACCTTTATCAGTATTATGTAATCATACAATATGAAACTTATCCTAAAATTATAATCCATTGAGTACCTTACTTTATGATAACAACAGGACGAACAATGTGAACGTGTGTCGCTTTATCATATACTCCTCAAAATATTTTAAGGACCATCGCTTCTTTATTTCAATAAAATTAAAGTTTGCATCATCGCAAAAGTTTAAATACATATGCATTCCAAAAATGGTACCTGTTTCGTGTTTCTGTATTCTTGAGGAAACAATTTACACAAACAAAATAATAATTGAAAATTGAGATTTTGAAATTTCAATAAAATGTTGTTTTTTCATCCAAATATGTTATTTCGTATTATTTTCATGACTATTGATTCCTTTATAAACATCTGTCAACATTCTTTAGATTTAATCAACAGATAAGCGTGCAGTGCCAAATAAGCGACTAGTTCTTGACAATTTAGTTCATTTTGGATAGGATAAAAAAATCAGCGTTTTTCAAAATTGTTTGGTGTAAGCATTTAAACTGTCAAAGGTTAGTCAATTTCGCGGGGAATTAGAAATTCGCGTTTATAGTACCATTGGCAGTGATTAAAAGTAATGAAAAAATTGACGAAACATATTAAAAAAAATGAGTATTGTTGTTTTGGGGCAAAGAAATTATTTTTAGAATTCATAAAAAATCTCAGACTCTTTTTAATTAACAGAACAATGAATATCAACATTGTGTTCTTTTATCTAATGTAGAAGACCTGACAATGTCCAGTTTAATGCAACATTTCTTACACGTTCTGTGTAACCGTTTGAAAATGGTATGTAGTCAATTTCACAGGCAAGCATATGGAAAAATATTCTTGCGGTCCATAATTGGACACTGTCCGTAAGTAAACAGATGCAAACCCAAATAATTGTCTGATTTTTATTCACTGATATGTCTACATGAAAACATTAGCATATACCCAGATAAGCCGGTAGTAATACATTCGTGAGTTTGAAAATTAAAAGTTTTATTTATTATTTGTAAATAATGTCGGACCCACATTATTTACATTTTCTGCTGATCATATGACATCCATTAGCGTATTAGCTTTTATATATTGTATCTCTTACGTAATACATCTGGCCCGGTTAGCTCAGTCGCTAGCGACGCTCGACTATTATTACCAAGTCAATGTATTTTAGGGTTTTATAAATATATTTTGTAATGAACCGACAGTTTCTGATAAAAAAATTAGTTTAGCACCATTCAAAAATCCCAAAGGCTGGAGAAAACGTAGAGTAAATCCGAGGTAAAATATGATTTAAACTTGTAAAGCCCTTAACACATTAACCATAGGGTGCCAGTAAAAAACTCTTTATTGCAATATAAACAAACAAATACTATGCCAAGATAAATGAGTGAACAAATTCAACATATTAATTACTTTCTTACATACAACTATTAAACGAATTAAACTTTTTACTATTTTCAACACGTTTTTTTGGCGGCCATTTTGAAAATGGTAGTCATTTTGAACTTAAAATATACCCAGATTGTATTTCATGACCCTTTGTCTATCATTTTGCGGATTTTGTTGTGATTACCATAATAAATGTTGTTAAAACCTGATACATATAGGTTCAGCTGATTATTTATTACATATTTTGCGGCCATTTTAAAAATGGCGGCCATTTTTAAATTCTGGCGTCTGTCCATAGCCAATTTTTTTCAGTATGGTATTGTCTAGCTATGTGCAAAAATTGTGCTTTTATCAAGCAATGCATAATTTTTTCACCAATCTGCACCACTATACCTGCGACTGCGAGTGTAATTGTAGTGTGGGTTACGAGTTCAATCCCACGATACGGTTATTCCAATTTTTGTACCGCTATTGAATTCCGTCAGATAACCTTGGTTTTATTTAGTATATATTCAATAATGGTTGGTTTGTTATGATTGTCAACATTATTTTTTTTGTTTTATCATGTTTATTGGCTAAAAGTTTCGGACTTTGTCCCTTTAAATTATTTTGAAGAGTATAACGTACGTGATCTGTCATCTCGATAGTAGGTTGCGCGGTGTACATTTTATCTCTCGCGTAGTGTGCTCGGTACCGGAGATATGTAATCATACTAAAAACGATAAACAAATATTCGGACAAGTAGAAGGCCTGTAATACCTGCCTTTTTAGTATAAAATTCATCAAATATAACACCGCGTGGGTTATATCAATATAGTTAAGTCCGTATGACTATGCGTAATACCGACTGTAATTTATTAAACACAATAAGCTCCGGACGTCTGATACAGCGTTTACTCGTATTGCAAAGACATATTGTTCCCAGCACCATGACCGACTGCAGAATACGACAGCGACGTTAATAGTTACACAAACTCGTGAGGCGAAAACTCATAGAAATAATTCAAAGGCGACGCATGTGTCAAATATCAATACATGCCTGAGTCACGGCGGAGAACTGAACCTTTTAGAAAGAATAATGTAAGCAAACATACTATCCCCAGGCTTTGAAAACGCAAGGGGATATTAAAATCGCTATCAGTTTATCACTCCGTCCGTCCGTCGGTTAATTTTTCATACGACCTTTACCAGACCTTAACATATTGTTAATATCAATGCAAGGTCGGGCAAGTTCAAAAACCAGCAAGGTCGGACCAGTAACAGGGGAGTTATGGCCTTTGAATGAACAAAAATTGGTGTATTTTGTCTTGTTTGCACTCTATCTCCTCCATTATGCATTCTATCTTTACCAAACTTTACCAGATTATTAATCTCCATGAAATCCCGGAGGAGCAAACAGCCAGATCGGACCAGTAACACCGCAGTTATTGCCCTTGAATTTATGAAAATTGCTTATTTTCTTGACAACATTCTAGCGCCTTCATTTTGCGTCCTACCTTTATAAACTTTGCCAGATTGTTGATATTGATAAAAGCTCGGTCACATTCGAAGACCATCCAGATCGGAGAAGTAACACCAAAGTTATTAGCCTTGAACTATACAAAAAAAATGATGTCAATACTCTAGAACCTTTATTTTTAATCCGCTCTTTATCAAATTTCACCAGATTGTAAATATCAATGAAAGCTCGGAGGAGTTTGAAAACAAGCCAAATCGGACTGGCAAACCTGGAGTAATTGCCCTTGAATTAACGAAAATTGCCATATTTTCTCTTGTCAGCCTTTTGATCACCCTATCACCTTCATTTATTATTTGATCTTTACCAAACATGTATATATTGTCTGACAGCTCAGACAAGTTCATAAATCAGCCAAATCGGACCAGTAACACCGGAGTTATTGCCCTTGAATTAACGAAAATTGCTAAACTTTGCCTTAGCAACACTCCAGGGCCTCCATTTTTAAACCGATCTTTACTAAGCTTTACCAGATTATTAATATCAATAAAAGTTCAAATGATTGCAAAAACAGTCAGATCGGATTAGTAACACCGGCGTTATTGCCATGGAATTAACGTAAATTGCTATATTTTGGTCAAGTTTGAAGACCAGCCAGATCGGACCAGTAACACCGAAATTATGGCCCCTGGATTATTGAAACATTTGTTAACTTCTTTTTGATGTCAAAACTCTAGCAACTTCCTTTTTCATCCGATCTTTACCAAATTTCACCAGATTGTAAATATCAATGAAAGCTCGGACGAGTTTGAAAACAAGCCAAATCGGTCCTATCTTGATATAATTGATTCAGTATATAAATCTATTTGAATTTGACTTCCGAACGATAATACACATATTAAGATTCTCGTTAACAATAATACCCACATGAATTTGATCGTGAACGGCAATACACGCATGATATTGCTGTATGTGGTTGGACAAATTGCTGTACGGTTTAAATATGGTATTTTGTAAGTCTCAGTACTTTGCTTAATACGTTTCAGTTCACCGGCCTCGAATACTTTCTCTTAAGGGGGCCCTCTGGTGAAAATCAAAACAGATAGAATTTTTTATTTCCCTGTTTTTTATGAAGACTAACATATTACTAGTTAGTTTCTGGGAAAATAATGATGTGTTGGTGATTTAACTTTTTAGCAATATTAATCTTTAGCTATACACCCCCAAAGTGGGGTTTTAAATTCATAATCAGCTGAAAATTGGGTATGGCTTTAGAAATCACCTAATATTTTATGTAAAAAAAAGAAGCAAATGAAAAAAAACTTATGAGAAGCTAAACAGGCATCAATATACAAAAGTAAGAAAACCCTTAAAATAATAAAAATAGGAGAAATCTTTGAAGTTTTCAATTTCAGCACACCTTCTAATGAAACAAAAAAATCACAGAAAATTGCATTTTTGGGCAAATTTTGGGCCAGAATAACTAAAAAAAAATCAGATGAAATTTGTAATAAACTGGTATATAAATAGAGAATTTTAAGTTTATCAAATAAATGTGATAAAAAAGTATATGTCGGTGTTCATCTAAAAAAGTTACAATTAAACATGTTAAAGACCCATCATTTTATTATAGAAAAATATAGATATGTGCTTTGGTTTTATTTATTATGTCAAAGTCATTCTAATGACTGGCATACATACAGCTGATATACAAACATCACATCTAATTGAATTACAAACAGTGTATCAGTATATAATATACACAATATGACCAAAATACGTTAAAAGAGATGTTAATTTACCCCACCCACTTCATTTTGTATGGTATATTTTACCCGACTGTTGTATTTGCTTGTGTATACTGAAATAGCATATGCCATGTTAGAATTAAAATTAATGTTAACACAATGTTATATCAAATCCAAATAATCTATCTCTAAGTGTGATATAACACACAATATACAACAGTTTGTCAATCAGAAGTATGTTATTAATTCACTCGTGTTTTTAGCCCTCGTGATATAATACCTGCACATATGATCTCACAACTGTGGCAAAGTGTGCGATATACCATTATTATGAATGAATCAAACCCTAACACTGGTATGTCGCACAATATACCAAAGTTTAGAGATCAGATGTGTAGGAATTATATCTCGAGGCTAAAGCCCTCGGGGACATATAGGATCTCAGGGATGATAGTGGTTGAAATGAAAACTGACATATAATAATCTATAATTATCAAACCTACATCAATGTGTGGGGTTCATGATTGAGAACATGTATACTAAGTATCAAGGATGTATGACTAATGGTTACTGGTATATGAGCTTGCCAGAATTGTTTAACGGCTCATCAACACATATAGGTTATTTAGAGCCCCACCCATAAAATAAGCAGGAGGATTTATGTCCCCTTACGATGGACGAGGCTAATTGGAAATGACCAACACTGAGGAAACTCAATGGCGCCGTTGAGGCTTGAACCCGAATCCTGTGCTTTTAAGTGCACTGCACTATCCACTATACAGGAACTTGACAAAACAAATATAACGGCTTAATATGTCAAACTAGTATAGACATGGAAATATCAGTTTCCAGACTGTAATTAGTGGGAAGCGGTCACTAAGTCGACCTTGAACTAGAAGTGTGTTCCATCATCCATGGAACACTTGCTTCGCCTGCTGACAGTGCTGTGTGCTTATTTCCAAGGTTAGGTTGCAGGTTAGGCTGATAGAAAGGGCATAACCCTGCCAAAATGAAAGTCAGAGGTGCACATGTGTAACAACATTTCTTGAGATGAAGATGAGTGTGAAGTTTCATGAACATAATTAAAATACTTTTCAATTGATGGCCAAGCATAGGTTGCAGGTTTAAAGCATGACGGACGGACGAACGACGACGGACAAAGTGATCGATAAGTGTCTGCCACCCGAGGCATATAACACAAAAATAAGTGTTCAGTTCTCATATAAAAATATCCGTCATGCGGATATTTTTTATGCACTCTTCAACCCAATGAATTTTACTTGACCAGGCTAGACCAGTGACATTTGCTTTATCAGAGGAGTACCGCTAAGTACAGCAAAACATGTTTCGAGATGCTAATTTCAGTGCTTGATGTTCACTTCGAGATTGCCTGTCACTTTAATTACAAAAGATCTATTTCAAAAGCTTGAATAAACAATAAATAGATTAAAATGACCTTGTGTTTGTCACAGGATGACCTTAGTGGTTGGGCTAACTCAGGAAAGAATCAATGACGGTGAATGCATTTACACAAGTTTAATGCAACTTTTAAAATATGTTTAATATATATACAATTATCTAAAAAAACAAGCGAATACACAAATGAACTATGAAAAGAATGTTCTCCTGAACGTTTAAGACGTTCTTAGTATTGTTATAAATACTGAATGTCTAAGACACTAAAGTGTTGTTAAAGCTATAACAATGTTGATCTAGCGCGATAACTGTGATGCGCGAGAGCTCATGAAGATGATGATGCGCGAATTCAATGGATGATTGTCATCAAATGCCTTCTGTAAGGGTTGATGACGCGATGCAATGATAGTTAATCTCCACTGAGATTGTGAATGATATTCCTCCAGTGAGGACTGGTAACGGGCCCACCTTGTGTCCCGGGGTTATCGTTAGTAAAACCTGGCTGCGCAGGTACGGGGACCGTCTCCACCGCTTGTAACGTTATTCGTGGAAGCTTAGCTCCACTCCTGGATATCCAAACCTAGATGGCTTACTCCAACCCTGGATGGCTTATATCCTGGATGGCTTACTCCAACCCTGGATGGCTTATATCCTGGATGGCTTATATCCTGGATGGCTTAGGCTGTAATTATACATACGTTTTAGATGTCGGTTGACAAACATAACAATCTTGCATAATTACCATTACCCAAACAAATCATTATTCGATCAATATATGTAAGCTGTACTAATGATGAGTAGCAATGTATACATATTCTACAACGCCATGTATACGCTATGTACGTCGCTGTTAATCAATGCCCCTAATACATGTAATATAAACATGATCAAATTACTCATATATTACACTCACTGAGTTATGCATGCACGCATTTATTCTTGTCACTCATCTCATTGTTAACTAATGTTGACAATCGTGTATTACAATCACCGAGTTATACGCCAACGTTAACTAATGCACCTAATATCCACTGTTATCAAATTAATATTGTTTTACAATTAATGATCGATTACAATAATTACATCTAATAAAGTAACTTCAAAATCATATGCTAGTCTAAAGTTATGTTTGAGAAACATCAATGCTAACCGGATGTCGTAACCGCCAAACAAGATGGCGCCGCCCACTGAATACAAATATACGATAAAAGTTTGATAAAACTACTAACCACATGTTGCCTGTGAAATTTGCCGTCCAATCTCTGTTCCAACAAAGTACTATCGATTATCCCGGCGATAGCTAGAAGACAATGGGTTTTATAGCAAACATTACGCCCAAATCATTATTTCCCCCGTTCAGTCCGTGACAAACGTGGCTAAATCTACAGTATTGAATCTACACGACAGGCCCCTTATACAATTTTGCCGTTTAAGGAAAATATACCTATACGTTTACATGCATTAGCACAAAACTAAACTTATGACACGGCCTCTCTGGCGGCCACTTAAAATGTGCACGCTTTTACGTGTTACATGAATAGATCATGAATATTGTGAAATTGTTTCAACTCGAACAATAGATTTTGGGTGTAACCGATACAAGAGCTATATACGACCAGTACGCTCTACCCGTGACATTTTGTGACAACATCTCCCCACTTAAAGAAAGTGCTACACTTTTAAAATTCAACAAAATGATAATTAATATTTACACGTTAAGAAACTATTAATTCTTCTGAGCAAACGAGCGACAAAACGTACAAGCTGATCGCTCAATCGCTTGAGTATTTTAACTATTACCACTGCAGTTATAACCTAACTATAACATGTAATTACAATTTCAACACTATTCTACAATTGTACACTACCCTGTCGTAACATATACTACTATTGTACAATACACTGCAATACACTATTGTATTAAACCGGTCATTATGTGCGGCGACTTAAATAGTCTGCCCCAATATTGTCCTTTCCACGGTCTATTACACCGACTCTACTGTTGCTAATAACACTACTTCCTGCCACTACCAGAACTCCAACTTTACACATCGCATCCATCGCATTACCAGTATACTGTTTGCGAAATGGAGTAGGGTCTCTCGTTTCCCTAATCGGCTTTGCTAAAGTGTGCTTAAAGCTACACTGCACTACATCTGTTGGTCTCGACTTATCGGACCGAACAGTACTACACCCAGAGTCTAAACGACTTACCTCTCGTTTCTCTGCTACACTCAGCATGCCCGATATGTCTACATCGGCTGCTGTCTCCTTACCTACACTAGTGGGAAAATACATGGGACTAGTGTCCTCACTACTGCCTTCCTCACTATCCTCAATAACTGCAACATTAACTACATTTAATACCCCTTGTTGCACATTATCGGTTCTACCGATATACTCTTTCAGCATATTCGCATGAAAGGTCTTTAACTTTCCGTTTATCTCGATACGGTAATCCATAGTGTTCACTATCCCTCTAACGTAAAACGGACCTTTCCATTGTAATAACAACTTGTTATTGTCGGTCGGGAGTAACAGTAACACCTGGTCATCTATCTTAAACTTCCTAGCTCTAGCTTTCTGGTCATAGTACCGTTTATACTTGGTACTTGCCTTGACTAACTGACTTTGAGCTATCTTACAAGTCTCCTCTAGTTTCTCCTTCAGATCTAAAACATACTGATATGTAGTCTTAACCTCATCACTATCTACTTCACCTGCCCACATCTCTCTAAGAATCCTCATGGGACCTCTAACTGACCTACCGTACAATAACTCAAACGGAGAAAATCCTAAACTCTCTTGTGGAACCTCTCTAAATGCAAACAATAAAGCATTGAGATACTTGTCCCAATCTTTGGGTCTCTCGGTACACATACGCCGTAACATTTGCTTTAACGTCCCGTTAAATCGTTCGACTAACCCGTTACACATAGGGTGATATGGTGTTGTCATGATTTGACGCAAAGACAATAACCTGCTTACTTCAGCCATAAGTTCTGACGTAAACTGTGACCCACAATCAGTCAGCATTTCCTCTGGTACACCTAGCCTACTGAACATATCAACTAATGCCTCAGCTACTCTCTCAGTTTCAATTGAGGGCAATGCTACTGCCTCCGGATACCTAGTTGCATAGTCTACCATGGTTAAAATGTACCTATTTTTCCTATCTGACACTTGAAAAATTGGTCCAACTATGTCTACGGCTACCCGCTTAAATGGTGTATCTATCAGTGGCATCTGACCTAAATGTACTTTGGTCACTCGACCTTTTGGTACTGTCCTTTGGCATACATCGCAGGACCTACAATACCTAGTTACATCTCCACTAACGCCTGGCCAATAAAATTCTGCCAATACTCTATCTGACGTTTTCTTTACGCCTAAATGACCTCCCATAATCGACTCATGAGCTACCTTAAGCACTGTCGTTCTATACTGGGTAGGTACCACTAATTGGTGAAACCGTCTACTACCACTATCTTCAAATTCTCTGTACAATAACCTATTCTTATGTACAAACTTACAACTACCGGACCCTTTACACTTCTTCACTACACCATCCTTGGCCTTCACCTTACAAGGACCTAATGACTCGTCTTGAGTTTGTGCTTCTATAAACTCCGCTTTGGATATGTCACCTACGGCTGCAGGAACCTTTAATTTTCTATAAGCCTGAGCTTGCTTCTGAACCTGCGCTCTAGTCTCTACGGCATTACTTATGCTACTTCTAAAATCGGACATTACCGGAAGTGCTGAACCATCTATGTTCCCTATCGTTAAATCATACATCGGGTCATCCATACATAGTGCCTCTGTAGTCCCTTTAAAGAAAGGTGTATCTACCTCTATTCTCGCTATTGGCACGTGCTCTACCGACTTATTTAACAACATACACGGTGACTGTTTACCTACCAACTGGTCATCCGTAACTAAACTACGCCTAACTACCACACCTGTACAACCTGTATCCCTCATTACAATTACGTCCGTGCCATTCACTCTACCATCTGCCGTTGGAAGATTTGCATATGGAAAGAGACATGTTCCGATCTTCGTCATTACCCCATCCGCTTTAACACAACAGCTACTACTCTCGGTTTTAATAACCGGACTATTACTACCTCTGCCTCTACCTCTACCTCGGTTTTGACCACCTCTACCTCTACCGAAATTCCATGGGTTGTTAAAACCTTGGTTCTGACTCCCTACATTGTTGTCCACTCTACTATTTTCACTAAAATTGTCTACGACAGCGGACACTTTCACCGCTTTCCTACACTCATGTGAAGCATGATTCCCATTACAGTGACGACAACGAATAAAAGGTCTACCTATGTTACCACTATTGCTACCTCCTCTAGCACCCATCGAACTACCACCACCTCTATAGTTTCCACTCTGGCCTTTCTGTTTATGATCGTCCCCTTGCCTATCTCTAAAAGTTCTGTCTTTCGACACTACATTATGAGCTCCACCTCTAGCCTCGGCAAACTGATCTGCTTGTGTTGCCATTTCTCCTACACTAGCTAATTTTCTTTCTTTGAGAAATAAGAACAGATCTCTGCTACAAACATTGAATAGCTGGTCCCG
Source organism: Cyrtodaria siliqua (assembly GCA_037043455.1). Taxonomy (NCBI): domain Eukaryota; kingdom Metazoa; phylum Mollusca; class Bivalvia; order Adapedonta; family Hiatellidae; genus Cyrtodaria; species Cyrtodaria siliqua. Next base: position 164,069 of record JAWPHD010000327.1, read on the forward strand.
CAACAAGAAATCTATGAGGCCCTGATAAGTCTGCGCTACCTTCCCTAACTCTAACCACCTATCTAAGTAATTTCTAGACCTACTAATAAACTGAATAAATGACTCGCCTTTCTCAGGCAGACACGCTCTAAACCGCTTTCTAAAACCTTCTTCAGTTAACTCAAATCTCTTTAAAAGAGCATCCTTTAACTTGTCATAGTCAAGAGCATCTAAACTAGGTAATCTAGAAAATACATCTAAGGCCTTGCCTCTCAATAACGCACTTAAATGAACTGCCCACTTATCTTTGGTCCATTCCTGTAACTCAGCATAACGCTCGAACCGTAACAAATAACTGTCCATGTTATCTTTGTCAGCATCAAAGTATGGTAACTTCGAACCTTTTAACTTCCCAGAATAACTATCTTTCCCTACAGTTCCACTGTCCTTACTATGTGTCTTAGCTGCTTCCAACTCTAAAGCTAACTTATGATCAAACTCTTTTTGCTCCCTTTCCATTATCATCTTAGCCTTAGCTAGTCTACCATCTGTTTCGAACCTCTCATGTTCTAACTCTTGCTTCTCCCTTACTATTCTACTTTCATCATCTCGCGTCTCTTTAGCTAACCTACCTTCTAATTCTAACTTCTCTTTATCAGCATCTAGCTTCTCTTTAGCTAATCTACTTTCTAATTCTAGCTTCTCTGTGGCTAGTCTACTTTCGTCATCTCGCTTCTCTTTCACTAATCTACTTTCGAATTCTAACCTATCTTTCTCTTCATCCCTTTCCCGCTTTGCTAATTCTCTTTCCTTAAGTCTAAATTCCCTTTCCCTAGCCTGTTCGTCTTTAACAAAGGTTCTAAGCTCCTCTCCAGCATACCCTAACTCCTTACCCATTTCCGTAAGATCCTTTATGGACGTCATGTCTATAGACATTGTGAACTACACACTACAATAATTACAATACACACGTCACTAATAATTCTACTCAACTAACTACTAATGGTAAGTCACTGTGTCCTCAGTAAATACCTGGGCATCATCATAGGACAAGTTACATACACATTTGTACTAGCGCTAACTCCTAACGGTTATGTATAGATAGTATCTAGCTTCCACACAACATATACACTACATAAAATATCTATATTTGATATTGGACATAACCTTAAACAATCATAGAAATGTGCATAACATGTACATGTATATTTACTTCTCCCATCAATATAAGTATTCTCGAGTGTCACAGCATGAGTAGAACGTCTTGTTCGCCAACCTAATTGGATACTATGTGTATATCAAGGGAGGTAAAAACAAACACCCAAATTATTGAGCAAAAGTGCCTCAGACCCACTCGTGTAGACCACTGCGACCTCGCGCCAAGGAAAGAACGGACAAAACAACAGTTTGGACTCACCCTACCCTTGTCGTGTCTTGACTTGTCTTCCAAGCAGTAGCCGTGATCGTCGACAGTCGCCTTGATGGATCAGAGGGTGGTACACAATTCTAAAATAATAAGTAGAGATTTAGTATATCATAATAAAGATCACTTATTGATTCTTTCCCTCCGTAGTCGCCCAAAATCCCACTACTCTGAAAACCAGTTGTCACAGGATGACCTTAGTGGTTGGGCTAACTCAGGAAAGAATCAATGACGGTGAATGCATTTACACAAGTTTAATGCAACTTTTAAAATATGTTTAATATATATACAATTATCTAAAAAAACAAGCGAATACACAAATGAACTATGAAAAGAATGTTCTCCTGAACGTTTAAGACGTTCTTAGTATTGTTATAAATACTGAATGTCTAAGACACTAAAGTGTTGTTAAAGCTATAACAATGTTGATCTAGCGCGATAACTGTGATGCGCGAGAGCTCATGAAGATGATGATGCGCGAATTCAATGGATGATTGTCATCAAATGCCTTCTGTAAGGGTTGATGACGCGATGCAATGATAGTTAATCTCCACTGAGATTGTGAATGATATTCCTCCAGTGAGGACTGGTAACGGGCCCACCTTGTGTCCCGGGGGTTATCGTTAGTAAAACCTGGCTGCGCAGGTACGGGGACCGTCTCCACCGCTTGTAACGTTATTCGTGGAAGCTTAGCTCCACTCCTGGATATCCAAACCTAGATGGCTTACTCCAACCCTGGATGGCTTATATCCTGGATGGCTTACTCCAACCCTGGATGGCTTATATCCTGGATGGCTTATATCCTGGATGGCTTAGGCTGTAATTATACATACGTTTTAGATGTCGGTTGACAAACATAACAATCTTGCATAATTACCATTACCCAAACAAATCATTATTCGATCAATATATGTAAGCTGTACTAATGATGAGTAGCAATGTATACATATTCTACAACGCCATGTATACGCTATGTACGTCGCTGTTAATCAATGCCCCTAATACATGTAATATAAACATGATCAAATTACTCATATATTACACTCACTGAGTTATGCATGCACGCATTTATTCTTGTCACTCATCTCATTGTTAACTAATGTTGACAATCGTGTATTACAATCACCGAGTTATACGCCAACGTTAACTAATGCACCTAATATCCACTGTTATCAAATTAATATTGTTTTACAATTAATGATCGATTACAATAATTACATCTAATAAAGTAACTTCAAAATCATATGCTAGTCTAAAGTTATGTTTGAGAAACATCAATGCTAACCGGATGTCGTAACCGCCAAACAAGATGGCGCCGCCCACTGAATACAAATATACGATAAAAGTTTGATAAAACTACTAACCACATGTTGCCTGTGAAATTTGCCGTCCAATCTCTGTTCCAACAAAGTACTATCGATTATCCCGGCGATAGCTAGAAGACAATGGGTTTTATAGCAAACATTACGCCCAAATCATTATTTCCCCCGTTCAGTCCGTGACAAACGTGGCTAAATCTACAGTATTGAATCTACACGACAGGCCCCTTATACAATTTTGCCGTTTAAGGAAAATATACCTATACGTTTACATGCATTAGCACAAAACTAAACTTATGACACGGCCTCTCTGGCGGCCACTTAAAATGTGCACGCTTTTACGTGTTACATGAATAGATCATGAATATTGTGAAATTGTTTCAACTCGAACAATAGATTTTGGGTGTAACCGATACAAGAGCTATATACGACCAGTACGCTCTACCCGTGACATTTTGTGACAGTGTTCCTAAAAGGCAGTTTTTCAGTTTCAGATACATGTACGCAAATGGAAACTTTTTTTTTTTACACAGATCCAACTGAACCAAAGAAAAAATAATACAATATTTTATTTATATTATATTTTATTTATATTATATTTATAAACTAAACATCTATTAAATACCACAATAATGACATTTACTTCATACTTACAACAAAAAAAATGATTTGGCCTAATTAAAGTAATATATTTCCTGGAGTTTAGAATCTTGCGATCACAGTATAGTCAACTTTTTTGGTTAAATCCATGTCTTTCAGGGTTGCATTGGTATTTGAAGAACGAAGGGTATCTCTAAACCAGATGATGTGTCTCTGAAATGAACAAAACAAGTTGTTAAAAAGGATGGTGGGGAAAAATATATAAGCCATATGATATATGCATGGAATTTCACATGAATCCACAGAGTGTCCTGTTATTTTTAAAGGGAATTTATATACAGTATTTCCTCTAACAGTAGCTCCCGGGCGCTATGCAAAGTGCGAAGGGGGGTGATACCATTATGATACAAATTTTCAATATATTTCAGTTCCTTTCCCCGACTGTTTCCTTATAGAATTACTGTACGGGCATCTTTTACTGTTACACTGGTATTGACTTAACCTAAACCCGACAATGTACTGAGTATATTACTGTCACCACTCTGCATCTGTATGATACACATTTCCGTCAAACTTGACAATTACAACACGTGTTGGTTGCGTATAAATTAAATAATAATAAAAGAAACTAAATAGTAAAATGAAAGAAACAAGATAAATAAAAGTGGTAATTTGTATTGATGATGATAGCGCTTTAAGGTTTATGTCATAGACCATACTGGTGTCGAAGGTAAAAAACTCCCATTATCAAATCCATTAGCGGTAAAGACGAAAAACAGTGTGTGTTTTTTAGGAACTTTTAGATTTTTTAAGAAGGTAAAGTTTCTTAAAAGAGGTGGGGGTGCTTCTATTAGGGACGGTGCTTCTAATATAGGAAATACAGTATTATTAATTTAATATATAATAGGTAAATTTACATCACAGAGAAACGTGAACGTATTACCATCAACTTGTATGGGTTTTGTGTGATAATTAGAACCTCAGAAAATCATCTATTATTTATTAAACTCTTTAGCAAACATTATTTGGTGCTCGACAAGCTGTCGCATTGTATCTTTTTTTTGCAAACTTGTTTAATAAATTCTATAATAAATCAGCACTCGATCATATAAGATCAGCTATTATATCTGCCAAGAAATTAATATATAATCATTCTTCTCCCATTACCACTAAACTTGAATCAACAAAATATTTTTTACCAGTATGGTGTCGGGGAGTCTTAACTCTTACCTAGCATTGCAGAGTTAGTTACGTTGAACTTTTGGGCATTACAAATATGGTTGTACGGACATAACAAAAATGAAATCTTGATTATTTAATTATTACACGTCTTTCATATTCAATGTGTGTTTGTGACAACAGATAATATTTTTATTTATTGACTTGGGGGAAATGGGTAGATTTGGGTGTTTCGTGACACCCGTTAGAAGGAATAGTTAACGTACCACATGATATTTTGGCTACTTCATTGGTTTAGATAGGAAGTTTCCACTCTGTTTGTTGTTATTTCAATATTTAAAACCAGATTTTTCCCTCCTGACAAGATATGACGTGGATATGGGTGTAGAACCACTGTTCTGACTTATTTTGAAAGTTTAAACATGTTCAGGTAAACTGTTGTTACTCATTAAAATGTGAAGCTTTTTTAATAAATCGTATAATTAATTGTTTGGCATTTTATTTTTTGTATACCATAAGAACTTAAGAACTTCATGCTCCCCGAAAGATGTCGGTACTGAAACATTTCAGGGTAGCATATAGTCCAACCGTGATATATTACAAGATAATTCACCGTAAACGATGTTCTATTTCTGTTCTAATACCCCTAAAATGTGAAAATAACGCACACATCTCATTCTGATATCTTTCGCATTGCTTTGCTGACTCTCCTAACGTTACAAACGTTACAGTGATATCTTTCGCATTGCCTTGCTTATTCTTCTAAAGTTGCAAACGCTACAGTGATATATCGTTGAATGTAACGAGAATTGCATCAAGAATTGCAGGGCAATCCATAGATCCCACCGGCCCAGACAAACATTTTCCAGACATTTTCTATGATGGAGGTCAAAAATCAAGGTCAAGGTCACAATGACCTTATTTCGGTACGCGACACACCGCTTTCCCAAGACGTATTCACATACCAAGTTTGATAGCTCTCTAAGTGTTATAGTATTGAAAATACTGTCCGGACGTCAAGGTTACAATGACCTTATTTTGGTATGCGACACACCGCTATCCCAAGATGTATTCACATACCAAGTTTGGTATCTCTAAGTGTTATAGTATTAAAAATACGGTCCGGATAAGAATTTTCTATGACAGAGGTCACAGGTCAAGGTGACCTGGTTTTGGTACGCGACACACCGCTACCCCAAGTATATCCACATACCAAGTTTGGTATCTCAGTCTTATAGTATTAAAAATATGGACCGGACAAGCATTTCGGAAAGACGGACGGACAAACAGGGTGCAAACCTATAGTCCCCAGACGGTGGGGGACTTATTAACTGACAGGTGAAATCAGCAGTTACATTATGCTCAATGTTGAAAAGTCTTGCAACCATATTTACCTGTTGCTAACTTTGTGTTGGCATACCAAATTCTATTGTGCCTCTTCCCAGTTGGTACATTGTTAGTGTAGCCGCACTGTGTATTACTGCATGAAACTGATAAAAAGAAGAATTTTCAAAACTGATTACTAACTTCCCTGGTAAGGATGTATTAATTATTTTCAAATATTCAGAGGTTGGGGACAGTATGCTTATATAAAACAATATTTTTATGATCAGGATTTTCATTTATAAACATTAATAAAACATACATCAGAGTGGTCATAGCTATTGAAATCTAAGAGTCAATAACTTGTCATCCCCAAGCTATCGGCTTGCGGGTTAAATTGTCAACAGTTTACAAGTAAATTTGTTTGCGTACAATTTCAGAGATGTATAGCTTTAATACACGATAAAAATTCAGAGATGAAAATTGTAATTAAACCTTGTGTGAACAATGAAAGGTTTAGAATGTTCTGTGTCTGAAAAGTTGACTGTCCGATTAGTGCATCTGAAATGTCACTTGCTTCTCACCAATGGGACTATGGTTCAATTCTCGGCCGGGACATGTGAGGTGACACGGTGGTCACCAAATCAGACAGGCTTGTTTTCTCCGATTATTTCTCCGGTTACTACGGTTTCCTCCCACACGAAAGACCACAGTTACGCTTACATTCGTGCCAACGAGAGTAATTGACATATGTTGTATAAACTTGTTTCGCGATTGTTGTAAAATAAATGAAGTTTATATTTTAAAGTGAAGACCCTTGTCTGAATAGTGCACAAAGCACAAATTGAAATTGCAAAACAAGCACTGAAAATACAACCTTTTTATAATTGTGGACAATCCATATGCGAGTATCCCCATGGCATGTGACAGCTGAAGTGGCACTTTTTGCAAGAAGATAGGGCATCAGCAAGAACACCTAGCTCAACAACCCTTCTACCTGTCCGCCAGTCTCCAGCTCCCTCGTCAACCAAACTGTCATCCGCAATATCTGACAGTCAGGTATGTCATTCTGTGACAAAGGCCTTTAAAAAGAGGAAGAAATAATATTGTAGAAGATATTTTCATGATTTCATCATGTCACTACTATGACAACTGACCAATAACACCTGGCTGGGGAAAAAGATCTTCTTAGGCTTCTAACCTGCAAACACTTCCACTGTTTGAACCAATGGTAAAGTCTGAGGTGACATGTCGTACTTGACCCCGGGAACAATCCTGTATACACCCCGGGTACAATCCTGTATACACCTCGGGTACATTCCTGTATACAATATTGTACCAGACTTTAAATCTTGCCAGATCTTATCGTATTTTGAAAATTCTAACATTGATGTTTTGTGTGTATTTTCTTTAAAAACAATCAAGACCATAATGAAAACAAGTGTATCTGTTAAACATATTATAAACATATTGAAAAGCTTTATTATATTTTAAAGTAAATAACAATAAAACCATTTGCAAGCATTAGACACGCGACCTTCACTCGAGATCTGCAATAGTGGGGCACATTCCTGTATACAGAAATGACCTTGGGTACAATCCTGTATACAGGAATGTATCTGGGGTACATTCCTGTGGGGATACATTCCTGCAGACAAAGACCCCATAAGCGTAATTAACGGTGCGGAAGTGCAGTTTTTAATAAAACCAATATTAGCAATAAATGTTGCTAAATGTAAAATGCTCCAATCACAATGACCAACCTGAGCAAGTAACATAATTTTACTTTCGTTTTCGCCAAAAATATGCACTACTGAAGTCAGAGAAAATATAAAATTTCAGAGAACATTTATACGTACAATAACCATGATCGCCGGTGGAATCTACGGTTTCAGTGTTCCCTGTGTTCTGCCATCTTCTCTTCTGTGCTTCTAAGATCTGTTTACGTTTATTTAATTGTTTTACGCTTAAGAAACCACGTTTTGTTTTACCCATTTTTGTATTCGAGGTCAGCAACGCGAAAAGCAGTCTGTGTCGAAGGGAGGTAAATCCCGATGTCGTAATAGTAAAATGGCAGCGGAATAGAATGTAGAACTTATAAAAAGAAAGCGACATGCTACAGGTTGTTGTTTAATAACATTTAATTGTTTATTATTATTTGGAAAGTGATTTTGGAACATCTTCCCACTTTTTACAACATCCACAAATGCGTTGCGCGAAATTATGCGCAGATCACGCTAATTCGTCACCAGAGGGCACCCTTAATGTTTATATTATATATTTACATTTATATTTATTTGATACTTCATTTCTTCATCTTTCATCAGTTTTTGCGCACGATATGACCTATGTTTGTGTCGACGTGCCGTAAAACAGCATTCATTCGTTCATTCATTAATCATTCTTTCTTTATGTTTATTACGCAAGAATAATTACATACAGCTACTTCTTATCATTTAAATTTCGTATTTGATGCCTGGATGAACCAGTTATTCTCGAAATCAGCCAGTAACAAATAGTGCAGTGATTATGTCGAGTGGTCTCATGAAATTTTAAAATATACGCAATGCAATCCATATTTGGGATAGTTCAATACAATATTGTAAGTGTAATCCATCTGCAAACTAATTGTTCCATGCAGCAGATAACGAGACATGCGGGTGGGGGTGGGGGTGAGGGGGTGGAATCTTTCCTTTGTTGGTGTTCATCCATGGCGTGTTTACACATGTTCTCTACTCCTTTTGTGTCAATATCCGGTGTAAGTTCATACACATTGAATTTATTATAACAGAGTTTCCGCCTTGTGATGCTAACTCCCTCCATACACTTTGAGATTTCATGTCAATGTGTGAAATATTTCTTCTTCTTTTGGTTCCGTCTGCTAGGCCCCCTAGTGGGTAATCGGGTAAAACAAAACAAACAATTACTGTCTTGTCCAAATGCATTTATAAAACGGGTTTTGTTACTCTAGTGTAAAGGGGCCACTCTACATGGATATTTGCAGTTATTTATGTTCGACTGCCATTTTGCCCAATGCAGGGCAAAGGATTTTGTCTTATGTGCCACAACAACAAATATCCCCCCAAACACCACAGAATCCATATAGCAAGTAGACCGATACAGGCCCTCTTGGGCCTTTTGTTTTTGGTATCGAACCGTTGAAATTGAATGGTAAATATATATATTAAGATATGTCTAATAAAACCCTCGTAAAATTGGCAATTTTCTAGTAAATATGTAAGAGGTCGTATACACCAGCTGGCAGGTCACATGCAATATATTACTCAGTTTGTAGTTGATTAATAAACTTACTATAAAACACTAGACAGTCAAACCTCTATCAAGTGACCACTAAAGGGAAGAGCTCTTTAAACATAGGTGGCTTGTTAATACAGGTGAGATTCAGATTAGGACAGTACAATATGGAACTGAAGCAGTTGTTTCAAAGATAAGGTGTGATACCTTGAGCAGGTTTGACGTTTTTGTCAAACTAGGATTATCGATCCATCATCATTTGTTATTTACTCTTACTTTGCTTCCATATATCAAATGAAATTTTAAAGCTGTATTTTAGAACGTTGCATTTAATCTTCTGTGCAATAGATTCCCAGCGCAGCATATGTTATTAACTGTCGTCCAGCTGTAATTGCATGTGTTGCCATAATTATATTATGACACATTTATAAATACCTATTATACTGTACCATATTCATGAGTTATTTACCCGTCTGACTTCCATACTAACTATTTCTTACACAGCATGATTGGTTCTTGACGGTGTTTCAATGACTGGCTTCAAGTTGTAATAACTTGTTCACTACGTTTTTCCAGCTTGAATGCTTTGCTAGATTTTTTTGCACTTACTGACACAAAGCTGTAATTTTTCGTCTTCAGTAGTGCTATTTTACTGGTCCTCTGGGATCAACGAACCCAATATAGGTGGCTTTGAAATAGAATAATACCGCTTAAAGATGAATGGCCACCCTTTTTGTAGTATTATCAATTAACAAATGTAATTCTTAAACATCATATGAACATTTCTCGGTAGTCTCGGAGAGAAACATATATTTAAAAACGCTACTTAGTTGTATGTAAAAACAAGTATTATTTGCATGACGTAGATACTACTTTTACCACTGCGTGACTTCACGGGGAAATGTGGTAAATCTGAATTGTATAGCTGCACAACTATTGCCAGATAATTGATAAATACATTTACCTGTGGATTAATGTACCTGTTCAAAGTTTTCTACGTCATCAAATAAATCATATTCTCGCTTTACACAGATATTGCAATGTGTGAATTGTAAATATCTATTGTTGTGTATTTCTATTTAAATAAACATAAACATGGTCATGAAACAAAACATGGCCGGTGAACTTTAAGCTGACGCTATTGGGACTGAGAGGTGTTTCTTTCAACATAGTTCCGGCCAGCTAGACCGTATCATGCATATGTCTTACTTGCAGATATCGATCTGGGCAGATTAGGCCAATTAAATCGCCCACTAGCGATTAGCACAATTTATTCGTGCGTTTTTTTCACGCGCATAAAGTCGACGTTTGCGTGACGTCATGTTGCAAATAAACGTACAACGTCAATTGTTGATGCATCAGTTACAATTTTAACGTCACTTGCTGCTTCTCATAAGTTCAAAATAAGTTTATTTTTAAATTAACTTAAAAATATGTTTTTTGAAAGTCTCATTGAATCTTTAAAAATCTCGTCAAAATCGTCCAAAACGTTAGGGCGATTTTAAACGTCCTATTTTCCCCCAGACCCTGGTTCTGGATCCGTGTAGTATAGCGTAACGAAGAAATCAGAAGCAGGCCGGGTGACCGAGGCTACTTCCTACATTACCTCTCATGGACATAGTCTGCAACTTTAATCTCTTGATTGTTTGTTTGCTTCCAAAGGGTTTCCCTTATCAGTATGTATGTATTCATACGTATTGTGTTACAGTTGTTTGCAATTTATTTGATAGCCAGTCAAAGACGTCCAGCTTTTGGTGATAATAGGTGGTATCGATTGTACTGACATCATCGGAGATAGTGGGTCCTAAGACATTGATCATGGTAGATTTAGATAAAGAGGTGAGTGTGCATCTCATTTAATTTTACTTATACCAGTTTAATTGACGGCATGACGCTTAATGTCATGGTATTTGCAGGTGCGCTAATGACTGTACACAAGTAAAAGCTAAAAGCATGTGCACCATGATTATATCAAGAAATATAAAAAGATCGAACAGGGAAAGAAGCATTCAAGGAGGACAGTCAACCACAAAACACAGAAACAAACATGCAAACAGACAAACAAAAAGGCAAAAGTAATAATAAAAGCAAACGACATCACAAACACAAAAGGGTTGACAATAGGCTACCGCCTTTGAACGGTCAGTGACAAAGTAGGCCACTGGGGGTTAAAACCGGTTCTAGGGTGCACCAAACCTCACACTTACCCTAATGTCATCCCATTAAACAGGACAGTGTAAATAAAGAAATCCCGCCATGATCTAATCTCTAACCAACAAGGCAGCATCAATAGGCAATATAAGTAAAACACAAACATGCTCGTGTAAATATAACACAAAAAAAACAATAGCCTAGAAAGCCACAATGAAGGTACTCAATGACTTGGCAGAAGCCAGAGCAACAAGAGAATAAATCATTAACGGCACGACAAGAAACATCATAGACAAACATCAAACGCCACCGTCCCAATGGGCTTTAGGTAGGCGTCATCATAGGGTCCACATCCTAATTGTGTGCAACTGGTGTATTTACATCAGAAAATGTGCAGCTTAAAGGGCGTAAATCAGGATTGGTATTTTGTTTGCAATTGTGCAAATGCATTTGTTCTGTAATAAATTGATAATAATAAATTACACGAGCCAAAAATTACACTGAACATATAAAATAAAATATCCGAAGAAGATATTTCCTTCATTTATTTACGAGCAAGAAATTGATATTTACTACATTTGTTTACGAATAAGGAATTGCTTTTCTTAAAATTGGCGGGAAATAAATCGCAATGCATCGCATTGTTAGCGTCATTTGTAGATATCACTGAGGTGATCCGCTTGACAGCTATTTTAACTTTGGGGATTCCTCTACGGTCTGGTAAAAGTATATGTAAAAGAAGAACAGGAAATGAAGTGTTCAAAGACTACAAAAGCACGCACAATTACAAAGATGAAAGCAATCAATGAAAACGAGAAACCAACAACATGATCATCTTATTGTGTTAACGTATCTTCTCAGTTACATACTTTACACCATTATTTAATTGCATAACTATGTAAGTCACAACGCTTCAATTTTCCCTTGTGCGATGACTGGACTACATCTTGGGACATACTGCAAGTATACTACTGCAGTATCGATAATCTAAAATAATCACTTATAAAATAGCTTATTTTACTTCCAAAGCATTATTAATCACAAACAAACTCAAATTGATGATGCGCTAACTAAAGCAGCTCTTGAAATAATGGGGAAAATTAGCAATTGGGTTTCTGAAGGAAGTGGTTGGGCAATTGAAATAGTCGAGGCGCACTACATAAATCGAGTAAAGTACAAGCCTTTGCGAGGTACCTCGTATTTAGATTTACCAAAATAACTTGCTTATCCTAAAAAAGGATTGATAAATATAAAAAATGAAGATAATGAATACTTTAGATGGTTTCATTTAGCTTTAAATATTTACTGTTGGAAAAAATCACCAAAGAATATCGAATTATTAAAAGCATATCGGAGGTCTTAATTACAAAGGAATAACATGTCGTGTTACAATTCAACAAATTCCAAAAATAGAAAAACAAAACAACATAGGTTTTTTTAACATATTTGGGTATGAAGAGTAGTATACCCTTTGTGCATATCACAAAATAAAGCAAATGAATCGTGTGAAAAAAAGAAAGTCATTACGTATGGATAAAAACTTTAACAGTTTGATGTATAATCAAACAGCACACAAGGGAAAACAATGGTTTTGTAAAACATGCTTGCAGTGCTTTACATAAAAAAGGGTGTTCAAAAAGCATGAACCTGATTGTCTTTCACTTAACGGAAAACAAGCAATAAAAATGCCGAGCGAAGATGAAAAAGTTTATTTTAATAACTACGACAGGCAGCTGATGGTTCCCTTTGTTATATATGCTGATTTTAAAGCAGTAACCGAAAGCATTTCTTCAGCATCAAACAATCCTAAACAACAGAAGCATATCAAAAGCATACTGATTGCAGTTATGTGTATAAGGTTGTTTGTTGTTATAGTGATCAATATTCAAAACCAGTTGTAACGTATAGAGGACGAAATGCTATTTACAAGTTTTTAGAATAAATGATAAAAGAAGAAAAGTGGTGCAAGAAAACTATGAATACACATTTTAAGAAAGATGTGGTGATGTCGCCGAAATAAGAACCCTAATTCCAAAAATCTAAATCATGTCATATTTGAGGTAATGGTTTTGTAAAAACTCTCAAAAAAGTGACGCGGGCCGTACAGTAGCATATGTAAACTCTCTTAGAAAAGTTAGAGATCATTGTCATATAACTGGAAAGTATACGGGAAGCGCTCACGATATATGTAATATTAATTTCAGGCTGACTAAAAAAATACCTGTTGTGTTTCATAACTTGAGAGGATATGATTCTCACTTTATAATGCAACACATCGGAAAGTTTAAAAAATAAATAAATATTATACCTAATAACATGGAAGAGTACATGGCTTTTATGCTAGGAAAAAGTTAAGTGTTTATTGACAGTTTCCAGTTTATGTCTCAGTCGCTTGATAATTTAGTAAAAAACATCCCTTCGTTTCAGTACACCTCGCAAAAATATTCTGGCAACAAGCTAGAATTAATAAAAAGAAAAAGTGTTTATCCTTGATTACATGAACGTTTTGAACGTTTTAAGGAAACCAAATTACCTAGCAAAAATAACTTTTATTCTCAATTAAATTATTCGCACGTTTCAGATGCAAATTATGATCATGCTAAAAAATTATGGAAAACATTTAAGATTAAAAATATTGGAGAATATCATGATTTGTAGCCTAAGACTGATGTGCTGTGCTGACAGATGTTTTTGAAAACTTAAGAAAAAAGTACATTGAGTATTACAAATTAGATCCTTAATTGTCATTACTTCAGTAGTCCTGGTTTAGCTTGGGATGTTGTTAGATGACTGGTATCTAACTTGATTTAATAACTGATATTGATCAGTATTTGGTTGTGGAAAAATGATTAAGAGGTGGCACAAGTTATATTGCAAACAAATATTCACAGGCTAACAATAAATATATGAAAAACTATGACAAGAAAAAAAAAGCAAGAACATAATATATCTTGATGCTAATAACTTGTATGGGTTGGCTATGTGCCAACCGTTACCCACTGGTAACTTTAAGTGGGTTAATAAGATCAAAAAAGTAAAAGTAAATTACATTCTTGAGTGTGATATCGAGTATCCCAAGAAACTGCATGACTCGCATAATGATTATCCTCTTGTCCCTAAAAGTGGTGTAAAAGTTTACAAAAAAAACGTTTACTTCAGGATCTAGTAAAGTCAACAAACTTGTTACAACACTAAATAATAAATAAAAGTATGTTGTGCATTACAGAAACTTAAAAATGTATAAAAAGCTTGGATTGAAGGTAACAAACATATACCGAATGATACAGTTTGATGAATCAAAGTCGTTAAAAGCATACATAGACTTTAACACTGCCAAGAGAACAGCTGGTAAAAATGATTTTGAAAAGGATTTCTTCAAACTGATGAACAATTCAGTTTTTGTTAAAACTATGGAAAATTTGAGAAAAAAATTCATGTTAAATTAATTCACGACGAACAGGTCATTTTAAAATATGCAGCAAGACCTTCATTTATTTCTTGTAAACTGTTTAATGAAAATGTATTTGCCATAAACAGAATAAAAGAACGATTAGTTTTAAATCGTCCTTGTTATGTTGGCATGTGTATTTAAGACTTGTCAAAATATTTGATGTATGATTTCCATTACAACTATATCAAAAACAATTATGATAAAAAAGCTAAATTATTATTTACTGATACCGATTCTTTGTGTTATGAAATAAAAACAAAATATGTGTATGCAGACATTTACAAGGATAACAAACTTTTTGATAATTGTGATTATGATTCAAAAAGTAAGTTTCATTTTAATGATAATGATAATAAAAAGGTTATTGGCAAAATGAAAGATGAAACTTGTGGTATGCCTATTGTTGAATTTGTTGGACTACGAAGTTAACAATATTCGTATATGTTAGATAATGAGGTTAGTACAAAAAAAATGCAAGGCTGTTAAAAAGTGTGTTATTAAAAAAAGTAAAACGCATGATAATTACAAAGGGATTTTGTTTACGGCAACAGAAGCCCACCATGAGATGAAAGTTATTAGATCACAAAAGCATAACATAAGCAGCTACGAAATCAATAAAAGGAGTTTGTCAGCTTACATACTGAACATTGACAATACTTTCTGTCCAACTATGGTTGATAATATTTATCCTAAAGAACTTCAGCTAAATAAAGCTAATATATCTGATAATAAGGCTTCTTTTCTTGATTTAGATCTCTCAATTGAAAATGGTGAAATAATTAGCAAAATCTATAACAAGAGAGATGATTTTGACATTGTTAATTACCCCCACTTGGATGGGGATGTTCCCCGAGCAACTTTTTATGGGGTGTATATGTCTCAACTTATTCGTTTTTCAAGAGCTTGTACTCGAGTTGAGGACTTTAATATTCGTAATCTTTGTTTAAATAAAAAGCTACACAATCAGGGTTGTCGTTACCATAAACTTCGTAAAATCTTTGCACAATTTTATTGTCGTATCCCTGATCTTCTTTCCAAATATAAAAGTAATTTAAGGACTGTTCTGCGACAAGGACTATCACAAACTGACTTCTATGGTGATGTGATTTATAAACTTTGTAAGATTCTTGGTCATCATCGCTTTCATACTATCTTTGTTAAACTTGTTAAAAAGTTTATCAAAAGAGGTTATGACCTATCATTTTCAACGTACTGCATGCCTGGTGGTGCACCCTTTTACAGTTCGCCACTATGCTTTTCTCTTTAATTGTACGGTGACCGGACAGGCTGTGGACCCTATGATGACGCCAACGTAAAGCCCATTCAGACGGCGGCGTTTGATGTTTGTCTATGATCTTTCTTGTCGTGCCCTTAATGGTTTATTCTCTTGTTGCTCTGGCTTCTGCCAAATCATTGAGTAGCTTCATTGTGGCTTTCTATGCTATTGTTTTTTATATTATATTTACAAGAGCATATTTGTGTTTTACTTATATTGCCTATTGATGCTGCCTTGTTTGTTAGAGATTAAATCATGGCGGGGATTTCTTTATTTACACTGTCCTGTTTTATTGGGATGACAGTAGGGTAAGTGTGAGGTTTGGTGCACCTTTGAACCGGTTTAAACCCCCAGTGGCCTACTTTGTCACTGACCATTCCAAGGCGGTAGCCCTATTGTCAACCCTTTTGTTTTTGTGATGTCGTTTGCTTCTATTATTACGTTTGCCTTCTTGTTTGTCTGTTTGCATGTTTGTTTCTGTGTGTTGTGGTTGACTGTCCTCCTTGAATGCTACCTTCCCTGTCCGATCTTTTTATATTTCGTCATGATGATAAAAGATACATACTAGATAATGGACAGTATACAAGTAAAATACTCCGTGATGAAATATGATATGTTCGGTGATGCTAAAGATCAATAGATACTGGGGGGGGGGGGGGGGGTTGGGGTTGGGGTGGTAAAGTTCTTCCTAAGCGAAGGGGAATCAAGCAGTTTGTATAGTTGTGAGCGGTCTGGCAGTAAGTATGCCATCATCATTTGGGGTTTGCATCTTTTTGCTAAGGGCAACTGGAGACAACTGATAACGGCTGATTGTTTGTGGTGAGTGCGGACACTGTGCCAGAACCCCCAGTATCTATACTACTTCGGTGGTGTAGTGCTTATCCTCATATATTGAAGAGCAACTAAAAGCACAAGTTCCCGGGTTCAAATCGCGCACTATGCAAACTATGTGTTGATGAAATATGTATACTACATTTTTTATTCGGTTTAAATTAGTCCTTTTTCCGACTCATTCTTAGAAATATTGTAAAGGAGCATATGTAAACCAGGCTTCGTGTTCAGGTCCCGGTAACTCTGTGGTTCCAATTTGGACAACGTCATTAGTCTTAATTATGACAGATCTTATTAGTAGTATACAGAAGGTTTTGACAAATATCACTGGAGTATGAGCAATGATAGATCCCATATATTGCATCTTTTCAACACATATTGTTGCCTTTCTCGAAGTTTCTTAAAAATCAGTTGAAAACTGCAGGAGTTAAGCTGACGAGTTGATCATGCACAATCTTCAGCTTATGACATCATCTAAATCATATGTGAATTGATCACACAATTGATTCTACATCTGCACATACTCCTCGCACGTGGGTGTTGCATTATTGATAGATAGATACATAGATAGATATTGAAATCAAAGTTTCATGTAAATTTGAGTTCTAACATTTTATCAATGTTATACGCAATTACTATTGATTTTATGAATATTGTGTTCTGCTCAACCCAGGGCTACAGGGCGTGAGCGGTACCTAGCATATTTCACTACCGTTCATGAACAGTCTCAGTGAAACCCAGACTACAATATTTCGTATGTGTCGTGTTCGGCCGTTTCCAAAGGTTCGCTCTCATTCTCTTTCAATCGAATGACCTAAGGAGATGAATTTAAATAATTTTTCACCAAAAGCTTGCTTTTAAATCCTGTCCATGTATTATATGATATATAGCTCACCACATTTCTTGAATATGTTGTTTCAACTAATGGAATTATATCATGTATATATAAGAGAACATCATTTATTTCACTCTAGTTCACTATAAATATAATAACTCATTTCTGTACTATGATAAAATCAAACTGATTTTGCAAATCCATTTTTTTTATCAAAGTTCATCACCTATTATATGGCACAAGGAATTTACTTATAATAAAGAAAACATAGAGAAGAGTTGATTTAACCAGGAGCAGCAGTATTATAGACATGCATCTGGGAAAAATAACCATTTACGTAAACACTATACAAAAAGTGTGTCCACTTACATGTAATCCTATTTAAAAAAAAAAGACCTCAAATACATATAACTCAAATATAGATCAAGTTGAATATTTTTACATGAATTGTCCAGTGTACGTATGGCCAATGAACAAGAAGAACGAATGCCGTGTTTCCCATCGTTAAAGCCAACAACAATGTTTGTGTTACCTTATTTTTATTAGATGTGTCAGTGTGGTAGTGAGTTTTTAGTGAAAAAAATTCTTGATTTAAAACTAGAAGAGTGTCCACGGAACACTTCTGTTCCACGGAACACTGCTGTCGCCTGCCGTGTGCTTATTTAAGAAAGTACAATATAACTAGACAGTTTGAAGACATTAAAAATCAGACCCTTTATCACGCTAAGATACTCTACACTACAAGGATCTGACAACTCTAAATTGGACGTCACGTCAGATTGACCTTACGATTTAGCCAATCAGAATTCAGCCTACACAATTTTCAGAACAACGCTGTGGAGAAGTCTATCCTCGGGATTCAAAGAGACAATATCCGTAACGTTTAGCTTATAAAACCCAAAAATATTGCGTTGACAAACATAATACACCAACAATTATTTAATATTTACTGAAAAAAAATAATAAAGAAAAAGATTGTTTGACGGTATTTAATAGCGGTACAAACAATGTTACCGATTCGAAGTATTGAAGCCACACTAAAATGACACTCGCGGGTCAACAGGCGAGTCCGCTATCACTGCGCTAAATGGGCCAGATGTACTATGTCTAACTATTTAGAGTACTAACGTCGTAAAATATCGTTGGAATATATATTTTCAAAACACACAGGGCAGCGCCCATGATTTTCTTCGTATCTTGATATAAAACATGCCATTTAGTGCATTTCTTTTGAATTTATCATGCAATCCACAACAATAACACACGAAGACTTTATCTTTATTCGGATATAGATCTATGTGTTTTATGTTGATTTTCGTTTGTTCAGTTCATGCGAATGTCATATGAAGTGCATATGCAACGCGCGATTTCATTGGTTGAATTTAGTTGATCTTCTCATGAATATTGATTAGATGAAAGGTCTATCTGACGTGACCTACTTGGGAGTGTAGTAAGATCCTATAGCGGAGAGTATCAAAGCGTAATTAGGACATAATTTTAATGAAATTGGGAAGTGCAATCCTTTATGAATTATGGAACATTGTTTTAAGTCTAAAAGGTTATAAAAACGATCAGAAATGTGCCTTGCATAATTGATAAGGACTGTATAATTTGTCATGACCATCATGACCATAGGTCAATATTTGCCAAGTTATGAGTCTAGGTTATGTTGCAGATTAACGTTTTATGAAAGGGAGTATAAATCTGCCGAAATGAAAGTCAGAATTACTGGTCATTGGTAACCATATTCTGCTTGTTAAGATGAATATAGGTCGAACATTTCTTAAGTAAGTTATGGCCAGCTATGAGCTTGGTTAGATTGCAGGTTAAAGTTTTATGAAAAGAGACACAACTTTGCCAAAATGAAAGACAGAGTTATTGGACGTGTGTAACAACATTCCTTTGGTTAAGATGAAGACGTGTGTGAAGTTTCATGAACATAGCCACGGTTAGGTTGCGCGTTAAAGTGTGACGTACGACGAACTACAAATTGATCCCTAAGTATCTTCCATGGTTCGCAGGCGACACAATAAATACAGAATAACAATTAATTATTCTAATGAAAAAAATAAAATAGATCTACCTACATACTCATTTTGTTTTGCCCTTTACAAAAACAACCCTTATTTTAAATTGAGGCCTTATGTCATAATCTAGATCATGCATGCATTGGTCACATTATTACATATTTAATATCAAGTTTGTACTAATGACTTCCAGTGAAACAACTGTAATACAGTGTAAATGGTACCTGGAGGTAAAGTAATAATTCCTATGTAACCCGCTTTACTCTTACTGCGGCAGTCTTGTGCCAGTCCAGACATTTTCAATCTGAAGAAATATGTATAACTGCTTAAATTGAACATTTTCCTTATAAAACCTATACCAACACAGGTCAGTCAGAAATTAAATACAATGTTTACTTTTCTCTCTTCACAGAAGGAATGTATGAGACTTAGTTAAAGCTACACAGTACATACTTATAATAACACTATCTCATGACTATTAATGATTCACATACACTACATACTTGTAACTGCACTATCACTATCGGAAACGATGCCAATTAAATGGCCATTTCTTACCCATGACTACAATGCCATTAACATTCCCATTAATAACGTAGTTTTTAAAGGAAGTTGTTACTATATATTTCATATAAGGGACCTCACTATTTATGGCACTTTTAATGTATGTAATATTAATGGCATCCAGCAAGCTAATGCCCGTTACTGTAAATAATGGCACAAGCCACACACAAATAATGCCCATGAAATGATTTGAGGGAAAATGATGGCCATTATTTACACCCATTACAACTTACACAATTAATGGGAAAGTGCCATAAATATTGATCCCATTAACATCTTGGAATGCTTATCAATCTATTAGTACAAAATAACGCTCATGAAGTAGCATAAATAATGGTCATTACTAAGCAAACTCTCTCTGTGAATAATGGCCATTACTTTTAAATAAGTGCCTATTAATTTAATTACTGTTGTTGTTTTTTAAAAGTAATGCCCATTATTACTTGCACATACACAGGGCAGACGGTCGTTGCCTAGCTATCATTTTTATAGCTAGCACCTTTTATTTATTGAAGAGTTAAATACATATAATTATAATTATATCATATTTGAAAGCAACCCTGACAAATCTAGATGCCGCTGGACAAAATCCTTTGATCCCTGTAGTGACATTGTCCTGCTAATACAAAATGGAGGCAAGTCAACATTGGATGTACAACTTCTTGAATTGAAATCGTTGCAATCGGTGAATTAGAACTATCACTGAAGGTGATGAATACCCCACTACAAGGGCCATAACTCTGGCAGAATAGGTGCAATCTGGCTTGTTATCACACTTGGCCTAGATATGGCCATAAACATTGTCTTAAAGTTTTATCAGGATCGGATTATAAATATTCAAGTAATTATGATTGAATAACAATATTCCAAATATTCGTTTCATGCGCCACACCTTGTGCTTAAAGTTTGTTAAAATCACTCAAGGGAAACTAAAGTTATTGAGTTGACAGCAATATTTTATTAATAGTAATAGTGACCTTTAATGAAGAACAATTCACAAATTTAACATTCAGTCTACACCACTTACAAGGCCTGATCATATACTTGGTGAAATGTCGTATATGATATATAATAATATATGCAGTGCTGAAAACCATTTTACTATTAACAAAAAAAATCTGCGAAAACAGATGACAAAAAGGGTTTGATTTTAAAATACTGTTTCTGCTGACTACATTTAGAAATGTTCTCTTTCAAAAACATCAATTAAGTGTGTAAGATATTTTGATACAATAAGTAATGTAAGTATAATCACAAAACACATACTTTTAATCATTAAATGGTGCAAGGACATGCATGGGAAACACACGCGGTGCGATCGGCCTCTTCGTGAATAATTAAATGGTCGTAAACGGGTGTTAATTCATGAAACAGCAGAAGAAGTAAATTTCTATTAGAAAAAAATAATACAATTTTAATTGGCATATTTTAGAATTAGGAATATCGAAAGCTTCACTGATTCGAAGTACTTAATAAAGTCGTATATACCCAGTTGTATAAGTGTTATAACTTATTTCTAAGAAAACACATGGACTTAAAAGTTTTAAAATATGTTCATGCAATCAGAGCAGACGATTTACACTCGTTATTTTGCAGTTTAACCGTATCTCTAATCAAGCTCAAAATACACAAAACAATGAGAATAGTATTGTCATATTCTTAGGTAGGTACTTAGCAATTTGGTTTTGTGTATACTCTAAAGAACTTCAACTTAACAAAGATAATACATGTATATCTGATACTAACGCTTCTTTCTTGATTTACATCTCTCCTTTGAAAATGGTGAAATAATTAGCAAGATATATGACAAGAGAGATGATTTTAATTTTGATATTGCTAATTATATGGGAACGTTCCCCGAGCAACTTCTTATGGGGTCTATGTGTTTCAACTTATTGGTTTATCTAGAGCTTGTACTCGAGTTCAGGACTTTAGTATTCGTAATCTTTGTATAACTACAAACCTACTCCATCAGGGTTACCGTTACCATAAACTTCATAAAACCTTTGCAACATTTTATTATCGTTACCCTGATCTTCTTTCCAAATATAAAAGTGATTTAAGAACTCTTCTGTGAAAAGGACTATCACAACCTGACTTCTATGGTGACGTGATTTACAAACTTCGTAAGATCCTTGGCCATGATCATTTACATACTACCTTAAGTTTGTTAAACTTGTTAAAAGATTTATCAAAAGAGGTTATGATCCAATCATTTTGCAACGCACTGCAGGCTTGGTGGTGGACCCATTTACAGTTCGCCACTATGCTTTACTCTTTAACTGAGCGATGACTGGAATGGCTGTGGAACCTATGATGACATCTACCTAAAGCCCAAAGTGACGGTGACGTTTGATGTTTGTCTGCAGTCTTGTCTTGTCGTACCCTCAATGGTTTATTCTTTTGTTGCTCAGGCTTGAGTACCTTCTTTGTGGCTTTTTAGGCTTTTTTTTTGGATTTATATGTACACGAGCATGGTTGTGTAAGTTTGGAGTTTGGTGCACCCTAGAACCTGGTTTAAACTCCCAGCGGCCTTTTTTGCCACTGACCGTTCCAAGGCGGTAGCCCTATTGTCAACCCTTTTGTGTTTATGATGTCTTATTTGGCCTTACATTCATCTTTAAATTTGTTCTTTGTGTCTGTGTGTGTTTGTGGTTGACTGTCGTCCTTGAATACTGCTTTTTCCGTTCGATTTTATATCTATATTTACTCGATTTAAGGAAAGAGCACTTCAAACCTTCACTAAAAGGGTTAGCACGTATAATGAGATTACTCTATTGCAATCAGACTGTAAAACAAATATTAAACATCTTGCATCCTACGTTTACAAAGTGTTTAACTTCAGAAACGAATTATTATTTGACGAATAATATTAGCTCTCCTGTTGTAAACGTATATTTACTGTTTAACTTTTCGAAACTTGACTGCTAAATATTGAAAAGCACTCAAAAAGTCTCATTCTCATGTGTTTCATAACTTGATAAATCTAAGGTTATTGTACTAGTGTTGACGTTGTAATTTGTTGTATAATATATATGCTGCAACATTGTTCTTGCTATTGAACGTAACTGTTAGTAACTGTATATTATACATTTAGATTTGCACACGGGTCGTCTATGACCTATGGCAAATTATGTATGCAACTGTGTACCCCAACTGACCTATGACGAGGAGATAAAAGCTTCTTCTACTTCATGCTTGCTCAGTGTCCAGTCCAAATTGTTTAGCTTATTAGGTTTTTCTAGGACCTAGGAAGATTTCATAATAGTTATATTTATTTTTTCTTGAAGACAGAATTCTTGAATCTAAAATGGATCCTTTTTTGCCGATCGAGTGAGATTCCAAGTAGTCAAAATAGGTGTATATCAGGTTTATATTTAGAAACTCAAATATTTTGACTAGAACTGTCGCTCTTTTGAGGGGACTAATATGCCCCGTTACCTACTGCTTGGGTAAATATAAATCTTCAACGGGAAATAGATATGTCTTTCTCTAACATGTCTTGAATTGGTTGCAACAGATCTCCATTCTATTATTGAAATTTCATGGGCTTTGCTTCTGAGGATGATAAGTTAGAGAGCGGACAATGATGTTCATGATCTTGACCTTCTGACCTAGCACACAATAGGGATTATCCTCTCACTAATGTAATAATATGTCACAAATAAACATAAAATATTATAATATTAAATCAACATTTCACTTGAATGGACAAATACATAAGTGTACCGTTCCATGGAATTATGGTTGAAGTTGAAATATCTTAATACACACAGATCAACCGTACCTTCCGTTACGGTTAGGCCACTTTTTAAATATTATAACACTGATTTATATATGATATATACATGATCGTGGTTATATCTGTAAGTATACATAATTATGCATCTAGTTATAGTGATGAATTAGTATTACAACATCTTTATAAACAATGAATTGTATGTACGTTACGGTAGTGTACGAATTCGATTGACTTATATAGTTAATATCTACCTAGATT
This sequence comes from Cyrtodaria siliqua, assembly GCA_037043455.1. Taxonomy (NCBI): domain Eukaryota; kingdom Metazoa; phylum Mollusca; class Bivalvia; order Adapedonta; family Hiatellidae; genus Cyrtodaria; species Cyrtodaria siliqua. The sequence goes on from JAWPHD010000327.1 coordinate 188,282, forward strand.
AAATTAAAGTTATACATAAGGAACGGAGGAGTGTACGGTACGATATGGTACGGCTTTACACACATATTATATATTACACTTTATGTTTGATTTATATTCCGCGGCGATGCTGTAGTCATAGAGAGTCCGTCTCTCATTCAACAGGTCGTAAGTTCAATGCCCAAATACTACTTAAAGGTGGTATGAGTATCTCCCTTGATTGACATTCATAGACTGGTTGGCCCGTGCCAGTATACTGTGACAGGGTGGGGTATCATGTCATGTGTCTGCGGCGAGGTATTCCAGGTAGCGGCACTATAAAACTGAGCATTGAGCAAGTGGATACCGTCGAGTTATGACTGAAAAAATGCTTAAAGCTACGTTAAACCAAAACATACATTGTTTTATTTAATGGTTCGTTCCATTTGTACTTGACTGTTTATATATTGTCAAGTTCTTGCATTTGGGGTTAACATTCTCGTAGACTCACTGTATAACAGAAGTTAGTTGAGATGAGACACCTTAACACAATTATGGTAAGATTATTTTTTATTATTTATTTACAAATCGCTAATAAGTGACTGTTAACATAACAGAAGTGTGTAAGGTAATTTTGAAAGTCTTACTAATGATGTTTACCTTAACAATATTCTGATTTTATTTATGTTTTATTGTTTTAACAAATCGACTGTCTTCCACCAAGCAAAATTCTGTTCTGTCTTCCACCTTAACATAATTTTGTTTTCCACCTTAATATAATTTTGTTCTGATGTTCTGAATCTTGTTTGAGCACGACCAATAATCATCAATGAATTCATCTTATTGACCTCCCATTGTATTGTGTAAATAATATTTGTGGCACTGCGATCTACATTATTTGAAACTTGGTCATGTCTAGTTTTCAATACAAATTATATTGAACATTTCGCCATTTGTTCTAAATATATAAATAACACTTCATCCGTGTCGTCCTCTCATATGCCTTCAACGATAAGCCAAAGTTTGTATTAATTTTTTGTTTATTTATTTTTTACGTCATTTTCAGGAATGTTAGGTTATATGTGACGGTTGATTTCTTCTGTGGTGGAGGCAGACCACTCACTTTTCCTGGGTAGACCCAGAACTGTACACATCCCGCCATCCGTAAGAATCGGCATTTCTTCACACTTAAACGTCAAACTCCCATTGGGATTCGAACCAGCATCGGTGAGAGGCGAGAAAGCTTAAAACGGAACGTCGTTAAACCCTCGGCCAAGGAGACGCTACGTTTGTAGTGACCTACTCCGTAATGATCGCTAATCGAGTCATCACAACTACAATATGACAATACGCCCCGTCAATATTACCCATAAAATACGAGAAGTCGATTCACTAAAATTCCTAGATGTCAGTCAGTCGATGTGATGACATCTCCTAGACGGCCTTCGTTCGACCATAATGACCTTTACTTGAATCATTATTTCTTCAAGTCTACCTTCGAACGAGTCCCATCAACTTGAATAACTCAATACAATTGACTGCATTTGTTTAGAAGTCAAGTATTAACAAGCAACGATATTGTTTAAATGATGCGATTGTCTAATTGCATGGATCTACCAAGTCAGAAGTTGGATTTAGTGTTTGACATTGTTTTACGTTAGGTGAGTGGGTGATAGAAAATGTTAATATGAAAAATATGTGATGAAAAGTGTGTATGGTGCAATGTATCCGTATGAACATGCACCAGCATCGTCTTCTTCTATAAAACATGTGCTGTAGCAGTATAATGCTTTCTGTCATAAACATGATAAAGATGGGCACTTGGTATACATGTTGTTGTTTGCAGAATTTAGGAGTTTTGCGCAAAAAACCTACATTGGGTAATCACAAACCACTAAAAGCCAATTCTTCAAGACATTTATTCTGGTTATTATATATTGTATATGATAATTATTACGAACAATAAACATAAATCCGAATTCATAAATCATTAACACTGAACTGCAGTATTGATTTGGATGTATTTCACCAGTTCAATTGATAAGTATTACAAACTAAATTGTACGTCTACAATGTTATGGTTGCACTGATTGGACATGATTTACACACATCATTTTAATTTACAAGTATAACAAACTAACTATGGGTATCGAACCAGTCATTATTTACAGGCTGTATACAAGTATTCTTGGAACAACACGCACCCTTCCTTCACAGCATGCATGCATTTTGACGAGTTGGCATATCGAATTAGACTTAAATATAGTTAAGAAATACATATGTGAAACAATAATAGTTGTAAGAATATACGAATCTATTATCAGAATGTCGTGGAATAGAGAATGTTTGCATCAACACTAGAGGCCAAAGAAGAAACTGAATGTGATCTAGGTGACTCTTCTTATACATTAAAAATATCAATTAAACAAACTGAAACTTGTAAATAATGACTCTTCCTGACCATTGAATATATAATATAAACAAGCTCAAGCTTTTAAATATCAACACTCTTCCTAATCTTTTGAATATACAACTCAAATAAACGCAGTCGTGTGAAAAATAACACTTCCTATACCTTGAATTTACAACTCAAACTCAAGCTTGTAAATAATGACTCTTTCTATACATTAAATATATAACGCAAACTCATGCTTGTAAATAATAACTCGTCCCATACATTGAATCTACAACTCAAACAAACTCAAACGTGTACAATAACAACAACAACAACATAAACTGTATTACTCTCAGACATCAACATGGTGCAAACATGAGGAACATGTACAATACAATACAAACAACATTAGTAACCGACATAATTGAATAATATATTTCAATTTGTAATTATGGTCGGGAGTTGGGAGGGGGTAGTGGGGGTGGGGGTAAGGGGTAGAGGGTAGTCACAATGATATTATAAATAATTACATTTCTAAATAGAGACACATACCAGTATTTCGTAAACATGATATATTTTCGGTACGCCTCTTATACTATTAATATTTTCTTCCTTTAGTGGTTTTCAAAACTACTTCTAGCGGCGACAATTGTGTCATCCTTATGACATTTAATGAACTCCTCCTTTTTCCATCTTGTTATCTCCCTTCTATCATAGTTTGTGAGGAAACCCCAGAAACAACGAGAACAAGGGAGAGCTATGTGCATATGCTACGTAGAGTGAACAAAGAGGGGAAATAATGAAACAGAGGGTGAAACAATTATAAACAGAACAAAAACGTATCAACAAAAACAAATACAGTAATGGAATGGTATAGTAATTCTTTGTCCAATGTTTGTAAATAATGACTTTTCCTATACATTGAATATACAACTCAAACAAACTCAAGATTTTGATAATAACTCGTCCCATACATTGAATCTACAACTCAAACAAACTCAAGCTTGTAAATAATGACTCTTCCTATACATTGAATACATTGAATACAACTCAAATACACTCAAGCTGGTAAATAATGACCCTTCCTATACACTGAATATATAACTCAAACACACTCAAACTTGTAAATAATGACTCATGCTATACATTTAACCTACAACTCAAACACAATCAAGCTTGTAAATAATTACTTTTCCTGTACATTGAATATACAACTCAAACAAAGCTTGTAAATAATGACTCTTCCTATACATTGAATCGACAGCTCAAACAAACTTAAGCTCGCAAAATAATGGCTCTTCCTAAACATCAAATCTTCAACTCAGACAAACTCAAACTTGTAAATAATGACTCTACATATACATTCAATCTGCAACACAAACAAACTCAAGCTTGTAAATAATAACACCTCCTGTATATTGAATATACAACTCAAACATCTTAAACTCTCAAATAATGACTCTTACTATACATTGAATACACAACTTAAAGAAACTCAAGCTTATAAATAATGACGCTTCCTATACATTGAATATACAACTCAAACTCAAGCTTGTAAATAATGACTCTTCCTGTCATTACGTGGTCCCGCCTTAATTCAATTAAACGATGGGAAAGGTTATATTTAAAAACATGTTTTACCCAAGAAATGCGATAACCTGTTTAAAATTACCTATTTAATGTTTTAATTTGATAATATGCAAACTTTTTAAGCCGAAATTAAAGTTTTATTTCATACCCCTGCCAACCCCGTGTTCGCGTCATGGAGAATAGCTAGGGTATGAAAGTTAATATTCGGACCACGTAATAACATTGAATATAAAACTAAAACTCAAGCTTGTAAATAATGATTATTTAAATACATTGGATATACAGCTCAAACAAACTTAAGCTCTCAAATAATTATTCCTATACAATGTGTATACAACTAAAACTCAAGCTTGTAAATAATGATTATTTAAATACATTGAATATACAACTAAAACTCCAGCTTGTAAATAATGATTATTTAAATACATTGAAGATACAACTCAAACACACTCAAGCTTGTAAATAATGACACTTCCTATACATTGAATATACAACTCAAACACAGTCAAACTTGTAAATAATGACTCTTCCTATACATTGAATATACAACTCAAACACACTCAAGCTTGTAAATAATGACACTTCCTATACATTGAATATACAACTAAAACTCAAGCTTGTAAATAATGATTATTTAAATACATTGGATATACAGCTCAAACAAACTTAAGCTCTCAAATAATTATTCCTATACATTGAATATACAACTAAAACTCAAGCTTGTAAATAATGATTATTTAAATACATTGAATATACAACTAAAACTCCAGCTTGTAAATAATGATTATTTAAATACGTTGATTATACAACTCAAACACACTCAAGCTTGTAAATAATGACACTTCCTTTACATTGAATATACAACTCAAACACAGTCAAACTTGTAAATAATGAGTCTTCCTATACATTGAATATACAACTCAAACACACTCAAAATTGTAAATAATGACTCTTCCTATACATTGAATATACAACTCAAACACACTCAAACTTGTAAATAATGACACTTTCTATACATTGAATATACAACTCAAACACACTCAAACTTGTAAATAATGACACTTCCTATACATTAAATATACAACTCAAACACACTCAAACTTGTAAATAATGACTATTCCTATACATTGAATATACAACTCAAACACACTCAAGCTTGTAAATAACCACCCTTCCGACACATTGAATATAAAGCTCAAATAAACTCAAGCGTGTAAACAATAACACTTCCTATACATTGAATATCAAACAAACTCAAGCTTGTAAATAATAACACTTTCTAATAACACTTCCTATACATTGAATCTACAACTCAAACAATTGAATTGAATTGGATTGGTTCTTACGGCGCACCAACACATGAACGGTTATATGGTGCCTAACAGGAATGAACATGCCAGGCTCATCCTCCATTTACATCATGATAAAATATGGAGAATGGGCCAAGAACCTTCTAACTTGCAGAACTGCAGAGTTGCTGCAAATTCTATAGTAGACACTCCATTTACGATGGAGCCAAGTTTCATCGTTTGCATACGCGGTGTCATGATGAAGACCTTGAATGAGCATGATAAAATGAACATGAAGCGGGGGTCCTACCCCCTCTGCCTCTATCTTGATTTGCAGTGGTTGTATTCTACCCCGGCAACCACAAGTGGAACAACTAAAACAAACTTAAGCTCGCAAATAATTCTTCCTATGCATTAAATATACAGTTCAAACAAACTTAAGCAGCAAATAATTATTCCTAAACATTAGATATACAAATCAAACTTGTAAATAATGACTCTGTTAATGCAAACTTATGTATATATTTTTTCAGAAGATAAACTAGGTATAAAGGATTCTTGACAACACGTCGGTTCTCCACAACAGCATGCTAATGTTGAAACCCGCACGCATTCGAAATCAGTGGAAGCACTAACCTAAAAATGCAAAAACAAATGACTTGTATGTGTAAATTCATCACATGTGATGTGTCATTTGAACCTGTAATGCATGTAACGCATCCTCTTACATACCAAGTGAAACTACAGACTTGAGAAATAACGTGAGCAAGACAACTTTGTAAAACAGTTTATCACATAACGTATGGTGTGGCAGTGGAATAACAACATTCTATATTTTCGATACACCACTAGTTAAATAAATATGGAAATAAGCACAGTACGCGCTGTCAAAACAATCGATAATGACTATGATCCAATTCCCACGGTTTATGTCGGTTTCGTATGTTAAAGCGACAGGCAAAATGCAATGAAAGAAATATAAAAAGATCGGACAGGGAAAGTTGCAATCAAAGAGGACAGTCAACCACAAAACACAGAAACAAACACGCAAACAGACAAACAAGAAGGCAAAAGTAATAATAAATGCAAAAGACATCACAAACACAAAAGGGCTGACACTAGGGCTACCGCCTTGGAATGGTCAGTTGCAAAGTAGGCCACTGGGGGTTTAAACCGGTTCTAGGATGTACCAAACCTCACACTTACCTTACTGTTATCCCATTAAAACAGGACAGTGTAAATAAAGAAATCCCCGCCATGATCTAATCTCTAACCAACAAGGCAGCATCAATAGGCAATATAAGTAAAACACAAATATGCTCGTGTAAATATAATACAAAAACAACAATAGCCTATAAAGCCACAATGAAGGTACTCAATGACTTGGCAGAAGCTAGAGTAACAAGAGAATAAACCATTAAGTCACGACAAGAAAGATCATAGACAAACATCAAATGCCACCGTCCCAATGGGCTTTAGGTAGGCGTCATCATAGGGTCCACAGCCTGTCCGGTCATCGTACAATTAAAGAGGAAAGCATAGTGGCGAACTGTTAAAGGGTCGATATGTGAGTTATGATAATTAGAATCTAGCATTCGTTATCATTCATTGTTGAATTTATTAAACTCGTTAGCAAAAATGATATAATGCTCGGCAAGAGCCTCGCATTATATCATTTTGCCAACTCGTTTAATAAATTCAATAATGAAGGAGAACACATGTAAGATCCTCTATATAATGATACTAAAAAGTGCAAATTTGAACGATGTATCGCTTATAGTTTAAAATACATGTATACTGTTGAAGAAAAACATGTAAAGCACGTTTACCATTAAAGTTTTATTTACCCCGCTATTTTTCAGTTATTTTACAAATACACGTCAAAGTTATTGGCAGATGTGGGTATGTTGTTTGCATAGTATATGTCCTGACACAATCACTAGGCAAATATGAACGGTTAATCACTGTCTTAATTGTTTAGAGATGTTTTTGAAAGACAAAATGTTAAGCAAATGTTGTTTTTACTCTCATTTTTAAAGGCGTGGCCTAGTGGTCAATCGTCCGCCTTGCATGTGGGAGGTCGTGAATTCAATCATTGGCCGGGTTATATTAAAAGGTGTGGCCTAGTGGTCCATCGTCCGCCTTACATGTGGGAGGTCGAGAATTCAATCATTGGCCGGGTTTTATTAAAAGGCGTGGCCTAGTGGTCCATCATCCGCCTTGCATGTGGGAGGTCGTGATCAATCATTGGCCGGGTTATATTAAATACTTCATAACAATTGTACTAATTTGACGTTCAGCATTATTATAAAGTATAGTTCTAGTATTGGACTGCCCGGTGTGAGTATAGCATGACTGGGATGGGTATCATGTCATGTGTCTATACGACATGGTATTCGGTACGGTACCGATTATAAACGGCAGTCAGAGATAATATTGCATATATACATAGAATTATACCCAGGAGAGACAACATTACACTTACCTACAAGTATACCAGGAAATCCAACCTCCTGACTTGTGCAGTTCTGGTTACAAAAATCAATCTCGCAACAGGAGTGACAATAAAACGAGGCCCGTGCTGCTCTATGGTGGAGCGACCTTGAGGTGGGGTTGCACTGAAGATAGACGTTTCAAAATACATTAAAAGCTATGGCGATCTTGGATGGCATTGAATTGAGATTTTACTGTACCTACTTGAATGACTAGAGGTGACGATTTTTCACATTTGTGCAAATTGTGAAATGCACATTTGTAATGTTTTTTGTATAAAAAGGAATCAATGGAAATACAATTAGTTCAACACAAATGTGGTAATAATATTCACGGACCTTTTGAATAACACCGCCTACTAATATCTCCATCAAGAAATACTCTTAAGCAACACTTGTCAAACTGACAAAATCCAAGCTTATGTTAAACAAGAATATATTTCGAGATGTTGTTCTAAGCACAGTAGTGCTTGGTGGGGTTCGATTGTGATTAGATAGAGTTGGTGGGGGTCGATTACGATTAGATGTAGTGATACAATAAAGTTAACTAAGGAACAATGTGATTGTTTTGGAGTGTTTGATTCATGTTCATTACGGGTTTTTTCGCAAATGTTCAAATGCAAGGTGATGAATACGAGATCTAATGTAATGGTTGTTTAACGTATAATTCAGCTGGATCCCAATAACATTTGCAAGTAAAGGCCAGCATCTTGAACAGTTCCAGACCAGGCATAAACATTGTATTTGCACGATGGCAGCGAGCGCAGCGACTGAATGAGTTGGAAATCATGTTCATACTCTAAGGCACGCAAGCACATGTGCACAATTAGAAACACACGTGCATACAGATTTCGATGGAGGGGACAAACAAATGGACAAACGTATACAACTACAGATAGAGCGATGAAAAACTTACACAACTACAGATATAGCGAGAAAGCAATGCATTCTTTCAGACAAAACAATATGCATGCTTTGTATGATACAAAGGTGAATGTTTACACGAAAAATGTAATTAGCACTATACACTTTTGTTGATATAGAAACACATAAAATAAAGCTACTCGTATCGTTGTTATACAAGATGCACCGAATCTCAGATACGTGATAGTATAGGTGGCGGGTATAAAGAATCATCCCTCTCGGATCTTTTAATTTCCCTCGTATAACGATTAAACTAACCCACTATAACTGCAGACTTACACTACAAAACCGTTTATCAAAATTCTAGCCATGTTCATGTCATATAATATTGTATATGTGTCGATTAAAGTATCGTTTTTTTCACGTGTCTTTAAATACTGTGATTGAATATGCGTAAATTAAATTATGAGTTGGTATCTCTTAATTCGATGTTCCAGTACATGTGTTTGGTCTGGCTGGTTAAAATCGTTTATATTTTGTCTGTAGAGTTTGGATTCTCAAAATAGGTAACTTATACATAATATAGCTCGTCGTCAGTAGGTTTAGAAATGGTGAACATATGTTTCAAAATGTGGCTGTTACTTGTGGCATTTGGCTGCTGCTTGCGGCATACCTAGTTTAAGTGAATATGTTCGACACAAGCATCGCCAAATATGAGAGTGTTAGAATAGTTTGTGCAATGTAAATGGCCCATAAATAAATTAAGAACCAATATGTATGACACTTGCATTGAAATTGTCCATGATAACTTTACAAATATATTATTACGTACAAATAGCTAGCAATACGTACAGGAACATTGGGACTGTTTTATTTATCGTATCTGTTCATGATATGTATGAATAGAATAACGAACGGAACCTTTGAATTGTTTTATTTCTTGTACCTGTTTATGATATGAATGAATAGCTAATATGGCGTACTGGAACGTGTTGAATGTTGTTGTTTTTATAGTGTCCGAAAAGTAATAAGCAACGGAAAAAGTTGACTGTTATGCATTTTCATCCTATAAACATATAAACATACTTACGAGTTGACTTACACACCCCAGTTTGTAATGAAAGTGGTCGGCCAACTTGAAGACTTCTATACTACAAACCTGTTGGAAATATAAAAAAAATATCAAACATACTTTGAACATAAGTATTTGAAAAATATAGTGTGTATAGCCTTTATGCTATTTATAGGCATGATCTGGAAATCAGAAATTTATAGAAATGTGTAAGCATTAAAATGCGAAAGTGAGATTTATCTTACATGTTATGGATTTAACAATGTTAAATTACATGTCTAAATAATACCCAGACCAGAACGTTATGTATATTAAATTATGTACTTATTAAACTCGATCAAGCTGTCTTTCGCGACGGTGTTTGCCATGACACGAAATGAAAATACGCAATATTGAAAAGGTGTGTACGAGCGCAAATGCAGTCATTTTATCCAAATATTCATCTAAACATTACAAAGTGAAATTTAGACAGTTTTTTTTCTTGTTTTGGACTTTGTTTGTACCTCATTCATGACATGTTACCTTCACTCACCTCGTTAGAAGCACACACTGTAACTCGGCGACATTCGGTTGTGTTCACCACGTGTTGGCAATCAAAGCACACCGGACCACGTCGATCACGGCTAGGAAGTCCTTTAATCGACAAAATAAAGACTTTATTGTAGTATCACAGATATGTATTTTATCAGCAATATTGAAATGAAATCTATATAAATGAAACATTGAATAGGTATGTACTAAATCCTTCCTATTTTATATTATGAAGCATGTTATTTTGATCAAGTCTGGAGAAGATTATACAAATTCATCATAGGATTTTCCTATATCACAGGGATAAACTCATGATGGATTATTTTTCTCCAATTATGCTTTTAGTACAGGCCTACTTCAATGACTGTATTTGATGTTTGCTGACGTCATGACGTTTCATGTAATAGTCACATGTCATGTTAGATAGAGTTTTCTCCCATTTCTGGTTATGTGATACAGATGTTTTTTCGTGTGCGATAACCTTATCTTACATGCTATACATGTTATCGTACCCCAGCGTTATATAAATATTGACTACCGTTATTAAAATAGAAAATAATAAGGTCATCTACAACAATTTCGAAAATTTATACTTTATTGAAATCGCAAAATAAGAAGTTCACGCTGTTACCTGACAAGCATCGTTTCAATTTATTTTGTGTCAGGTAAAATGCCAGCTGTGGCAATAAATAAACAGCAACATCAGACATAATTGTCAATGAAATCTCGTATGAAACCACTGTGCCAATACTATTTTGCTCACACATGTTTATTGGGTCGACCGTTATAAAGTGTATTGTTGTCGTCATTCGGATTTTCCCAATGTCTACGTCAACTACAGAGACTTGCACAGAGTGATATATGGGGACAATAATTCAAACTTCTGATGAAAAACTGTTTTGGGATTTCAATGAAATGTTGTCGCTATATATTCATTGGGTAGACATCGTGTAAGTTTGTGTTTTCGCACACGTTATTCAATATCGCCGCTATTTCAGAAGACGACGATTAGCTAAAATCCCGATATCCTCGTTGGTCTCTTGTTTTGTAATTTTGTTAACAATGATAACCATTAAATTGATACAAACATAACTTAACAACAAACATACCACTATCACCGCATCCTATGTTATTGCAATAATTGTTGTGGCAGCATTGTAAACAGACGTTGGAATTGTTTGTCATCGTTTGCATCTGTCCACATCGCTGAAAACAACACAGTTATAAATATATTTTATATTCATATTCGTCATAAAGATGTAAATGCATGGCGACTGTAAAATACAAAATGCGTAAATGCATGACTGTAAAATAAAAAATACGTAAATGCATGACTGTAAAATACAAAATGCGGTTTACATGGTTTATCAAGTTAACTGGCTGCATTAGGCTATTATTATATATTTACTTGTGATTGTAAGTTTGCCATTTAATGCTAGTTTTCTATGTAGTATATGCTATTGTCTTTCAAAACGGCATAAACGCCGAACATTTATGAATCAATTCTTATATTTACAATATGTCCCCGCTTCTATAGTGCCTACAATAACGTTCATTGGGAGGTCGGTAATGATAAATGTGTGAAAGAACGATGAAAATTATGCCTATTGTCAGTGTATTTTCAAATCGAGGAATAGCCATTTTCCAATGAGGTATGCACAGTCATATGTAGCTTCGCCTACCGAAAAGTGAATATTGAAACACAAACAATAAATAGGAATTACAGCAAGCACCCATTTTGTATTGTAATTGTATTTGGACGACAAGAGACCAAACTTAGCATGACAGCTCATGCAGCCTTTATACTCACACACGTACACGCACGAACTCACACACGCTCACTCACACACAAACACAAACTCTCAAAGTCATACATACATTGAAGTCCATGCATCCGGATTGAAACTTTGTACCAGTTGTAGTTTGATATCGTTCGACGTAGCAGGTCTGAAACATATACTAGTAAAACGCAATATACATTTATTATTATTTGCTTTTACGTCCTTGTCGTACACAAATTTAATGTTTTAGAGTTATCATAACTCTAAAATATTAATCATAACTCTAAAACATAAAATTTGTTTAATAGCGATTAAATATGTCTAAATAACAATGACACACTTGTGTTTAAAAACGTAAATCCATGGGTAACCGTCCTTGGACAACACAAATATAGTTGACCAGTTTTGACAACAAGGACAATGTTTGGTTTTTGCATATCATATACATAACATTATTTCATTTTCTGAAAGTTACAGCCAGATATATTTGTAATGCTATTTAAAAGTGCATATGTTAACAGTAAGGAAACCTGTCCCAAATATTTTGTGTTCTGGGGTTCGAGGACAATCTTTCTAACAAAAAGTAGAGTAGTTATTTAAGACTGGACATATCAGTTGAACATCATTAAACCTGGTAATGGTGTACGACGAAGCAGAGTCAGGGAAAAAGAAAAATATACAATGTACATGTACGTTGATTTCTGAATCTGTGATATGTTAACTGTGCTGTCATCATCAATGAAAGTTGAAAGGTATGATAATCATATTGCACCATTTGCTATTATAAAGCATATTTCATGAGGAATTTCCCAAATTGTTCTATATGGTATACAGTTTCGAAACTATTACCCGTAAGGGTATGGTCGAACGGTAACACTGGCAGTGCAATTGGAAAAAAGTTGTATATGTACTGCTGTACGAAAATAAACTTTAAGTATTACGCGTTTGAAGACATACATTGCATATATTGCATTCAATGCCTTCAGAATGGTATATGTATTTCTGACCACCTGGTCTGTCGGACATATGCACACTTTGGAAATAGATAAACAATGCGGTGAAAACGTACGTTATTACTTACATGTACCAGCTCTGTCAGACATGTGAAGAAGTTTGGAATTAGATAATCAAAGTGTTCAAAAACGTATATGTATTACTTCCCTGCACTGGCAGACATGTGTCGTGATGGCAATAGATAACCAATGCGTTCACAAACGTGTATTATTACTTAGTAATACTTGGTTTAACGGACAAGTGTACACGTTAGGTAAAATATTCCATATGTTATCAATATTTATTAATTAATTGCCCTGTCAGGCATGGAGACACATAAAAAATGCGTTTACAAACGCACATTAACTACTTACTCTTTTCGCGGACGTGTGCACGTTGTAAATACATAATCAGTGCGCTCACAAAGGTATATGTATTACTTACCTGCTCTGTCGGACATGTGTACACGTTGGCAATAGAAAATCAATGCGTTCGCAAACGTGTTTTATTACTTACCTGCACTCTCGAACATTTGTTCACTTTGGATGCAGAGTATAAGACTCTTTCTTGGGTATCCGGTGAAGACAGGGAAATTCTGCCGAGGTTCCGATTAAAACAATTATACCGATGGTTGGATTTTTCCTGTCTTCTCTGGATACCAATGATTGATTCTTATTATTGCATACAACTTACACTCCTGGGGAATTTGTACGCAGCGAGGACAGGTTAGTGTATTAAAACGAAAGATAGTGTTGCGAGGTTTAAAAGAGATAAACTTACATTTTGATCATTATTAGCAAAATGCCTTTATTTTAATATGATTTTCGTTGACATACATATACCTAGCATGATTATTAATATATACCTCAAATTTCATGCATTAACTCGGATTATTAAAATCAATATGCTGCAAAAACGTGTTTTTTACACCTAATATTTGATAGGATCAACCATACTAAGAAAAGGATCGATATAGTACGAAACATGGGATCACCAAATTATTAATTGGTAAGAAAGATGGTGAATTTAACGTACATATACATAATAACGACATAGGGATATAAAGTACTACAGGGCTAATAGTTTAGAGAATGGCGATGTTAAACACTGCACATATTGCAGTGTTTTCCTTAAAAGAGGATGAATTAAGTAACAGATACGTGGCGATTATAGTGTTATGTCAAGTGGTGCATTTTGTGTTCAGTGCCGTTGTTTTTTGCAGATATACTTCGAAAAAAGGAAGATGCAAAGTATATTATTTGATAGATGCAAAGTATACTAGTTGATAAAGGGATATGTCCCTAATGTAAAACACCAGCGGAAGATCCAGTTCCTGATAAAACGTTCAACACTTTATTTTACTTAAAATGCCTTTTTATTCAGAATGGTACATGTAGGTGAAATTGTTTATGCATTCCTAAAACTGGGTGAATTTATAGAGAGCTGTTTATTTAACAGTAATTCTATTAAACAATGATCTGAATAATGTTTGTATTAATTGTGTTCGACTTGTACATATTATGAGGTTAACTTTAAAAAGCAAATTTACATTATATCTAAACTACTGTACTGACAATAAACGTATCATTACTTGAATAAGATGTACTGTTATTTGTTTCATCATCTTTTAAAAGAGACACACTGCAATACTAATAGTGTTTAACCACGCGAATATATTATTTAATTATATGCAAGCAGACTTAAGGTCAAAACTGACACTCGATTACTAAATCGAGGTGATATATTCTTTATCTTTATTTTTGATTATTATACCATACTGGTCTTTCTTTCTTTTTTTTGTCTTTTACTTGTTTCGGGTTCTTATAAATGTCTTGGTGACAATGCTATTATTGGTTTGCTTGTTTGCATTATGTTTTACGTCATATTTAGCACACTTTAGGCAATTAGACGGTCAATTGTTTATGGTAGAGGCAGACCACCACATTTTTCCTGGGTAAGAACCAGTACTGTATACCTCCCGCCATCCGCAAGAATAGACACTTTCTCACTTTCAAGTTGCGCCCCCAGTGAGGTTCGAACCCCCAGCAGTGAGAGGAGAGAAGGTTTACAACGCAACGTCGCTAACGTCTCACACTGCAATTAAGTTTCCATAGGGTCTCATTTTCCCAGGGTGAAATTATTGATGCATTTAATAATACTTCTCGGTATCTTGATGACATACTCAATATTGATAGTCCGTTCTTTGCTCATATGGTTACTAACATTTATCCACCAGAGCTCACGTTGAATAAAGCCAACAGTTCGGATACAGTAAAGGCATTTCTCGATCTTCACCTCTCGATTTCAAATGATTGTATTCATATTAAAATCAATTTTAACATCGTCAATGCACCTCGTGCTACCTCATACATTGAATGTCCAAGCTCATTCGATTTCCTAGAGCATGTAATGATGTTATAGACTGCAATGATCGAAATCAAGTTATTACAAGTAAATTTCTTCAGCAGGGTTTTCGTTATCACAAACTACGTAGATCTGTCTCTAAATTCTACCGCCGCAACGAGGGCCTGATGGAAAAGTACAACACCAACCTTAAAACACTTTTGCGACTAGGCATATCACAACCCTCATTTTATGGAGAGGTGGTCTATAAACTACGAAAGTTAAAGGGGTCGGGTTTCCTGACCGCTTTACAAATGTAATCAGGAAGTTCGTCAGAAAACGATATAACCCTTTGGTTTTACAGCGCACTGCATGTTTAGTGATTGACCCCTATACAGTCAGTCATTACGCTTCACTTTTCACTTGTGCGATGACTGGACTACCTCTTGGGACTCTATGATTGTACCTACTGAAACCACAACTAAGGGTGGGTGCACGAGCTGTCATCCCTCGAGTTTTCTGGTCGTACCGTAGATTGGTTTAGGTTTTAGGTGCAACTACTATGGTTGTTCAGTACGATTCTGGAAACATCCTGAGATGTTTATTATTTTTTTGTATGTGTTTCTTTAGTTAGTTTCTCTGGATGTGGACTTTATTCTTAGAGAATTCCTGTTGATGGGATGTAATTTTGTTTACACTGTCTTGTCTATTTGGGCGCTAAAGACAGGATAATAGAGAGGATAGTGCGCATATAAAATCGATTCAAGATTACCAGTAGGCCTTATTGCCTACTCACCGTTCCAAGTCGGTAAACCTGTCTTCACCACCCTTTCTGTTGTTTATTGACTCTTTCATTTATTTTTTTTCAAGTCCTTGTTTGCAGTACAGTGCGGACATACGATGCCATTGCGTTCGGACGCTGTGGTCTCTATAGGACCCTATATCTCTTTTTTTTATCTACCCACTAAATCGTGCCCACTAAATCTGTAGGGCACGACTATTCTAGAGAGATAATAGTGTTGAGAGTCCTTAACGCTTCGATCACAGAGGCTACAATTGTTTGACTATATCTTGAATACAGAATTGAAACTCTGACAAGAGATGACGTGTGTATGTCCCCGTCATTTAATGGTGAGGGGGCATAAATGGAAGACTTGTCCTTCCGCCCTGAACGTTGTTTATTTAGTCCCTCCTCCCATCGTTTTCATGGATTGTTGTGTCCTCTGCGTAGCATGGCAGACACTTAGGGATCACTTTGTCCGTCGTCAACCACCCGTCCGTCACACCTTAAACTGCAACATAACATTGGCCATAAAATGTAAAGTAGTTGACCTATGTTCATGAAATTTCACATACATCTTCATCTTACCCCATGAAATGTTATTACATGTGTCAAATAAATCTGCCTTTCATGTTGGCAGAGTTATGCCCCTTTTTATAAAACTTTAACCTGCAACCAAACCTAGGAAATAAGCAAAATGAGGATCAGGAAAGGTTGGAAAGCACCTTATTCCAATGGTAACATCAAACAGGTAAAGCAATTTACATTACTGCGTATAACGTAGCCCCCGTAATAAAGACAATAACAAAGGCATGCTGTGTTGCACATACAACTTAATGCAAACAGTATAAATACAGACATAGAGATGATTGCACCGAGCTATAACGCACTCTTGATATTGTGGATCCCAAAATCATAACACGCACGCACGCACATACACACACACACTTAAAGTTCGCAATTAAGAATTCAATTACACGCAGTACGTGACAATGAAAGTGCCACTTTTCTATAGATGGCGGCGAATTGAGTAAAACTGTATAGAAGTAAATTCAAAACGGCAACATTTGAATACTGGTTTCTCTACTAGAGAGCCTCGTCTGCAAAGCAGCTAGAATATAATTATGTACCGGTAAATTCACTCTTAATGGACATAAAGTAATATCGATAACTGTTTTTACACATTTGCCGTACACATTAACATTAAAAAATCAAACGTCTACAAGAGGGTCTTCTTTTGTTCTGCATAGGTCATTATCCAATAGTATTTTATATAGTGTTTAGTGTTTTTTCTAAAACTAAAGGGACTCTTTGAGAAGAAATGGGTAAAATCACATTTGAATTGCATATTTCTATTTTCTCATTAGGTAAATTAATAAATCTGGCATTAATATTAATACGTTGCTGTAATTTGCCAGTGTATAATAATCACAAAAAGTGCACGTTTTAAATAATTCAGATGGCTAGAGGTTTCGTTTTTGCAGATCCTACCTTTTAGTTCGGCGATCCCATCTACTTCGTAGCGTAGAGTAACACAATTTAAGATAGTTTCTAAATGCTTTAGTTTAAGTAGTTGTTTTTGTTTAGCACGTGTATATTGATATGATTTGCATATCCTCCACACAGTTTTTGAAATTGTGTGTTTTTCACAATTTTGATAATTTCATGACTTTATACACAATTTCTACAGATTATTTCATGACTTTATACACAATTTCTACAAATTATGAGAAAGAAATAGAATAACTAAAAATAAATGACACAATTTACGATACTGAAAAGATAGGAATGATTATCGAGTATTGTTTTATTAATACCAAGTATTGTTTGTCTTCAAAATGTCATGATAAGTCACGTCACAAAACAAACGCCGTTATTGTTTGTTTACAAAATCCATTGATCCTAGCTTTCGTCCTATGCACTAACCTGTTCCCGCAATGTACAGAATCCTCAGGAGTGACTTATATTTTGTGCTGACTACTAACATATTGCGTGTTTATTTACACAATGACGTCATGCAACTGTCATTTTTAATATCGGCGCGTGACTTGTATCTTCATTCATGTGTAAGATCATGCTTTCCATCACCCATGTAAAACGCGGACAACCTTAACCGGTACACAAGAAAATCAATGTGCTCTGAGACATATATTTATTACTTGCCTGATCTGCTGGTAACGTGTAAATCTTTGGAAATAGACAAGCAATGCGTTCCCGAATGATTAGGTATTACTTACCTGCTCTGCCGGACAGGACTGAACAGCGTCACACACCTCCAGATGACTCATATCATCACATTCAAAACACATAATGTGTCCTAAAAGTATAAAAAAATATCTGAGTGTGTGTGTACAGAAATAAAGGCAATGCCAATTCCTCAAAATATTCATATACTGTAGTGACAACTTTCAAAATTAAAGTCAATGATCTCAAACGTATTCTTTTTTGTTATGTCGACGTGCTATAAAACACCATTAATTCAGTCTGTGTTATCTGTTTTATTATTTAACGAAATAAGTAAAACTGATGTCCTATGAAAACTAGGTCAACAAGTAAGTCTCAAGTTAGACGAAATATTCATTTTAAATTGAAATTTTTAAAATTAAGGTGATCAACATGCAAACAAAAAAATCAAGGTTAGCATCTAAAAATGATTTAACAGTTAATGTTTTTCAAGATTTCTTATATTAGGCCAATGACCAGAAACATATCCGTTCAGTTACCTCAAACGTTTCACAGTGACCGCAAACGGCAGTCAGTAACGGTAACCTACTGTTTGACATATGTTTCATCTTTAAAAACTAAATAAATTTAAGTGACCTACATTTGACACTAAATGTGTCAACAAATAGTTTAAGGTGAACAACGTTTGTTTCATTGCTGAAGACAGAAACTTTAAATTTGGCACATGCAATTTGATAACCTATTCATTAAGTCAAGGTCATATAAATTAATAGCTACAATGGTCGTGCTGTAAATTATTTAATGTGGGTGACTCCTCTTTTTCTAAACAAAACGTGAGATCTGTAAAGCAGGAACAAATACCCAAAAATTAGGTCACAGTGACCAAATATCCTATTTCGCATTAATTCTATTTCTATAATAGATAATCGATGTAACCACAGTATACAACTTAGTTATGTATGCACATTTAATACTAAAATTAGTTCAGCACGTACATTAGATAATAAACTTAGTTTAGTATGTGATTTTAATATAAAAATTGTTCAGTATGTAAATGTAATACAATACTTAGTTTAGTGTGTGAATGTCATACAAAACTTAGATCAGTATGTGAATGTAATACCAAACTTAGTTCAGTATGTGAATTTGATACAAAACGTAATTCAATCTGTGAATTTAATATACAACTGAGATTATTGTTGAATTTAATATAAAACTATGTCCAATATGTGAATTGTACATAAAACTTAGTTTAATATGTGAATTTGATAGACAGCGGACTATTATAGTGTTAAGTGTGTCTGGGGATATCATATTGCCTTCAAATGACGTTTCTATTTAAGTGCCATTTGCCAGCTTACAAAAACCCATTTTAAAGATGTACATGTCTTATATTAGAGCATTGTGATTACAACACATTAATAGTTACCGCTTGCGTTGTGCTGTGGTGTAGTCAGCTCTGTGGTCATGGTAACCGTCGTCTCTGTTGTTTTTCATAGTGTAAAAAAACACATATATTTGATTAGGCCTATTTGTCTAGCAACTAAATATGATTATGAGTTACTTCATTAATACAAAGAAAACATAAACGATTTTGTAATGGAAACTATACCTAATCTAGTATGAATATGAGGACAGGCCCAACAATTCTCATTCCAGTAGTTTACAAAAGATCAGCGCCATAAAAATGAATGTATAAATTGAAAAGTCAGTAAGAAAGACGCGGGTATAACATGAGGAGTAAAACTTACATAGTTTACGAGACTACTATAAGGATAGGATTAAACGTATTAAACAGTCAATTTAAATTGAAATGTCTTATTTAGTTTTATTTAAATATATTCAACCTTAGAATTATAGCAATATCTTAAATATATACATGGCAATCTTGCAGTTTTTATCACGCATTCAAATTAGCGTCTCGACTTATTAATTCAGCAATCATTTTTATTTCACCTTCTAGCATATAATTAAATATGGTTGGGTTTTCATAATTTAATATATTATTGGTGCAGTGTAGTCAACAGTTAGCAATATGCAAATATAACTTGCTTTATACTATTCCTATAATTAATATAAATGATTGAACAAATGCAATTTATGTAAGAAAACTAACGGGACGACGTGAAATTTAAAAAAAATCAAGATGGCAATGTGTACCTTTAAATCCAATGTAAATTGTTCGCAACTAAACTTTGTTATCACTCAACTGTTTTCATATATATATATTCTCAGCAAAAATAAAAAGTATCCACTTTGTTTTCCTGCAAAATTTTAGACAGTAAGAAAGAACTAACAATTGTAGCATGATTTTCTTTTAATAACATCTTTGTTTGACTTTTACACAAAATTTCATCGAAATATACCGAATAATAAAAATATAAATCACAGTTTAAAAACATAGGTGTGAAAATGAAATTAACAAAACTTAACAACTGTAAAGATAACGACAATAGCACAGATTTTGAAGTCTTAGTCGATTCAAATACACATAAAAATATTCAAAACCTCGCTGATATCTCGTGTCCACCGTTACATCGAATACACGCAAGAATGCGACGTCGCATGCTTCTGAAGTAGCGACTGACGCATTTTAGAGCTAACGCGTTCCATTCGCGGACAAGTGCTGCTGCAAGGTCCTAAACACTCTGGATAAGATCATCCTGACGCACACGACGTCCCAAATATGCTCGATGCTTCCTCAGTCGTTAAGTCAGAAGCATGCGACGTCGCATTTTTGAGTGTATTCGGTGTAACGGTGGACACATGAGATATTAGCGAGGTTTTGAACATTTTTCTGTGTATTTGAATGGGCTTAGACTACTAAATCTTGCTATTGTCGCTAATCCTTACATTTTTTAAGTTTTGTTAATTTCGTTTTCACACCTATGTTTTTAAAGTTTGATTTATTTTTTAAGCATTCGGTATATTTCGATGAAATTTTGTGTGAACATCAAACAAAGATGTTATTAAAAGAAAACCATGCTACAATTGTTAGTTCTTTCTTACAGTCTCAGATTTTGCAGGAAAACAAAGTGGATACTTTTTATTTTTGCTGAGTATATATATATATATAGATATATATATATATATACCTTTTGTGGTCTGCGCTGCAGTCATCGTTGATGCAGTCGATGTTGTTGAGGTTATTGAATGCGTTGACATCGTAGATTCTGTGCACTTTCCTTTCATATAAAAATGTATTTAACTAATAAAAAACATATATAACATTTGTTATAATTAAAATGTGCACGTTTTGTCTCTGATGACCAGAGTTCGTATGTTAGAACTAAAAGTACCTAGTCCATTATTGATAATAAAAGCTCATAGGTATTGAAAAAACAAAATAACTACATTTTGTGAAATTCCCTAAATGTGCATCTGAGATATTCGAAAACTTACATTTTTGTTCAATTTGTTCAATATCATAATGTCCTATGTGTACAAAACATGAACGTAAACATGAAAGAGGAGCGACAAAATAAATCTAGAAATGTTGTGTGTGTTTTTCAATTAACATCTTAATCTTGACCATTCCGTCACAAATGTTAATTTGATACACATGTAGGGTGCCAATATATCCGCAACGTGCCAGTGTGTCCGCGGACATATTGGACCACAGGTACGTGTCGAAAATGTCCACAACGAGCGAATATGAACGCGGCAAATTAAGGGGGCATATCTCACAAATTTTATTTCGATATCGATCAGTAAAGGTCGAGAAGAGACGTTGCTTTACTGGGATTTTTTTCATGGATAAGAAGATATATATATATAAGGCATTTCAATAGTAAATAAAGATTTAATTAATTACTTGGAATTGACCTTTTTTTTAGTTAGTTATGTAGGTAAAGAAACCAGATTTGAATAAAGACAGAAAATCTGATTAATAAAGGTAAGAATAAAAAAAGAATTTAAAAAACAACAAGTCTATAAGAAATATTTATAATTTATATAATTTATAATACTTTAGACACCTGATAAACTAAATTGATACATACATTTCAAAAAGGTTATACACGTTTATCAATGTAATATAATAGAACATGCGATTTCTATAACCATGTAACTAGAAGATTTTAGTAACAAGAGGCCCAAGAGGGCCTGTGGACGCTCTACTGGTTAACATGGCTCTTATAACATCAATGAAGCGAGAGACAGCCATTTACATTTATTTTTAAAGTTTTGGGCAAAATACAGCTTTTTAACTAAATCAAGGGCCATAACTAAAGAATCGGGTAAAAAAGGATAAAAATATCGGACAGGGAAAGCAGCATTCAGGGACGACAGTCAACCACAAAACACAAAAACAAACACGCAAACAGACAAACGAAAAGACAAAAGTAATAAAAAATGCAAACGACATCACAAACACAAAAGGGTTGACAATAGGGCTACCGCCTTGGAACGGTCAGTGGCAAAGTAGGCCACTGGGGTTTAAACCGGTTCTAGGGTGCACCAAACCTCACACTTACCCTACTGTCATCCCAGTAAAACAGGACAGTGTAAATAAAGAAATCCCCGCCATGATCTAATCTCTAACCAACAAGGCAGCATCAATAGGCAATATAAGTAAAACACAAATATGCTCGTGTAAATAAAATACAAAAAAACAATAGCCTAGAAAGCCACAATGAAGGTACTCAATGACTTTGCAGAAGCCAGAGCAGTAAGAGAATAAACCATTAAGGGCACGACAAGAAAGATCATGGACAAACATCAAACGCCACCGTCCCAATGGGCTTTAGGTAGGCGTCATCACAGGGTCCACAGCCTGTCCGGTCATCGTACAATTAAAGAGGAAAGCATAGTTTTGAACTGTAAAAGGGTCCACCACCAAGCATGCAGTACGTTGCAAAATGATAGGGTCATAACCTCTTTTGATAAACTGTTTAACAAGTTTAACAAAGATAGTATGAAAGTGATCATGACCAAGAATCTTACGAAGTTTATAAATCACATCACCATAGACGTCAGGTTGTGATAGTCCTTGTCCCAGAAGAGTCCTTAATTTACATTTATATTTGGAAAAAATATCAGGGTTACGATAATAACATTTTGCAAAGGTTTTACGAAGTTTATGGTAACGGTAACCCTGATTGAGTAACTTTTTAGTTATACAAAGATTACGAATATTAAAGTCCTCAACTCGAGTACAAGCTCTAGAAAAACGAATAAGTTGAGACAGATACACCCCATAAGAAGTTGCTCGGGGAACATCCCCATCCAAGTGGGGATAATTAACAATGTCAAAATTAAAATCATCTCTCTTGTCATAGATTTTGCTAATTATTTTACCATTTTCAATCGAGAGATCTAAATCAAGAAAAGAAGCGTTATTATCAGATATATTTTCTTTATTAAGCCGAAGTTCTTTAGGATAAATATTATGAACCATAGTTGGAAAGAAGGGGTTGTCCATGTTCAGTATGTCATCCAGATACCGAGAAGTGTCATTAAAAGCTTCAATAATATCTGCCTGGTTATCTGGTGAAAGACTCAACATGAAATCCCTTTCATAGCAAAATAAAAACAAATCTGCGACAAGTGGTGCACAGTTCGTACCCATAGGGATACCAACAATTTGTCTATAAACGGTGGTACCATACCTGACGAAAATATTATCTAATAGGAAGATGAGTGCTTCACAAACTTCATAGCAAGTCCACATAGTATAATTGTCTAAACTGCCGTTAGTGAAAAACGCTTTAATATTAGTACATGCCAAAAATGTAGTATTTTCTCTAGCGAATGTTTTTTGAATAAGAGAAATTAGCTTGTCTTTAATAAGATGATGTGGTAAGGTTGTATATAGTGTAGAAAAGTCATAGGTACTTAATGATGAAACTTGACCTTTATTGAAAATGTTATCAAGAACGTCTCCTGAATTTTTATAGACCAAAATAAATTAATCCCAGAGTTTTCATAAGTTTTATCACAATATAGTTTAACGTGATCTTTAACGGCAGTAAGACAAGAAGTTAAAAGTTTGGAGATGTTTGTTGTCGTGCAGGCACTAGAATTAGAAATAAAGCGAGCCTTATATGGATTTTTATGTAATTTAGGAATCCAGTACATGGTAGGCAGTTTATTTTGCTTATCGCTTACACCAGCCTTGAAAGTAGTGCACCGAGTGATATGTGCGGAAACAACATCATCCTCAGTAGAATTAACTGGAGTATACGAATTGGTGCTGCCGAGTTCCAGAGATAAAACATTGACGTAATGTAGGCGTCAAACAATAATTACATTATTAGCTGCTTTATCTGCAGGAACTAAAACAAATGTATTATGAAATTCCTGAATTCCAGATTTTAGATTACGAAAGGAAAACCTAGGTCTCGGAGGTAAAGATCAGATGCAAAATGAAAGCCCTACCGTATTAATGAGGCAAAATATAGCATTTTTAACTAAATCAAGTGCCATAACTTCTCTGTTACTGGTCCGACTGGTCCAACAAAGAGCTAAAAAAAAAAATAAACAAAGAGAATTAAAAAATAATAATAATAAAAAATTAAAAATAATTAAAAAATTAAAAATAAAAATAAAAATAAAAAATTAAAAAAATAAATATAAACGACCCAAAACACGCAAAAACGACACTTCGGACAACATTTTAACATTTTATGTTTTTTGATGGTTATGAAACACGGTGATTTTCTCTTTAAAAATCTCTTTATTTTATGTTGATATCTTAATTAAAATGATTTTATCTTGATTTGAAAATTAAAAATTGTACTCACCATTAATTTTGACATTGACGTCTGCGTTTTGGACAACGTCGTTGATTAAATAGCAACAAAAAACATGAACAGTTAGCATTTTCTATAACAGCAACTATTTATATTAAGTAAAAATAATCCCTATGATATAATAATTAGGTAAAACACGGAAGTGACGAGAAATTTGATTAGTAATTAATTGGATACCGGCCGACGTATTGTTACTTTATGACGTTGTCGTCTAAACGTCCGAAGGGACGTTTTCTTGTGTTGCGGCTCATATATATATGAAAAATGAAAAAAAAAAAAATTGAACAAATCAAAAACAAATTTAAAAAAAAAAATGAAAAAATTTTAAAATAAACAAAGTCAGAAAATCTGGTAAAGTTTGCCAAAATGAAGGCCCTATCGTATGACGAGGCAAATATTAGCATTTTTAACAAAATCAAGAAAAATAACTCCGCTGTTACTGGTCCTATCTGGCTGGTTTTTGAACTTGACCGAGCGTTCATTGACAAAACTGTGACCCCCGGGGCGGGGCCAGATGTGATCCCAGGGTCACCATTTGAACAAAACTGGTAAAGGACCATAAGCTTATAGCAACAGCAAATTGTTAAACCTCTGGCTCTTGCAGTTTCAGAGAAGAAGATTTTTTAAATTTTTCCCTATACATGTCTATGTAAAAAATGTGACCCTTGTGGCGGGGCCAAATGTGACCCCAGGGTCACAATTTGAACAAACTTGGTAAAGGATCATCAGCTTATAATAAATGTAAAATATCAAACCTCTGGCTCTTGTAGTTTCCGAGAAGAAGATTAAAAACAAATCCTATATAAGTCTATGTAAAACTGTGACCCCCGGGGCGGGGACAAATTTGACCCCAGGGTCACCAATTGAACAAACTTAGTAGAGGACCATAAGCTGATGCTACATGTAATACATGAGAGCTCTGTGCCTTGTGGTTTCAGAGAAGAAGATTTTTTAAAGTTTTTTCCTATATGTCTATATGAAAAACATGCAAAACCTTAATATACAAATTTTGAACCTCCGCGGCACGGCCATTTTTTCATCCCGGGGACACTATTTGAACAAACTTGATAGTCTAGGCGTTGGCAATCATTTCAAAATAAAAACTGTTGAAATCTGTAAAGCGGTTCTGGAGAAGAAGATTGTTTAAGGTTTCAATTATATATGGTAATGGTAGCCATCTTGGATGAGCGCTGACCTAATTTTAACAAATTTAAAAAGCATTTATCTAAGGATCATCCATGTGAAGTTTGGTCAAAATTAGCCCAGCAGTTTCTGAGGAGAAGTCGTTTGAAGAAAAGTTAACGGACGTACGATGGACGACGGAAGACGGACAACACACCATACCATAAGCTCTGGTGGCCCTTGGCCACTAGAGCTGAAAATTAAAAAAAATAGAAAAAAATAAATAGAAACAATTAAAAAAAAGTTAAAATAAAAAAATAAAAATAAAAAAAAAAAAAATAAAAAAAAATACCCACGGGGCGCCATTTGAACAAACTTGGTAGAGGACCATAAGCTGATGCTACATGTAATACATGAGAGCTCTGTGCAATGTGGTTCCAGAAAAGAATATTTTTTTCAGTTTTTGCCTATACAAGCCTAAGTAAAACTGTGACCCCCAGGGTGGGGCCAAATGTGACCAATGGGTCACCATTTGAGCAAACTTGACTGTCCTCCTTGAATGCTACTTTCCCTGTCCGATCTTTTTATATTTCTTTTGGTAGAAGACCATAAGCTTATAGCAAATGCAAAATATTGAACCTCTGGCTCTTGCAGTTTCAGAGAAGAAGATTTTTTATGTAAAACATGTGACCCTTGGGGCGGAGTCAAATGTGACCCGAGGGTCACCATTTGAACAAACTTGGTAAAGGACCAAAAGCTTATAGCAAATGCAAAATATTAAACCTCTGGCTCTTGCAGTTCCAGAGAAGAAATTGTTTTTCAGTTTTTCCCTATACAAGCATTTATGTAAAACTGTGACCCCCGGGGGGAGCCAGATGTCACCCCCGGGGGGAGCCAGATGTGACCCCAGGGTCACCATTTGAACGAAATTAATAAAGGACCATAAGCTTATAGCAACAGAAAAATATTAAACCTAAGGCTCTTGCAGTTTCAGAGAAGA
This sequence comes from Cyrtodaria siliqua, assembly GCA_037043455.1. Classification (NCBI taxonomy): domain Eukaryota; kingdom Metazoa; phylum Mollusca; class Bivalvia; order Adapedonta; family Hiatellidae; genus Cyrtodaria; species Cyrtodaria siliqua. Next base: position 215,429 of record JAWPHD010000327.1, read on the forward strand.
AGATTTTTGAAGTTTTTCCATATACATGTCTATGTAAAACATGTGACCCTTGGGGCGGGGCCAAATGTGACCAATATCAAACCTCTGGTTCTTGTAGTTTCCGAGAAGAAGATTTTTTAAAAAAAAATCCTAAATAAGTCTATGTAAAACTGTGACCCACGGGGCGGAAACAAATTTGACCCCAGGGTCACCATTTGAACAAACTTAGAGGATGATAAGCTGATGCTACATGTAATACATGAGAGCTCTGTGCCTTGTGGTTTCAGAGAAGAAGATTTTTTAAAGTTTTTTCCTATATGTCTATATGAAAAACATGCAAAACCTCAATATACAAACTTTGGACACCCGGGGCACGGCCATTTTTGAACCCGGGGACTTTATTTGAACAAAGTTGATAGTGTAGGCGTTGGCAATCTTGTTAAAAGAAAAACTGTTGAAATCTGTCCAGCGGTCCTGGAAAAGAAGATTTTTAAGGTTTCGACTATATATGGTAATGGCAGCCAATTTGGATGTAGTGCTGACCTAATTTTAACAAATCTAAAAGGCATTCATCCATGGATCATCCATGTGAAGTTTGGTCAAAATTAGCCAAGCGGTTTCTGAGGAGGTCGTTTGAAGAAAAGTTAACGGACGGACGGACGGACGGACGGTGTCACAGGATGACCTTAGTGGTTGGGCTAACTCAGGAAAAAATCAATGACGGTGAATGCATTTACATAAGCTTAATGCAACTTTTAAAATATGTTTAATATATATACAATTATCTAAAAAAACAAGCGAATACACAAATGAACTATGAAAAGAATGTTCTCATGAACGTTTAAGACGTTCTTAGTATTGTTATAAATACTGAATGTCTAAGCCACTAAAGTGTTGTTAAAGCGATAACAATGTTGATCTAGCGCGATAACTGTGATGCGCGAGAGCTCATGAAGATGATGATGCGCGAATTCAATGGATGATTGTCATCAAATGCCTTCTGTAAGGGTTGATGACGCGATGCAATGATAGTTAACCTCCACTGAGATTGTGAGCGATATTCCTCCAGTGAGGACTGGTAACGGGCCCACCTTGTGTCCCGGGGGTTGTCGTTAGTAAAACCTGGCCATGCTGACGCAGGTACGGGGACCGTCTCCACCGCTCGTAAACGTTAATCGTGGAAGCTTAGCTCCACTCCTGGATATCCAAACCTAGATGGCTTACTCCAACCCTGGATGGCTTATATCCTGGATGGCTTATTTCCAACCCTGGATGGCTAATTTCCAACCCTGGGTGGCTTAGGCTGTAATTATACATACGTTTTAGATGTCGGTTGACAAACATAACAATCTTGCATAATTATCATTACCCAAACAAATCATTCTTCAATCAATATATGTAAGCTGTACTAATGATGAGTAGCAATGTTTACATATTCTACAACGCCATGTATACGCTATGTACGTCGCTGTTAATCAATGTCCCTAATACATGTAATATAAACATGATCAAATTACTCATATATTACACTCACTGAGTTATGCATGCACGCATTTATTCTTGTCACTCATCTCATTGTTAACTAATGTTAACAATCGTGTATTACATCACTGAGTTATACGCCAACGTTAACTAATGCACCTATTATCCACTGTTATCAAATTAATATTGTTTTACAATTAATGATCAATTACAATAATTACATCTAATAAGGTAACTTTAAAATCATATGCTAGTCTAAAGTCATGTTTGAGAAACATCAATGCTAACCGGATGTCGTAACCGCCAAACAAGATGGCGCCGCCCACTGAATACAAATGTACGATAAAAGTTTAATAAAACTACTAACCACATGTTGCCTATGAATGTTGCCGTCCAAAATCTGTTCCAACAAAGTACTATCGATCATCCCGGCGAGAGCTAGAAGACAATGGGTTTTATAGCAAACATTACGCCCAAATCATTATTTTCCCCGTTCAGTGCCTGACAAACGTGGCTAAATCTGCAGTATTAAATCTACACTAGAGGCCCCTTATACAATTTTGCCGTTTAAGGAAGATATACCTATACGTTTAAATGCATTAGCACCAAACTAAACTTATGACACGGCCTCTCTGGCGGCCACTTAAAATGTGCACGCTTTTACGTGTTACATGAATAGATCATGAGTATTGTGAAATTGTTTCAACTCGAACAATAGATTTGGGTGTAACCGATAACTTACAAGAGCTATGTACGACCAGTACGCTCTACCCGTGACATTTTGTGACAACATCTCCCACCTTAAAGAAAGTGCTACACTTTTAAAATTCAACAAAATGATAATTAATATTTACACGTTAAGAAACTATTAATTCTTCTGAGCAAATGAGCGACAAAACTTACAAGCTGATCGCTCAATCGCTTGAGTATGTTATCTATTACTACTGAGGGATGCAACATTCAGCCAGTACAACGACCGTCTTCCGGAAAACATCCACTGCAGTTATAACCCAACTATAATATGTATATACAATTTCAACACTATTCTACAAGTGTACACTACCCTGTCGTAACATATACTACTATTGTACAATACACTGCAATACACTATTGTAATAAACCGGTCATTATGTGCGGCGACTTAAATAGTCTGCCCCAATATTGTCCTTTCCACGGTCTATTACACCGACTCTACTGTTACTAATAACACTACTTCCTGCCACTACAAGAACTCCAACTTTACACATTGCATCCATCGCATTACCAGTATACTGTTTGCGAAATGGAGTAGGGTCTCTCGTTTCCCTAATCGGCTTTGCTAACGTGTGCTTAAAGCTACACTGCACTACATATGTTGGTCTCGACTTATCGGACCGAACAGTACTACACTCAGAGTCTAAACGACTTACCCCTCGTTTCTCTGCTACACTAAGCATGCCCGATATGTCTACATCGGCTGCTGTCTCCTTACCTACACTAGTGGGAAAATACATGGGACTAGTGTCCTCACTACTGTCTTCCTCACTATTCTCAATAACTACAACATTAACTACATTCACCACCCCTTGTTGCCCATTATCGGTTCTACTGATATACTCTTTCAGCATATTCGCATGAAAGGTCTTTAACTTTCCGTTTATCTCGATACGGTAATCCATAGTGTTCACTATCCCTCTAACGTAAAACGGACCTTTCCATTGTAATAACAACTTGTTATTGTCGGTCGGGAGTAACAGTAACACCTGGTCATCTATCTTAAACTTCCTAGCTCTAGTTTTCTGGTCATAGTACCGTTTGTACTTGGTACTTGCCTTAACTACCTGACATTGAGCTATCTTACAAGTCTCCTCTAGTTTCTCCTTCAAATCTAAAACATACTGATATGTAGTCTTAACCTCATCACTATCTACTTCACCTGCCCACATCTCTCTAAGAATCCTCATGGGACCTCTAACTGACCTACCGTACAATAACTCAAACGGATAAAATCCTAAACTCTCTTGTGGAACCTCTCTAAATGCAAACAATAAAGCATTGAGATACTTGTCCCAATCTTTGGGTCTCTCGGTACACATACGCCGTAACATTTGCTTTAACGTCCCGTTAAATCGTTCGACTAACCCGTTACACATAGGGTGATATGGGGTTGTCATGATTTGACGCAAAGACAATAACCTGCTTACTTCCGCCATAAGTTCTGACGTAAACTGTGACCACAATCAGTCAGCATTTCCTCTGGTACACCTAGCCTACTGAACATATCAACTAATGCCTCAGCTACTCTCTCAGTTTCAGTTGAGGGCAATGCTACTGCCTCCGGATACCTAGTTGCATAGTCTACCATGGTTAAAATGTACCTATTTTTCCTATCCGACACTGGAAAAATTGGTCCAACTATGTCTACGACTACCCGCTTAAATGGTGTATCTATCAGTGGCATCTGACCTAAATGTACTTTGGTCACTCGACCTTTTGGTACTGTCCTTTGGCATACATCGCAGGACCTACAATACCTAGTTACATCTCCACTAACGCCTGGCCAATAAAATTCTGCCAATACTCTATCTGACGTTTTCTTTACGCCTAAATGACCTCCCATAATCGACTCATGAGCTACCTTAAGCACTGTCGTTCTATACTGGGTAGGTACCACTAATTGGTGAAACTGTTTACTATCACTATTTTCAAATTCTCGGTACAATAACCTATTCTTATGTACAAACTTACAACTACCGGACCCTTTACACTTCTTCACTACACCATCCTTGGCCTTCACCTTACAAGGACCTAATGACTCGTCTTGAGTTTGTGCTTCTATAAACTCCGCTTTAGATATGTCACCTACGGCTGCAGGAACCTTTAATTTTCTATAAGCCTGAGCTTGCTTCTGAACCTGCGCTCTAGTCTCTACGGCATTACTTATGCTACTTCTAAAATCGGACATTACCGGAAGTGCTGAACCTTCTATGTTCCCTATCGTTAAATCATATATCGGGTCATCCATACATAGTGCCTCTGTAGTCCCTTTAAAGAAAGGTGTTTCTACATCTATTCTCGCTATTGGCACGTGCTCTACCGACTTATTTAACAACATACACGGTGACTGTTTACCTACCAACTGGTCATCCGTAACTAAACTACGCCTAACTACCACACCTGTACAACCTGTATCCCTCATTACAATTACGTCCGTGCCATTCACTCTACCATCTGCCGTTGGAAGATTTGCATACGGAAAGTGACATGTTCCGATCTTCGCCATTACACCATCCGCTTTAACACAACAGCTACTACTCTCGGTTTTAATAACCGGACTATTACTACCTCTGCCTCTACCTCTACCTCGGTTTTGACCACCTCTACCGAAATTCCATGGGTTGTTAAAACCTTGGTTCGGACTACCTACATTGTTGTCCACTCTACTATTGTCACTAAAATTGACTACGACAGCGGACACTTTCACCGCTTTCCTACACTCATGTGAAGCATGATTCCCATTACAGTGACGACAACGAATAAAAGGTCTACCTATGTTACCACTATTGCTACCTCCTCTAGCACACATCGAACTACCTCCACCTCTACAGTTTCCACTCTGGCCTTTCTGTTTATTACTATGATCGTCCCATTGCCTATCTCTAAAAGTTCTGTCTTTCGACACTACATTATAAGCTCCACCTCTAGCCTCGGCAAACTGATCTGCTTGAGTTGCCATTTCATCTACACTAGTTAGTTTTCTTTCTTTAAGAAATAAGAACAGATCTCTACTACAAACATTGAATAGCTGGTCCCGCAACAAGAAATCTATGAGGCCCTGATAAGTCTGCGCTACCTTCCCTAACTCTAACCACCTATCTAAGTAATTTCTAGACCTACTAATAAACTGAATAAATGACTCGCCTTTCTCAGGCAGACAAGCTCTAAACCGCTTTCTAAACACTTCTTCAGTTAACTCAAATCTCTTTAAAAGAGCATCCTTTAACTTGTCATAGTCAAGAGCATCTACACTAGGTAATCTAGAAAATACATCTAAGGCCTTGCCTCTCAATAACGCACTTAAATGAACTGCCCACTTATCGTTGGTCCATTCCTGTAACTCAGCATTACGCTCGAACCGCAACAAGTAACTGTCCATGTTGTCTTTGTCAGCATCAAAGTATGGTAACTTCGAACCTTTTAACTTCCCAGAATAACTATCTTTCACTTCAGTTTTACTTTCCTTACTATGTGTCTAAGCTGCTTCCAACTCTAAAGCTAACTTATGCTCAAACTCTGATTTCTCCCTCTCCATCATTGCCTTAGCTTGAGTTAGTCTACCATCTGTTTCGACCCTCTCATGTTCTAACTGCCGTGCTAATTCTATCTGCTCTTTATCCGCCTCTTTCTTTTCCCTTAATAATCTACTTTCATCATCTCGCTTCTCTTTAGCTAACCTACCTTCTAATTCTAGCTTCTCTGTGGCTAGTGTACTTTCTAATTCTACCTTATCTGTGGCTAGTCTAATTTATTCATCTCGATTCTCTTTAGCTAACCTACTTTCGAATTCTAGCTTCTCTTTAGCTAATCTGCTTTCTACTTCTAACATATCTTTCTCAGTTTCTAGCTTCTCTTTAGCTATTCTACTTTCTTCATCTCTTTCCTGCTTTGCTAATTCTCTTTCCTTAAGTCTAAATTCCCTTTCCCTAGCCTGTTCGTCTTTAACAAAGGTTCTAAGCTCCTCTCCAGCATACCCTAACTCCTTACCCATTTCCGTAAGTTCCTTTATAGACGTCATGGTTATAGACATTGTGGATTACACACTACAATAATTACAATACCCACGTCACTAATAATTCTACTCAACTAACTACTAATGGTAAGTCACTGTGTCCTCAGTAAATACCTGGGCATCATCATAGGACAAGTTACATACACATTTGTACTAGCGCTAACTACTAACGGTTATGTATAGATAGTATCTAGCTTTCACAAAACATATACACTACATAAAATATCTATATTTGATATTGGTTAAAACCTTAAACAATCATAGAAATGTGCATAACATGTACATGTATATTTACTTCTCCCTTCAATATTAAGTATACTCGAGTGTCACAACATGAGTAGAACGTCTTGTTCGCCAACCTAATTGGATACTATGTGTATATCAAGGGAGGTTAAAACAAACACTCAAATTATTGAGCAAAAGTGCCTCAGACCCACTCGTGTAGACCACTGCGACCTCGTGCCAAGGAAAGAACGGACAAAACAACAGTTTGGACTCACCCTACCCTTGTCATGTCTTGACTTGTCTTCCAAGCTGTGGCCGTGATCGTCGACAGTCGCCTTGATGGATCAGAGGGTGGTACACAATTCTAAAATAATAAGTAGAGATTTAGTATATCATAATAAAGATCACTTATTGATTCTTTCCCTCCGTAGTCGCCCAAAATCCCACTACTCTGAAAACCAGTTGTGACAGGATGACCTTAGTGGTTGGGCTAACTCAGGAAAGAATCAATGACGGTGAATGCATTTACATAAGTTTAATGCAACTTTTAAAAAATGTTTAATATATATACAATTATCTAAAAAAACAAGCGAATACACAAATGAACTATGAAAAGAATGTTCTCATGAACGTTTAAGACGTTCTTAGTATTGTTATAAATACTGAATGTCTAAGCCACTAAAGTGTTGTTAAAGCTATAACAATGTTGATCTAGCGCGATAACTGTGATGCGCGAGAGCTCATGAAGATGATGATGCGCGAATTCAATGGATGATTGTCATCAAATGCCTTCTGTAAGGGTTGATGACGCGATGCAATGATAGTTAACCTCCACTGAGATTGTGAGCGATATTCCTCCAGTGAGGACTGGTAACGGGCCCACCTTGTGTCCCGGGGATTGTCGTTAGTAAAACCTGGCCATGCTGACGCAGGTACGGGGACCGTCTCTACCGCTCGTAAACGTTAATCGTGGAAGCTTAGCTCCACTCCTGGATATCCAAACCTAGATGGCTTACTCCAACCCTGGATGGCTTATTACCTGGATGGCTTATTTCCAACCCTGGATGGCTTATTTCCAACCCTGGATGGCTTAGGCTGTAATTATACATACGTTTTAGATGTCGGTTGACAAACATAACAATCTTGCATAATTATCATTACCCAAACAAATCATTATTCAATCAATATATGTAAGCTGTACTAATGATGAGTAGCAATGTATACATATTCTACAACGCCATGTATACGCTATGTACGTCGCTGTTAATCAATGCCCCTAATACATGTAATATAAACATGATCAAATTACTCATATATTACACTCACTGAGTTATGCATGCACGCATTTATTCTTGTCATTCATCTCATTGTTAAATAATGTTAACAATCGTGTATTACAATCACTGAGTTATACGCCAACGTTAACTAATGCACCTATTATCCACTGTTATCAAATTAATATTGTTTTACAATTAATGATCAATTACAATAATTACATCTAATAAAGTAACTTTAAAATCATATTCTAGTCTAAAGTTATGTTTGAGAAACATCAATGCTAACCGGATGTCGTAACCGCCAAACAAGATGGCGCCGCCCACTGAATACAAATGTACGATACAAGTTTAATAAAACTACTAACCACATGTTGCCTATGAATTTTGCCGTCCAATCTCTGTTCCAACAAAGTACTATCGATCATCCCGGCGAGAGCTAGAAGACAATGGGTTTTATAGCAAACATTACGTCCAAATCATTTTTTTCCCCGTTCAGTGCCTGACAAACGTGGCTAAATTTGCGGTATTGAATCTACACGAGAGGCCCCTTATACAAGTTTGCCGTTTAAGGAAGATATACCTATACGTTTAAATGCATTAGCACCAAACTAAACTTATGACACGGCCTCTCTGGCGGCCACTTAAAATGTGCACGCTTTTACGTGTTACATGAATAGATCATGAATATTGTGAAATTGTTTCAACTCGAACAATAGATTTGGGTGTAACCGATAACTTACAAGAGCTATGTACGACGAGTACGCTCTACCCGTGACATTTTGTGACAGACGGACGACGGACGACGGAAGACGGACAACACACCATCCCATAAGCTGTGCTGGCCCTTGGCCAGTAGAGCTAAAAACATTTGTCTCCCCCACAGGGGAAAAGGCCATAAATCCGCCAAATAGAACACGATGAAGATATGCGCAACTAGGCCTGGCAATAATCATTTCTACCAAGTTTCGTTGAAATGCGGCCAGCGGAGCAGGAGAGCTAGTCCGGACAAAATTAGCCTATGAGAACATTTAAAGGGCCATAACTCCTTCAAAACAATTCAACTAGAACACGGCGAGGATATGCACAACTAAGGTTGGTACTGATCATGTTTGTGTATTAAAACATTTAAAGGGCCATAACTGCGCCAAAATCATTCAACAGGAACAGGGCGATGATATGATAAACCAAGATTGTTACTGATCATCCTAGCCACGTTTCACTGAATTCCGGTCAGGGGTTCAGGAGAACTAGTTCGGAAAATGTTTGTGTATTAAAACCTTTAAAGGGCCATAACTCTGCCAAAAATCATTCAACCGAAACACGGCGACGGTATGCGCAACTAGGCCTGGTACTAATAATTCTTGTCAAATTGCCAGGGTTTAGAAGAATTAGTCCGGACAAAGTTTGTTTATTAAAACATTGAAAGGGCCATAACTCCGCCATATTTGCCGAGGACATATTCGCTCGTTGCGGACATACTTGATACTTACGTGTGGTCCAATATGTGCGGCCGGGGACACATTGGCACAATGGGGACATATCGGCACCCTACAGATACACGTATTCAATCTTTCTGAGAAATAAACGCACATAATTTAACTTTCTCATCGTTGAAAAAAAGGTATGCATCGAAGTAAAATGACCTCTTACTTTGCCTGCTGCCTTAACGGAGGTATGTATACACTCAATATATATACTTTTTCTTCGAAATTACGGAATTAAATATACTAAGTTTCTAGAGTGAAACAAATGGAAAAAAATACGTTTGTTTCCGCTTACACGGCCAACGAAAAATGAGTATGTTGATATGAAATGTGTTTTATAGCTTACACAATATTATTATATGGGCTGTATACAGAAAAATCCTGATTCTACAGTATTTGCTATGTTTAGTGGCAACATGAGAATGTTTTTATTTCTTTGGGCCTAAAATTATGACAAAATAACGTATGAAATAATCTCTATAAAAGAATATATTGGTATAATAACAACAATATTTGCAGTTGATATTGCTTCATTTTAGACATGAATGGTGTATTTTATACTACAATGACTATGTTGCTAATGATTTGAAAAAAAAAGAAGAAAAGAAAACACAATTTAAAAAATAACTTAGAATAATAATTATGTGGAAACTATATCAGAAGTGTAATCTGTTTCAAATGTGTACATTAATTTTATAGTTTATAAGGCCACTGTTTGAACTTTGCATACATCCTTTTATCACATAACATGGCTTCTGGGAATGTAATAAAGCCATTGACTTATTCTTGTAATACACTAGTGTATAACAGATGCAAATGAGGACCGAATCACTGTGTTTTTATACATAAAAACTCTTAGTCCCAGTTGTTTGCGTGGTAATCATACGATACGTTCAGACACCTTAAATATTTATCATTATTTGAAATGTTACTTTATAAAATGCATGTTTGTAACGTTGAATTTGGTTTAAGATGTCGCATTATTTGCCTGGCGAACGCGTTACAGCCGTTTAACGTAGCTGAGGTCATAACAACTACAAAACGTCATGCTTTACAAATTGCCGCAGTATACGAAGTAAATTGACAACATTAAAGTTAAACTATCACGTCATAAGTGTGTTATGTGATAAACAGAATCTTACATTCGTGACTGTGTATTATTGACTTTAATAAACTCGTTGGATACAAAGATATGATCATCGGCAGAGTCTCGTATCCTGTAATTTTATCCAACTCGTTTATTAAAATCAATAATGATACACAGTCACTCATATAAGATCGCCTCTATAAATTATCTGCTTCGTCCTTAGGATGGTGTCGTAATCCGGATGGTTCAGTATATCGGATTTTATTCTCCAAGCACTTTAAACAGCTGTAGACATATATGTGATAGTTAGAGTAGTGCACGGTTCAACGATTCCTATGCATCCTTTTCCTCTCTCTGTGGCTGGACGAAATAACCTATCATATGTGTTAATGATCCACTTAACAACAATTCACCATATGCTTGTAGATACAAAATGAGATGTGTCTACATGTTCAGATGTAACAGTTGAAGATATGCATCAAAAGATATACCAATACAAAGGTTGCGAGTAATATTTACCAATGTATATATACCACCACAAAAGTTGCGAGTATTGTTTACCAATGTATATATACCAATATAAATGTTGCGAGTAATATTTACCAATGTATATATACCAACACAAAAGTTGCTAATAATGTTTACCAATGTATATATACCAACACAAAAGTTGCGAGTAATGTTTACCAATGTATATATACCAACACAAAAGCTGCGAGTAATGTTTACCAATGTTTATATACCAATACAAAAGTTGCGAGTAATGTTTACCAATGTATATATACCAACACAAAAGTTGCGAGTAATGTTTACCAATTATATATACCAATACAAATGTTGCGAGTAATGTTTACCAATGTATATATACCAACATAAAAGTGGCGAGTAATGTTTTCAATGTATCTATATCAACACAAAAGTTGCGAGTAATGTTTACCAATGTATATATACCAACATAAAAGTTGCGAGTAATGTTTACAAAGTATATATAACAACACAAAAGTTGCGAGTAATGTTTACCAATGTATATATACCAACACAAAAGTTGCGATTAATGTTTACCAATGTATATATACCAACACAAAAGTTGCGAGTAATGTTTACCAATGAATATATAAAACACAAAAGTTGCGAGTAATGTTTACCAATGTATATATACCAAAGCAAAAGTTGCGAGTAATGTTTACCAATGTATATATACCAATGCAAAAGTTGCGAGTAATGTTTACCAATGTGTATATACAAAAGTTGCGAGTAATGTTTACCAAGTATAAATACCAACACATAAGTTTCGAGTAATGTTTACCAATGTATATATACCAACACAAACATTGCGTGTAATGTTTACCAATGTATATATACCAATACAAAAGTTGCGAGTAATGTTTACCAATGTATATATACCAATACAAAAGTTGCGTGTAATCTTTACCAATGTATATATACCAATACAAAAGTTGCGAGTAATATTTACCAGTGTATATCTACCAATAAAAAAGTTGCGTGTAATGTTTACCAATGTGTATATACCAATACAAAAGTTGCGAGTAATGTTTGCCAATGTATATATACCAATACAAAAGTTGCGAGTCATGTTTACCAATGTAAATATACCAATACAAAAGTTGCGAGTAATGTTTATCAATGTATATATACCAATACAAAAGTTGCGAGTAATGTTTACCAATGTATATTATACCAATACAAAAGTTGCGAGTAATGTTAACCAATGTATGTATACCAGTACAAAAGTTGCGAGTAATGTTTACCAATGTATATTACACCAATACAAAAGTTGCGTGTAATGTTTACCAATGTATATCTACCAACACAATTGTTGCGAGTAATGTTTACCAATATATATATATACCAATACAAAAGTTGCGTGTAATGTTTACCAATGTATATATACCAATACAAAAGTTGCGATTAATGTTTACCAAAGTATATATACAAATACAAAAGTTACGAGTAATGTTTACCAATGTATATATACCAATACAAAAGTTGCGTATAATATTAACCAATGTATATATACCAATACAAAAGTTGCGTGTAATGCTTACCAATGTATGTATACCAACACAAATGTTGCGAGTAATGTTTACCAATGTATATATAACAATACAAGAGTTGCGAGTAATGTTTACCAATGTATATATACCAATACAAAAGTTGCGAGTAATGTTTACCAATGTATATATACCAATACAAAAGTTGCGAGTAATGTTTACCAATGTATATATACCAATACAAAAGTTGCGAGTAATGTTTACCAATGTATATATACCAATACAAATTTTGCGTGTAATGTTTACCAATGTATATATACCAATACAAGAGTTGCGATTAATGTTTACCAATGTATATATACCAATACAAAAGTTGCGAGTAATGTTTACCAATGTAAATATACCAATACAAAAGTTGCGAGTCATGTTTACCAATGTAAATATACCAATACAAATGTTGCGAGTAATGTTTATCAATGTATATATACCAATACAAAAGTGCGAGTAATGTTTACCAATGTATATTATACCAATACAAAAGTTGCGAGTAATGTTTACCAATGTATATATACCAATACAAAAGTTGCGAGTAATGTTTACCAATGTATATATACCAACACAAAAGTTGCGAGTAATGTTTACCAATGTATATTATACCTTTACAAATGTTGCGAGTAATGTTTTACCAATGTATATATACCAATACAAAAGTTGCGTGTAATATTTACCAATGTATATATACAATTACAAAAGTTGCGAGTAATGTTTGCCAATGTATATATACCAATACAGAAGTTGCGAGTAATGTTTACCAATGTTGTACCTTGTGGTCAAGACAAAAGTTTGCTTTATTACGGCATCAGTAGTCTTTGAAGTAGTTAAATCGTGAATTTTACTTAATCATGTATATAGTTGATGAATTTGAATGTGTATACTAACATATTCTTTACGGGGAAAAGAGCAAAAAACAATTATCTATATATTTATTTGGCAATAAATTAATATACAGTTATTACCTACCTTTGAAATTTAGTCCAGCATAAAACCCATATCCATATCCGATTGTAGAACTCATAGCTTTTAGCCCATAAACCAGCAGTCCAAATGTCACAGTTATGTTACGATGCGACATGGTGTGATATCCCTCTGACACATTTGATGTTAGAACTGTGTACTGGTGTAATGGCGACAGAAGAGTGTATTTGAATGTTAGCACCGTCCATTAGAAGTCCAGTAATATCCTCACTCTGAACTATTACCGCTACATGATGAGAAAATCCAGTGTCGGGTCGAGGTACGGAGAATGTGTATTGATTGATATACTGGGACATTCCTGGAACAAGTGTCATAAACGGATCACCGGCTACATGATCGTATTGAGTACCCACTCCATACTGCACAACGCTGATAGGGGCGTCGGCAGATATCACCAAACTGTCTGTACCAAAGTAATAATCTGTCTTGCTTGTCGGGGTGACGGTGAATGAGGTTGTTCTGTTTGTGAAGGTCACATTAACCGTCGTAGTTTCTGTAAGGATTCTTACCATGAACGCTTTCTTCGGTGTTAGAGGAGGTATTATATACAGATTAGTCCAGGTATCCGTTGGTATCATCTGGGCGGCAAGATGGTCGGGATCATAAACACCGGCTGGGATTGCAGCGTCTCCTGTGCCAGAAATAACAACAACGTTTTTATCTGATGTTAAAACAGATCCAGTAAGATCTTTCTGATAAGATGCTTGAAACTGATAAACTTCCTGTCTGTTCAATGTTATATTGATCACATTCTCGTACGTCATAGAAACATGAGTATTATCCGAGACTCCAACAACCAACAGTCTACTATTATAGTCTGAATTAGTCCAAGGTGTGTATGCTGATATTAAGTAATGGTTGCCGCTACTGTTAACTGGGAACACTAAATAAGATGCCATTGAACAGCAGTCGTAAACGTTTGTAACAAGGACGGAAATATCCGTCGATGACGTTAGTCGTATTCCTCTATATCCTTGAAATGTTCCAGCAGCCAGTATTCTCGGGTTAATAGGCAGAGATAGTAATGATCCGGCAGTGATGCTGTATGTCCTGTTTATTCCTAGAAATGGTATCTCGAGTGTCAGGCTACCTGTACTTTCTCCAACAATGTACAACGTTACTTTGGTTCCGGATATGCGATGGACATTTAAATTTGCCAAAATCCCGAAAATAAACTCCCGACCAACGCTACCTGTAGAGAAGAAACGTAACAATTAGAGTAGCGTAGTACTTGGATTATTAATATATTAATATAACGCGTTTAATTATGGTTATTCACATTTTAGACTTAAACAAAACCGTTACCGTAACGGTGCTTTCACCATATATTAATTGATGTCGCATTTTTGTCATGAACTTGAACATTTATGAAGAAAAAAACACTTCCAGAAAAAGAACTGATGTACCCACTGTAAGTTTCGACTATATTTAACATCAGTTGACCACCATGGTAGATCTGTTTCTGATCCCATGGACCTTATATGTATCAAATGAAATGTATGTGATTTCAACAAAAATGCTACATGCAATACATAAATGGCATCGGCCAAGCAATTCCCGAGAAGGGGATTTTATTTCAATTATTTGACATCAGGTCGCCGTTTGGACCCCAGGGACTGTGGTTTATACACAGTTGATTCTTCGTGTAAATAGTGTGATGCAGTCAAACAAAATAGCATAAGGCCATTATATTTGAAGAATAATATATTTAATATTTCTACATTAGATATGTTGACCTCTGAATAAGGCCAGTTTTGGCCCCTGTGTTTAATTTGCATAGACGTGATGCTCATTGTAAATATATAGTATGAATAATATGGCCTTATAGTTTCAGAAAATGATTTAAAGGGACACGGTAATCTTGATTTTTAAAAAACTTAGTTTTTCTGCATAAATTACATTATTTTCTATTTGAATGCACGTTATATAAGACATTAGAAAACATTATTTTAAATCGTATTTTCTGAATAACAGTAATATGCACAAAACCACAGAATTGTGTAAAACAGACGATAATCGTGATATTAAAATGTTAACAATGTATGCTTATAAAGCCGTTGAATTCAGAAATAATGAAATACTCAGACGAGAGTTGTAGTTTTAAATATTACATTTATACTTTCCTGTCCAATGCTATAAATGAAATTAAATAGGATAAATTACTGTTTATGATTGAGTGATATTCTGGACTATTATTATGTTAGTTGAAAATTGTAAAAGATGTATAGTTACACTGATTTCCGCCATTGAATATTTGAAATATATATGTTAACATACAATTTGCAATTTAAACATTTTTCTCATGGGTCATTACGACTTATTGTAAAATATTAAAAATGATTGTAAGTTTTATGTGGGGATGACCACGACCCCACTAGACCTTTTATGGGGTGAATAAAGAATATTTTTCTTCTATATAGTAATTCTAAGAATAGAATAACGCAAATTGTGTTTGCATAATACTAACTGTTGATTACAGTTCACCAATATAACATTCAAACTCATTTTAGAATAACGAAGATACGATGAAAACTCAAACTGGTATTTAAATTTATGCAAGCAAATGTTAAGTCAAAATGATACTGAATTTATAATTCGAGAGACTTATTGTAATGCTGGATAAAGACTTCAGAATTGCCAAGTGTACTTTTAAATTGTTAAGTTCTTCTTCAAATAATGTAACCGCTGTCACGGGGTCATTTCTTAACGCATGGAATTCTTTTGAAATAACTGTAAAAAATTATTCATACGGGAAATTGACTTCAGTGGCCTAACAGTTATTGATAAGCATAGTATTATTTGTATGTCTCCATATAAGCACATACAACAACGGTTATAGGATATAACCAACCGACCCCACACGGACGGACACACACACGCACACACGCACACACACACACAGAGAGAGAGAGTTCACGTGTACAAAGTGGAATTTTATTTCATTTAAATGTTTTATGCAAAATAGTAACGTCATTGACACAGCAGTTTCTGTGAGGTGTTTTTAAGTTTTTCCTGTATAACACTTATTAAAATCATTTAGTAATACGTGGTACGGCCAATTTTGAATACATTTATGATGTGTACAAACATAATATACATATCCTGTTGCTGTTTTGTGATAAAGTCGTATTATGAGTGTGTTGCTTTACGATTGCGTTTGTTTAGTGTATATGTGTATTGAATGTGTTAACTCGTGTTATGAGTGTGTTGCTTTATAATTGCATTTGTTTAGTGTATAGGTGTATTGAATGTGTTAACTCGTGCTATGAGTGTGTTGCTTTATGATTGCGTTTGTTTAGTGTATAGGTGTATTGAATGTGTTAACTCGTATTATGAGTGTGTTGTTTATGATTGCGTTTGTTTAGTGTATAGGTGTATTGAATGTTATGAGCGTATTTCACTGCTACGTAATTGAATCTCAATGTTACGGTCATTGTGATAAATAAAACAATCTAGTAAAACGCCATCCAGATAGTCCTAATATGTTTAGCGTAATTGGTGTGGTAGCAAGGGACACATATATACAGCCTACAACAGCAATATTCTAACTACATGAACAGTCAATTGAAACAGACATAATATATTATTCCGGGAATAAATGATTTTTATAAAACATAATCTCCCTTGTTTAATATTTGCTTTGTGCTTATTGTTATCACTTACTTGATGTAGAACTATCACACTGTTCTGCGACGGTGTTTCCGGATAATACACAAATCTGCAATACATTATAGATAGTAAGGTATTGTTAATTTATTTTCAGTTAATAATAAACCAGGTGCCGATTTCACCAACTTGGTTACTTGAAAACAAATTTAAGTCTTTCTTAAATAAGTGTTTCACCAAAAATGAGATATAGGGTCCTATAGAAACCACAGCGTCCGAACGCAATGGCATCGTAGGTCCGCACTGTACTGCAAACAAGGGCTTGAAAATAAAACGAAGGAGGCAAAAACAACAGAAAACCAATATCATTAAGTAAAAACTTAAATTAAGTCAAATATTTAAATTCCTAAGTCACCTTGGGACGTGACTTACCAATAAGTAAATAGCAAAAGAAAACTGGACACATTATGTTTAAAACATTGTCAAAATTTAAAACATAATGCATTTTGAATGCACATATCATCACTTTTCTATAATTATTTGTCATCAGTTCTACATGCATATTTTGCCTTTTTCGAATTATATTCAAGGATTTTCGACAAGCTAAAATTACAATGGGAAGTCCCTTAGACAATCTATTTTTTCTATTTACTTCAACAAGTTTTACAAGTCCATGTCCACAAACGAAATACATGTACACACATATATCTGCAATATCTGCAATATTACTATATACATAAACGAAGGTAAACACAGTTAAAATGCTTTATTTCATCAAAAACGGTGATCAGAAAAGAAACTATACCCATGAGTTTGTGGTGATTGGTTACTATGATATTTTTGCACGCATCTGGGTAATCATGTTTTTGTGACTGGTTCCATGAAAACTGCATGTACTATATTTACACTGATTGAAGAACAGATAAATTAACAGTCGATGTTTAATTAAGTTTTTAAGTATTTTACTTACTAAAACTAGTTAAGTAGTTAAGTAGAAATTTAATTTCTGTTGGTGAAACACATTTCAAGTAGTATAGATACTGGGGGTATAAGCGCAGTTTCCCATCGCAGGGCCTCAAACCCAAGCATTAACAATTTGTTAACCGCGGCTGTTGACTCAAGCACACTATCGTATACAAAAGCTTGATGATACGCTTGTTGCTAAAAGCCTTCAACACATTTTAAATTGCTTGAGTAAACCCGCTCGGGAACGCAGATACTCTCAGTATCTATACTACTTGTCAATCTAATTTATCAATTAGACAGGCATAATAGTTTGTCTATACGACACGTTAGACTATTTTAATCCAGTTTCCTTTAATAAAATGACTAATACCTAAAACATTTGAAATCAAAGCAAAGGTAGACGGAACTGGACTGCAATCATCACGAACTACCTCATATTCTGCTTGCCTACCATTAATTTGTTTCTATATTTATATTTAAATTTTTAAGTTTTATATTATTTATTTGTAAGCCCTTATTTAATAGTCTGAATGTACTTGAAAAGTACCCAACTAATAAAATCATCATTATATTCCTTTAATTTCACCAAACTTTGTTTCTTTTTATAATCACGTCGTATAACCGTTACAGTTTTAAATACGTTTTGGTCAGCTTTAACATTTCCAATTCGTAAAAGCTTCCGTCAATCTTTTGCTTGTTTAACACTATTATTTTGTATGTTATAGGATTTGTAGATTGAATTTCACCAATAACAAATAATTCGTCTGTCCAGTTAGGTGTATAC
Source organism: Cyrtodaria siliqua (assembly GCA_037043455.1). Taxonomy (NCBI): domain Eukaryota; kingdom Metazoa; phylum Mollusca; class Bivalvia; order Adapedonta; family Hiatellidae; genus Cyrtodaria; species Cyrtodaria siliqua. Next base: position 234,134 of record JAWPHD010000327.1, read on the forward strand.
CTTCAAAAGTTGTTTTATATTTTACTGATTCTAACCTTGACTCCTATCTTAAACTTAGGTGGAGATTTATTATTTTTCATCTTTCCGTACATGTTGAAATACATTTCTCCTTTATTCTTCTCATCACTTGCTTCAGTCGGAGCCAGTTTAATACTACGACGTTTTGTATTATTATGCTTATCAACCATTGCCTGCAACCCGTCTGAGTATTTATTTGTATTGTTTGCTGTAAAATATTTCCACAACCTCTCTTTAAATGTTCGGTTGAACCGTTCAATTACTACAGCTTTTCCGAGATCAAAAGTGTGATACATTTTAATATTATTATCATCAAGAAATTGATTAAATGTTTCATTATAAAATTCTACTCCTTGCTCAACCCATAGAAATTTACATTGTCTCCCTGTACTTACAATCTTTTGGAAAGATTTAGTAATTTCCAAACCAGTTTTATTCTGAACAGGCATAGGCCAAGCAAACTTACTAAATACATCAAGAACAGTAAGCAAATATTTAATACCTTCATTATACATTGAAAAATATTGCATATCAACTAAGTCAGCCGACCATATCTTATCAATTTCATTAACAATCACATATATAAAATATGATTAGATAAAATATGATTTTATAATGTTTTCATTTTTTGCAGGTATATAAGATTTTAATATTTTATAAAGAATATCGTGCAAACTATTTCCTTCTTGCAACCTTTTAATAAAAAACAGACAGAAATACCCACACAGTACACTTTGCTTATCTTGATACTGAATAGTGTTGTATTTTATATCAGGTATATAAGTTAAAGCCTCTTTCGGTGGACTTAGACCAAAAGGATTGAAATAATATTCATTACAGTAGCGAGTCCAGTGTGTACCAGGTCCTGTAAAATCATAAAGATTAATAAGGCCGCATTCTTGTTAAATATTTTGTTTTGTTGGTAATTTGTTTTTGCTAAACACTCCCCTGAAGTTTTGCATATCTAACTGCTTAACCTATTTCACCATGTCTAGGTAAGAGATAGGCTCGTTTTCGATTTTCTTTTTCTTTTTACAAAGAGGATACTCCTATATGGTCTGATTTGCGAATATACTTGTAAACCATTTCCACGATCAACACTTAGTCCTTTCCCTTTTCTACCTACTTGCAAACCTTTGCATGTTAAACCACTAATAAGAGATCCAATTAAAGGAATTCCTAGTTTTCCAAGAAATCCTCCGTCTTGTTGTTGTTTCTTTGTTAGTTCAATAGGACAACATCCTTTAGATTGTATTGTCTTTTTTCTTTGTGATGGTACTTAAAGTATTTGATTCAAGTAGCGCTTGTTTGTTATCACTAGGTATAGCTACCATTCCATTTCCAAATAGCTTACCAACTCCGGTACTTGCCAAACCGCTAAGGGCTCCTGTTGCTAGTGGTGCTAATATCTTTGGAGCAAATTTAGCAACTCTTAGTAATGTTGTGTTAGTTAACAAACCAGCTAATGCTCCTAAAAGACTCATTTTTTAGACTGAGACCTCATTTATGATTTTGATATATTTATCTCTAAGCCGTGCCCATTTTCCATAGCATTATTGATATTATTTAACTGAGTATATGTCAACAACAAAGGAAAATCGCCGGTTAGTTTGTAATTTTTTAACCTTAGAGTTAATTCGCAAATGTCTTCATATGCTTTTGCTAAACTCAGTTTTTTACCATCTATTACATTTACTGAAAAAGCTGTGTAATTCATGTATATTATAAGTTAGATTAAACAATATCTAATTCATTTCCAGCAGTAACAATACCTACATCTTCTTCAAACATAACCAGAGGATACACATTATATCTAGCAGTAGGAAGAGCATTTAGTCTGTATCTTAACTTTAGTTGTTAGGGATCAATGCTGACTTCATCACTTTTATAACTTAAATTAAAATATATCATGCCAAAAAGCGTGTTAAAATTACGTTTCTGTGTTTTTATCATTTTGCTTGTACTAATAATTAATAACATTTCTAAATATTCTTATAATATTATCATAATTGTATTCATTTTCTAGATAATATACACCGTTTCCAACTTCCAGTCTAGCTGATTGTAAATGGCAATTAGTATCAGCGTCATTTAGTTTAAAAGTATCTAAAAGATGAGGATGTTGTGTCTGGGAAGATCTCTTGTCTGATCTTTGCATATAAAAAAAGAAAAACATGTTTTGGATTTTTAACACTAGCGTTATTCTAAATACGGATTCAGTTAGTTGAGAACTTCCACTTTCCTGTATCATTTCACGAAGGTAAGTCCATCTTGTTGATGTCATATTAGTTGCCATTAAATAGCTTAAACCATCAGAAATAAATATCATTTTAGGTATCCACAAAACTATTTTATTAATAACTACTCGACCCTCATCACGACTTGATTTGAAAATTAACACATTATAAGCTGTAAATCCTAAATTATAACAGCTTGATCATCTCGAGATTCCGCTGCAGCTGTATTGTCTAAATAAATGAATTCATTTGTTCCGGTTGTTTTTCATAATCGTCAGACATTTTAAGTAAACTGTTAAAGTTTACAAATCTATGAAGATTAATACCATCGTAAATTGTTTTTCCGTTTTGTTTTACTTGAATTTGACCAATTAATGAAGTACATCATTAATTAAAGCATTCTATCGATGTCTGCAAAAGCAGCTCCATCAAATAAATATATAAATAAAAAAAAGCTTGTTTACTTGAAAACTTATTTCAAAATATGCGTTATACCAATCAAAGTGAGAACTTCTATCATTTATTGTAAATTGGTAGCCACTTTTCATTTGTCTAGTATTATTTCCGGGTCTTGTTATAGGAATATCTAATTGAATAGGTAGTTGTTCATTATATTTTTCAAATTGCAAAAACAGACAAGGAAATAACACAGCTAAAAAACAGACTTGCAAATATAGCAGAAGAAGAAAAAAGGGCGAGAGAAAATATTGCTGCAATAGAAAAAAAGAACTCAGCTTCTAAAGCAAAGAAACAACCAGCTGAAAATGCAGTTAAAAATATTTTAAAAAAGGAGGAGTAGAATATATTAACTTTTAACGTATCTTAATTTATCTTAGTTTTGTTTAACCTTGTATATACATGTCTTTGTTAAAATGGAAAGACTTAGAAGGTAAAATGCAAACATTAAGTAATCTTGTTAAAGAATATGAAGAAAAAAAATAGAAAAAGGAGCTAGTCGTGATTTATACACAGAAGTATTTAAACCAGTAACTGGTGAAATAAAAGATCAGTCATGACAGTTAAATAAGCAGTTAGCTACTCTTCCAGAAATAAGTCAACAATTAACTACTCTTCCTAGAGCTATAGCTGCTAGGGAAGCGTCCAAAGAACAATAGTACCGAGGGTTGCCTGAACTTACTGGACATCACAAACTAAGTGCTAGACAAGGAGAAACGATTGTATGAAATCAAAAAGTAGACAGTGATTTTATTGGTTTGGTAACAAAGCGTTACAGTAATAAAAAAACTTATTCAAAGCTATCTCAAAATTTATTCGAAAAACTAACAGAATTATCTGGTTTGCCAATTCATACAAGTTCTTCAAAGATTAAAATGATTTTAGGAGGTTGCGTTGATGTTCAATATTACAACAGTCCTGATGATATGGTTAATTATCTGGAGTTAGTATGTGGAAGTATCAAATCAGTAAATAATAGTCGACATGTAATAAAGAAAGATATTAGCATAATTGATGAATTATTAAAAATATGTAAAAATATCATCTGGAGAACATGAACAATTATTTTCTACATATTTTGAATAATTGTCTAACCATAATAACACATGGTAAATATTAAAACAAAGCATAATTAATTGATCACTCGACACGACTTGTGGATGTATACAGGCGTAGTTATAACTTGTGTGTTATTATAAACACAACGTTACAGATTACCAGTGGAATAATTGGTTGTGGTGCCGTTTTAGCATTAGTTCCAGCAGTTCCTGTTTCCTGTTCCTGTTTTCGTGGCTGTAGTTGGTGCAGTTCCTAGGGTAGTTGCTGTTTTAGTAAGTAAAACAAGAATAGCAGAAAATGATTTTGTTGAAAACACATCATAGAAGTCTTAAACAACTTCTCTCATATGTCCAAACAACTATAGGAATAGAAAATGACGATGTGGTAATCAAAATGTTAGAGATTCAAAAAATGATAACTTTACAGAACCTCTGAAAATGTACATAAAGAAACTCAAATTGAATGGGCAAGATATCCAATCATAATTATTTTCAAAAAGAAATTCCAGATCCTATAGTACTTTTCTCTAGTAGCATTTGTTTTAATCTGTTTTACTTCTTTTTTATTTTTAATATCAGAAATACTTTTTGAAAAATGTATTCAAATTTGATTGATCCCTCCTTATTTTGCCTAAAATCTTTACAATTTTGTAAAACAAATCTTCAATTTTTTGTCTTTCCACGGGGGATAAATTATATTTCATCAAATGTTTTTCCAACTGGTATTTTCTCTGTTAAATACTTTTCTTACGACTGTAATTATAATCTGTAAAGAGGGCATATCCACAGTTTTGACTGTCCCTCAGTTAAAACAGATACGTTCTTTATCAATAACTTCACATGTACCATAACAATTAATGAATGCATCAGTACACTTGTAATAAAACTTACTTCCGAAGCAATATTGACAATGTTACTTTTTGTTAATTACATAAAATAAGATACAATCTAAACACGCATCAGGGAGATCGATAATATCTAAAACATTTCTGCAACCTTTGTAATTCATTGTACTATAATAAAGTATTATATTTTTAAGTTAAATAAATTAAACAAATATAGTCTTAAACAAATATTTTCTAATATAATATTATAAATAGAACAAGAGATTAAATTTTAAAAAAGATTGCAATAAACAAATTTCAACAATTGGTTTAAGTAGATGTGACAGAGAGATGTTAATTTGTGTAAACTTAGATGGGTTAACTAATGTGCATGAGCTAAACTTAGCATGGAAATTTAGAAGGAGCGATATAAAGATATTTCGTGATTATTGTAAAAAAGCAATCCAATTTGCAGCTAGTAACTGTATAGATATGGAAACCTATATAATTTATGCTGGTTAAATTAAATAAAATAGAAGCTTAAAGAAAAATTATCTATGTAATATTATATAATGAGTGTTAGAGAATTGAAACATCCCAAAAACAAAAAATTTCAAGTTGATATTGCAGATAAAACAGACCCGAATGCTCAACTATGGAAAACAAAGAAATAGTTTTAACATTTCTTGAAAATGAATTAGCATTAACAAACGGTTTTAAAATGAGTATTAATTAAAATTTACTTTTTTTAAAATAGCGCGTGCCGCAACTTCATATAAAATAGCTTAGTTTGCTTCCAATGCATTATTAATAACAGACATAAATAAACAAAAATAAAGGTGCACTAGATGAAGCAGCTGCTGAAATTGTATCTAAATTTTGAAATTGGATTTCAGAACATTATTTAAATCGAGTAAAGTATAAGCTTTTAAGAAGTAAAGCTTATTTAGATTTACCGAAAGAACTACAACATCATAAAAAAAGGCTTAGTAAATATAAAAAATGACAAAGATAATCAGTGCTTTAGAGGTACCACTTAGCTTATACGTTTTCTGCTGAAAAAGATCCTCACGGGATATCAAAGTATAAAAAGCATATAGATAATGTTAATTACAAATGAATTACATTTCCTGTTACTATAAAACAGTTCCCAAAAATAGAAAATCAAAATAATATACTATATTACTATATTTCGGTATGAAAATGAGCAAGAATATCCTTTGTATATATCAAAAAATAAAGGAGGAAACACTTGTGACATGCTTTTAATCAGCGAGAAAGAAAAAAATCATTATATATGGATAAAGGATTTTAATCGGTTGATGTATAATCAAAACATGCATAAGGGATTAAAGATGGTTTTGCAAAACATGCTTGCAGTTCTTTACATTAGAAAAGGTGCTAAAAAAGCATGAGCCTTATTGTCTTTTACTTAACGGTAAACAAGCAATAGAAATGCCAGAAGAAAACGAAACGGTTCAGTTTAAAATATACGATAGCCAATTAATGGTTCCCTTTGTTATTTATGCTGACTTGGAAGCAATAACTGAAGACATTTATTTAGCTCTTGGTAATCCTAAGAAAACATACACAGAAGCATATCAAAAACATACTAATTGTGGTTACGGATACAAAGTTGTTTGTTGTTATGGTGATATATGTTCTAAACCAACCAGTTGTGACATACAGAGGACCAAACGCTGTTTATAAGTTTATAGAAAAACTGATAGAGGAAAAAAAGTATTGCAGCAAAACTATGTCGCAGTATTTTAAAAAGATTTGGTGATGACATGATCACAAGAAAAAGAAATTAAAAAATCAAACAAATGCCACATTTGCAATAAAAATGATGTAAAAGGAGACTGCTTGGTTAGAGATCATTGCCACATAAACGGAACGTTTAAAGGAAGTGCTCTTAATAAATGTTACCTTAATTTCAATTTGACTAGAAAAATACCGGTTGTATTTCATAACTTAAGATGCTACGATTTGCATTTTATATTGCAGCACATTGGAAAGTTAAAATAAAATGTTATACCATGATAACTATAAAAACATTTTATTTACGGCAACAGAGATTTACAATGAAATGAGAGTTATTAGATCAAAAAAGCACAACCTGAACAGCTAAATTATTAACAAAAAGAGTTTTTCAGCAAATGATGACAAGAGGTACATTATTTTTAAATGGCCAAGATACCTTAGCATACAGGCAATAATACGAAATGAAAGATAACACTTTGCCAGGACAAACATCCTAAAAATGTAGTGTCTCCCTTCGACCTCTTTCAAATAATTAGTATGAGCCAGTTTAATCATGTTCTTATGTTAGCCATGCTGCCACTCGCCCTTACAGTAAGTAAATATTGGATTGTTCAATATGTTTGTGCGATACAATGCGCATATGCTTGTAATTACCAGCTAAGTGGAAAACATTCCGATAACGGTTGCAGTTAAGAAATTTCTAATAATGCATCACGCGGCAATTGGAGGAAAGTTTAAAGTTTACATTTTTCCCAATATTCCATTCCAGTTTAAATATGTATTTTTATAAATGGTAATTTCAAACATGATTTTATTAAAATAACACTTTGCAATTATATTATATGTCAAAAGTGTAACATGGGTATTAATCTTGGTATGATATAGTTTGAGATAATAATAAAACGCAAATGGCAATTATACTTTCCGTTTAAAAGTCAGGTTGACGGCGGTATAGAATATATACGTTTTTTTTAATGTAATCGTCAGTTCAGCAGAAAATAAGTCTCGGTCAGTTTGGTAAAACAAGTATGTGCTGGTTATTCTTGTAATGTGGCTTTGTGTAAATTGTCTTAAGCAACTTCTCCACCGATACACCAAGAATGAGAGTTTGGCCTATGCTAATTATTTCCTCTCGGTGTGTTAGCTAGGTTGCTTGTCAAACCTCAGATGCTTCTCTGTGATTCGTTTCGGCAAAGATATGTCAAATGGTGTTCTGACAGCACCTTGAAATGACCTAGACAATTGATAAGTTAAACGGTTGCGAGATGACTGAAGTACAGATTAGCATAAACCAAACTGGTCCAACTGGCGAGTGTGTAGGGCCAGAAATAATAATTATCACGATCGCCGGTGGTAAAAGAGATGCGTGTCCTGCTGGGCTGTTGCAAAAACATTCAATCAGCTTACCATAAAAAGCATAAACAACCATCATCAATGAATTACAAGTAGTATAGATACTGGGGGTATCTGCGTTGTTTTTCCAAGCAGGGGCTTACTCAAGCAATTTTAACAACAGGAATATCATCGTTTTTGCTAGTTTTTGTAAATGATGGTGTGCTTGAGTGGAGAGAACATTTTGAATGCTTGGGTTCTGGGGCCCTGCCAGGAAAAACTGCGCTTATACCCCCAATATATATACTACTATTTCAGCTAATGTTTACTTAGTAACTTTAGTTAGTTAAGTAAGGTTGTTTATTTGTATTATATTTACACGAGCATATTTGTGTTTTACTTATATTGCCTACTGATGCTGCCTTGTTGGTTAGAGATTAGATCATTGGGGGGATTTATTTATTTACACTGTCCTGTTTTAATTGGATGACAGTAGGGAAAATCTGAGGTTTGTTGCACCCTAGAGCCGGTTAAAACCCCCAGTGGCCTACTTTGCCACCAAGGCGGTAGCCCTATTGTCAACCCTTTTGTGTTTGTGATGTCGTTTGCATTTATTTTTGCTTTTGCCTTCTTGTTTGTCTGTTTGCGTGTTTGTTTCTGTGTTTTGTGGTTGACTGTCCTCCTTGAATGCTACTTTCCCTTTCCGATCTTTTTATATTTCTTTTTAAGTACTTAAGTAAAACTTAAGGAAATGTTAGTGCAACCGGCGCCAGCTATTGTAAAATGCAAATTGGAGCTCACTTTTTAAATACCAAATGAAACCGCTTTCTTTATGTAAATCGATATCAGAACCGGTACAACTTTTCATAGGGAAGCCTTTGTAAACGATAAATATTTCGGAGATTTTACCGATACGTTATTATTTAAACTACAAAATGTTATATAGGTTGTAAATTAAACACAATTTGAAATTATTTACGAAATTGACAAATAATCAAATCTTTGCTTGACTGACTATGCGGTGTCATGTTACCATTTGGTTGTTGTTTTTCTATGTACATGTGTATCCAGAAGCCGAGTCAGTATTATGTTAGATATCTCACAATACAAGTATATGTCTTGATAGTAAACAATCAAATGCTAGTCTAAGATATTAAACAAGTATAAGGTGTGTATTTAATATCAAATAATCGAAATAAACAAATAGTTAGTGTTAATTATAAAAAAAAATTGAATTGTTTATATCAAGAAATCGAATCTTAAAAACATCAAGAAATGGATTTGTTGATGTATAAAAACAATGATTAAGTCGTATAAATTAAATTCTAATTTCTATAATTTCGTTGAGCCACCTATAAAATACACGACTAGTAGATATTACTAAATTATATACATGTCAATTGTTTAAAAGTTCCATAATTCCGAGCGCCAAATTTGCTATACCTTGGGTCCACAATACAGCAATATGGGAACAGCTTATTCTTGCATAGTCTTATTCGGCAGAGCCTCGGTTCCAATAAAAGCAATTATACTTCGTATCGGATTTCCCAGTGGATACCCATTAACGATTATTATAATCAACCTATATATATATACCTTTAGAACAGAGACTGGAAATACTCGTACATATATCAAACACAAATTGTCCATTTGTTAATGTTATGGATTCAATACAAGCAGTTTAATGTTGAACAACATACATTATGAGCATTATTAATCTAGCGTAGTATCAAATGGAAAATAAAACACTTCATAATGATGCGGTCACGTGCTTCATACTCCGAGTACCTAACAATTCGATTGACGACTCTTGTTGATGCACAACCAAATAACAATTAATTATAACAGAGATATATGGAAAAATGATACATAATTATACATATGTTTTTAATAACTCTGACATGTATTAATAACTCTTAAATCATTTTAACTCACGCTTAAAGAAGGTAATAATGACATAACATTAATAAAATGTGCATCAGTGTATTCCACTCGATGGCAGCCGTATTTGTTCAAATTCGCTCAGTTTTAAACAATACGCCTTCCATCTCGTGAAAGACTTTCTGATTATCGAACCCATCAGTTGAATAATCTCTGTATAAGTTATGTTAAATTAAACAGGGAGTAAAAGAAACAAATTACCCAAAACAATATCGCTACGAACTTCATTTTGAATGAACTGTCACGTCCAATATAAAAAGGTTAACTGATAAAGATAAACGATAATCGTTATACCATGGACAAGGAAGTTAAGTTTAAAGGTTGTTACCCGAAACTGAGTTAACTTGCATATACTACAACTGGCAGTTGCATTAACACGTGTTGCTAAAGACACAATCTAACATGGTTTATTAAATACTCATTGTTGATTGGTTATTGGAGTTGTATATAAACCTCTGACGTCATGTACGTCAACCGTTAAGACGTCATTTTAAACGCCGGAAAACACGCTAACCGTTGAGACGTCATTGTAAACGTCAGATGCAAAAAAAAAAAGTATAGAAGGAGAAATTTGGAAATCGCCGAACACGATAAGTACAAAAATATTGAGATTGATACTGTTGACACTGTTCATGTTCTAGTCCCGGGTTGAGCAGAAATCCTTATTTAAAATATCTATAGCACAAACATTTCAGCCATCCCGAAGATAGTATGCATATGACGATGAACATGGAATCTTCAATGAGGTATTTTCAAACCATTAAAACAACAAAGCAATGAAATGCGTTATTTTCAGCGACTCAACGTTCTAACAACACATTTAAAGCATGTTAATAGGATGAATCTGTATATTTCTTCTCGTTTGATGTTGCGAGATAGGCATAACGTGTAAGTTGTGAGCATTTGTATTTTGTGCAATCTCTCGACAAAATGTGTTTAATGATACATAAAACTTCATGTTAGATTACAAATCAAATATTTCCAGCGGCGTTATCTTGTGCAAGATCAAACCTTGAAATATATCGAGAACGAGGGCCTGCGGCCCTTGGTGTCGATGAACTATAAGTTCCACCCACCAGGTATTGATCTTGGACAATACCCGCTGAAAATATTGTATTTCTTAAATTACAATTGATCACAGCGTTTTCCAAAGAAATGTTTTACATTTAAAGTTTAAGATGAATCCCGAATTTACATATGTTGTTTTGTCTTGGATGGCTCCCAATTTTTTTTTTATAATAATAAATACTGGAATATTCTTCCATTGCATATGATGGGTGTAAGGCAATGTTTCTCTATGAAGCAGGCTGTATCGTTTAGTATCTACTCATCGTATAATATCTTAAATAGGACGGGTTCCATTTTATGATAAAAGAAACATGCAAACTATTAGTTCAGTCTATAAGGCAAAAATGGAACAGTTTCACATTTTATTTCAAAAATTTCCCCACAGTTAGTAGATGTCAGAGCAAATAATCTCAGAAATAACGATAATTACTCCACCATTGCTAGGAGATCTAAAGCATACAGTAATTCTTTTGTCACGTCCTCTCTTAAACTATGGTATAATGTGTCAATAGAAATAGAAAGTTTAACTTAGAAAGTAATCTAAATGTTTAAGAGAAAACTTAATCCCTCTAATTAATAGTTCCAAAATATTATTTATCTGGTCAACGATTATTTGCTGTTTTGCATGCCAGAAAGAGGAATGTGAGTATCAATCTCGACAGCGATTTATCTTATTCATTTACGAGATTCACCCGATATGCAATGCGGTTTTGAAGTAGAAGATGGTGAGCATTATTTTTTTCTAATGCGACACATTTTCCAAATTCCGGCTTCATCTGCTTCAGTCTACTCGGCATTTACACCCGTTAAACATGTTAAATGTAAGTTTTTGTTTTGTTGTTTTTTTGTTTTATTTCAACCGTCGCTGATTCAATCAACTATAGTTATTACTTGTCTAAAAAAGTTTAGACGTTGTCAATCTTATCTTGCTAGCATGTATATATAGTACTCTGTATGTAAACTATTGGCATTAAAATCTGTATGGTTAAGAAATGTTCGTTGCAGAATAAATATGGTACATTTACACACATACTCTCTGCATTTGGTGTACGTGTTTTTTGTTTTTGTTTAAGTTATTCCTTAGACACACTGAAATTCGCTTATTTTGATTAAAAAGGTAATCGTTGTAAGTATGCGTCGTTTTGCACAAACAGTTCAAGATAGTATCGTAAACATTTCTACCAAATTTGAATTACAATTCCATAGCTTAATAAAAAAACATATACTAAATTTATTGTACACAAAAGTTCATACGTTAGTAGGATAACTCGTTATTACTTACAATGACTTTGCTCGTAAAACACACATTCAGATCAAATTTGGTGCAACTCCAGTCAAAGTCGAGAACCAAAACAGCCGATTTTTCAACTGCTTAGTTTACGTTTACAACTGCCTATTTGACTAATTAAGAACAATAACGAATATGTCTATTTTATTGAAAAAACAACAACATTTACAATGAAAACTTTTGGACGGCAATAGCTATCTTTGATTTTGTTCATTTTTAAACCAAATTTGGTGAAAATATAATACCGTTTAATCAAAGTGTCGCGTAAACATGAATGTGCTATCGGACGTGCAGTCGCGGTAATTTTCGCCCGGCTCGCCTGTCCTGTGGTCAGAATAGTCTAGTTTTGGTGTGACATCCAAATAAACCTATGGATACCCCAAACTTTGTATTTTCAATATTCTTACATGTACTTGATATGTGTATAAGGAGTAACTGTTGTGTGCTTGTGCTGACTAATACATTTGAGACAAGCAAGAGCAATAACAATTTCACTTCAGGAAGGATACCAACCTTTAACTAATATATACATAAATGCATGTACATGTTTATCTCTTATTTGCGCAGTCTCTTATTTGCACTGATAACCGAATAACTCATTTTAAAGATAACAAAACCAAACGTTTTCAGACTATAGTATATTTGCACATCGGTGTACTTGAATTGTGTCTATAAGAAGACAGATATGTCTAATAAAAAAACGAATTAAAGTTTGGATTCAGTTTGATAAGGTCTCACTGTTCATGCGTACTGCAATAAACACGTTGTATTACTCAGTGTTACCATGGGTTACCATGGGTTACCATTGTGTTCCTGTCCCTGTATATTTAATACTGGTATATTTGTATCGGGGTTAAGGTGTGGCGGCCCGGAGTGTTTATCTCGGGCTTGTTATGTTTACGAACCTGTCCACATTGTTTTTAATATTTACCCGACGCATTGTATATAATTGTAACACATTTATCAATGTGTTTTCCTGTTCGTATTAAATAAGTCATTAATGTAATTTTTTCGACAGGATGAAGAAACTAACATATGCAATAATAATCTACAACAGACTCATCCCAAAATAATGATGAGCATTTAAAAAAACATATTAAGGTGCCTTCTTGAATGCAAAACATGTAATCATACAATATGAAACTTATCCTTAACTTATAATCCATTGAGTACCTTACTTTATGATACCAACAGGACGAACAGTCATCATGTGAACACTTGAACGTGTGTCGCTTTATCATATACACCTCAAAATATTTTAAGGACTATCGCTTTTTTATTTCAATCAGATTAAAGTTTGCATCAATGTTAAAGTTTAAATACATATGTATTCCAAAAATGGTAGCTGTTTCGTGTTTGAAAATTGAGATTCTGAAATTTCAATAAAATGTTGTTTTTTCATACAAATATGTTATTTTGTATTATTTTCATGAATATTGATTCCTTAACAAACATCTGTCACCATTTCTTTAGATTTAATATACAGATAAGCGTGCAGTGCAAAATATGCAACTAGGTCTTGACAAATTACTTCATTTTGGATAGGATAAAAAATCAGCGTTTTTCAAAACTGTTTGGTGTGTGCATTTAAACTGTCAAAGGTTAGTCAATTTCGGGGTAAATTAAAAATTCGCGGTTATAATAGTACCATTGGAAGTGATTAAAAGTAAAGAGTAAATTGACGAAACATATTTAAAAGAAATGGGTATTGTTGTTTTGAGGCAAAATAATGATTTTTAAAATTCATCAAGAATTTCGGACTCTTTTTAATCAACAGAACAAGGAATATCAACATGTTGTTCTTTTATCTAATGTAGAAGACCTGACAATGTCCAGTTTAATGCAACATTGCTTACACATTCTGTGAAACCGTTTGGAAATGGTATGTAGTTTATTTCACTGGTAAGCATATGGAAAATATGCTTGATGTTCTTAACTTACTTTGAGGAGTATAACGTACGTGATCTGTCATCTCGGTAGTAGGTTGCGCGGTGTTTATCTCTCGTGTAGTGTGCTCGGTACCGGAGATATGTAACCATACGAAAAACGATAAACAAATATTTGGACAGGTATTTCAAATAAGTAAACATCCTGTAATACGTGCCTTTTTAATATAAAATTCATAAAATATAACACCGCGTGGGTTATATCATTATCGTAATACCGACAGTAGTTTATTAAAACGAAATAAGCTCGGGACGTCTGATATCTTTAACAGCGGGTTCAATGACCAACTGCAGAATACGACAGCGACGATAATAGTAACACAAACTCGTGAGGCGAAAACGTACAGAAATAATTCAAATGCGACGTATGTGTCAAACATCAATACATGCCTGAGTCACGGTGGAGAACTGAACCTATTAGAAAGAGTAATTTTAGCAAACATATTATACCCACGCTTTGAAAAAGCAAGGAATATTAAAATCGTTATCTGTCTATCCGTCCTTCCGTTAACTTTATCATTCGATCTTTACCAAACTTTAACAGATTGTTAATATCAATGAAAGGTGTGGCAAGTTTGAAAACCAGACAATATCGGACCAGCAACACCGGAGTTATGGCTCTTGAATTAACGAAAGTTTGTGTATTTTGTCTTTTCCGCACTCTAGCGTCTGCATTATGTATTCTATCTTTACCAAACTTTAGCAGAACATTTGACTCAATGAAAGCTCGGAAGACTTTGAAATTCAGCCAGATCTGACTAGTAACACCGGAGTTATTGCCCTTGAATTTACGAAAAATGCCATATTTGTTCTTGACAACATTCTAGCCCTCCGTTTTGCGTCCTACCTTTACACAATTTGCCAGATTGTTGATATTGATGACAGATCGGTCACGTTTGAGGACCAGCCAGATCGGACCAGTAACACCGAAGTTATGACCCTTGAATTATTGACAAATGTTTATCCGATCTTTACCAAATTCCCCAGATTGCAAATATCAATGAAAGCTCGTACAAGTTCGATCAGACCGGTACAACTGGAGTTATTTCTTTGAATTATCGAAAATTGCCATATTGTGTCTTGTCTGCCTTGTGACCACCCTAGCGCCTACATTTATTATTTGATCTTTACCAAACATGCACATATTGTTTATGTTAATGACACCTCAAACAAGTTCTAAACTCAGCCCAAGCGGACCAGTAACACCGTTGCCGTTGAATTAACAAAAAGTGCTAAATTTTGTCTTAACAACACTCTAGGGCCACTATTTTCCATCCGTCCTTTAACAAGCTTTAAATATTATTAATATTAAGGCAAGCTCGGACGAGTTCGAAAACTAACCAGATCGGACTAGTAACACCGGAGTTATTGTACTTGAATTACCTTTTTTTTTTATATTTTATATTGTCAACACTCTAGCGCCTCCAGTTTTTATTCGATCTTTACCAAGCTTTACAAGATGATTAATATCAATGAATGCTCAGATGAGTGCCAAAATCAGCAAGATTGGACTAGTAAAACCTGAGTTATTGCCCTTGGATTAACGTAAATTGCTATATTTTGTCTTGTCAACATTCTAGCGCTACCATTTTGCATCCTACCTTTACCATGTTTACAAAACTTTGCCTGATTGTTGATATTTATGCAAATTGGTCAAGTTCGAAGACCAGCCAGATCGGACAAGTAACACCGAAGTTATGGACCCTGAATTATTGAAAAATGTGTTAACTTTTTGTAGATTCACAATAAGTTTTTGCATTTTTCTTGTAGTATTATCAATTAACAAATTTAACTCTTAAACATCATATGAACATTTCTCGATAGTCCCGGAGAGATACATACATTTAAAATCGCTACTAAGTTGTATGTAAAAGCAATTATTATGTGCATGACGTAGATACTACTTATACCACTACGCGATTGCACGGGGAAATGAGGTAAATCTGAATTGTATAGCTGCACAACTATTGCCAGATAATTGATGAATACATTTACCTGTGGATTAATTTACCTGTTCAAAGTTTTCTACGTCATAAAATAAATCATATTCTCGCTTTTCACAGCTTTTGCAATTTGTGAATTGTAAACATCTATTGTTGTGTATTGATTTCGATTTAACTAAACATAAACATGTTCATGAAACAAAACATGGCCGGAGAACTTTAAGCCGACGCTAGTGGGTCTGAGAGGTGTTGCTTCCTACACTGCCTCTCATGGACAGAGACTTCTACTTTAATCTCTTGATTGTTTTTTTGCTTCCAAACGATTTCCCTTATCAGTATGTATTCATACGTATTTTGTTACAGTTGTTTGCAGTTTATTTGATTATCAGTCAAAGACGTTCAGCTTTTGGTGATAATAGGTGGTATCGTGGCTGTTGTATTGATTGTACTGATATAATGGGAGATAGTTGGTCCTCACACATTGATCATGGTTGATTTAGATAAAGAAGCGAGTGTGCATCTCATTTAATTTTACTTATACCAGTTCAGTTTAATGTCATGGCATTTGCAGGTACACTAATGACAGTGCCTAAGTTAAACCTAAAATCGAGTGCACCATGATTATATATATTTACATCAGAAAATGTGCAGCTGAAAGGGCGTTAATCAGGATTGGTATTTTGTTTGCAATTGTGCAAATGCATTTGTTCTGTATTAAATTGATAACAATAAATTACACGAGCCATAAATTACACTGAACATATAAAATAAAATACCTGAAGAAGATATTTCTTTCATTTGTTTAAGAGCAAGGAATTGATATTTACTACATTTGTTTACGAACATGAAATTGCTTTTCTTAAAATTGGTGAGAAATAAATCGCAATGCATCGCATTGTCAGCGTCATTTGTAGATATCACTGAGGTAATCAGCTTGACAGCTATTTTAACTTGGGGGGGATTCCTTTATCTGGTAAAAGTAGATGTAAAAGAAGAACAGAAAATGAAGTATTCAAAGACCACAAAAGCAGACATAGAATTATTTTTTTACAAAGATGAATACATGCTGATACAAGGCAAGATATGCCATCACAAACATAAAACGATTCACAATAGGGCTATCGCCTTCGAACGGTCATTGGCAAAAAGAGTTTTAAACCAGGTTCTAGGGTGTTAAGTGTAGTTATAATTTATAATTATTAATTAATACTCTTTATTATAGGAAACTGTTAATGTTCAATATACATATCTATGTATTTGAAACATTTCACGTTTTGATTTGGAAATTACAGAGCCTTATGTAACCCCTTTAACCCATTTTACCTTCTGGGTAACGAACGGTACTGAAGTCCACCCATATGTACGGATGTGTCAGGCAGAATACGCCTCATATTTCGGATGGAATATCATAGAAATAGAGGGAGCTCTGTTGGCATTTGGTTCTTTTCTTGCTTGGAAGACATGTAAGTGCTTTATGTACTCCGTGATGTTTACATCATCGTCTTGCTTTTAATATATAGTAATAAGAAATATATACTAGGCTGGCGAAAATGTACATAGCGATTAGTGATGTTTTTAATGTTAATATCCGTCAATATGAAACGCATATTATATATAAATATATTATAAAATAAAGGACATGTTTAATATTACCGACGTTGCGTTGTAAACCTTCTCGCCTCTCACCACTGCGAGGTTAAACTAGGTTCTAGGGTGCACCAAACCTCAGATTTGCCCTACCGTCATCCCAATGAAACAGTTTAGTTAACTTCAAGTTAATATGGCGCTCAGATTTTGTTTTATACATTGTTTATTGATACTGTACACATTTGATAAAGACAATGACAACATTGATCAGCATGCTCTCTCGTTCATAGTACACATTGAAAGAAGGGGAGAACATTATTATATTAGAATTACCGGACGAACTGAAGTGTTAGTATTACTATAAATATATTCGGGGGGTTCAATATGCTAATGATAATTGCCTATGGAATCAATGATGTTTAGCTTGTGATGGATGTAGTTCTCTATTGCTATCGTCAGTTACATTGATGCATTCATTAGCATCGCACAACTCATCGGCGGAATTTCAGGTACCCGGACAAAAAACAAGAACACCGTCTTGGTAGAGTAGTAAAATCCTCTTAAATTTTATGCTCATTTTTGCAATGTTCACTGCTGGTTTCCAGACAAATGTATGTTTCTGCGATATTAGTTTCCTTGCAGCTGTGTGCTTCTACGATTGTATCATTAGCCATCATTGGTACCACCAGCTATCGTTGCGAATTGTGGATTGTTGTTTCTGCTTCCACTACTAACAGATAACACTCCAAAAGCTGAACTTTGTCTATTCGTAGTTTGAATTGTAGAAACACCGATGGATGTTTATTGTATAAAGCGTGTATCTAAACAGAAACAAAATAGCTTAAATAATTGATTAGCATCATATCAAAATGGTTAATATTTCACATACTGTTCGGATAACTGCACATACTGTTCGGATAACTGTATGATGCTGACAAACATCTTGAATATGTATTGAGCTTTAAACGCCGTACTGTACCGTACTTATAGTATTTTGAATAAGTTGTTTTAGATTGCATGCACATATTTAAATACATGGTTTATCCACAAAGAATTTATTTATTGAGCTGCCGTAGTTGTTTTTTATAAGAAGAGCATTTTAATTATTAATAAGTGTATTATGGCAACATCATTAGCTAGGATACTGTCAGTCATGTTCAGACATGGTACCAAATTAACCGGGTAGAGTAGACCTTGGTTACTAAAAAAAGGTACTTAAATTCTGTCCACTAGTTTTACTTTTATATGACTTTATATACCCTCGTCCAAAACTTGTTTTACCGAGTATATAATTCAAGGATGAAGTCAATAGGAGTGATTATTATCATTTAAAATGCGTAGTTTGTATTGGCTGAACGCAGTCACGTAAAAGTCATTAGTATAAACTATTGGGAATAAACATGTTTCTTATCCTGTTCAATCTGGTTTTTGCTGCCAATAACTCATTTTCAACCCGGGGCTAGAGGGCGTGAGCGGTAACTAGCATATTTCACTACCGCTCATGAACAGTCTCAATGAAACCGAGACTGCAATATTTCGTATGTGTCGTTTTCGGTCATTTCCAAAGGTCCATTATCCTACTCTTTTTAGTATATTTGTTTTCCAAACAAGTAAGCAACAAATAAGCAAAATATTAGAAGTGTATTTTGATTGTTTTTTGTATTATGTGTATGCATATTGTTAAACAAACCTGACTTGTATTGTCTATTAATTTACTTATATTGCCTATTAATGCAGCACTGTTGGTTAGAGAATAGTTCATCGCGGTGATTTCTTTATTTTACACTGTCCCGTTTTATTGGGATGACAGAAGTGTAAATGTGAGGTTATGTGCACCCCGGAATCTGGTTTAAACCCTCAGCGACCTTTTTTGCCACTGACCTTTCCAATGCGGTAGCCCTATTGGCAACCCGTTTTGTGTTTGTGACATCATATGCCTTTATTCCTTATCAACATTGCCATTCATGTTTGTCGTTTTGCATGTTGTTTGGGTTACTGTGTTCTGTGAAACTATGAAAACTGCATTTCCTGTTCGAGTTTTATAATTATTTTTATAATGAGATAAATTAATAGACACTTTTTCTTACTTTTCTCTACGATTCGATGTCACTTATTAAACCTATTATTTCATCGGGAATGACTTTTGACCCGCCATGAGTGAACTGTTTTGTTCGTCTCCGTTCACTGCTTCAGGTAGTCATTTCCTTGAATGAACATTTTTAACCTTGACCACAACAGAGGTATATAGGTGTGTACTGTTGTTTTTGCGTAGTGGAGTTTCGATGGCATTTTTTAAATACAGATGAACTTCGGTAGTCAGTGTGCCTCTCAAGTTTACCGGCTGTAGATTGCTGCGTTACATACTCTATAGTATTGATATGTTTTCCCGAGAGGCAGGTATTTGTGCAATCAAACAAGTCAATACCTTTGAAATAAACAACTTTTTAATTAGACTGTGACTTTATAATCAGCATATACATTTAACCAGTCATAAGCGTAGCATGTTGCAGTATATTTCATTATTAAATCAAAGGGACTACATACCTTTTGCATGATCAATTCTCAAGTTATATAATAATATATTGTGAACTAGGCAATTAAACCTAAAATGTAAAATCCAATGCAATATAAAATGACCAGATAGCCATGAATAATTGTTTGATATTGTATTTAAGATAAGGTCGCTTATTTATCTATCTTTTAGATCTGCAATATACTAATTAATTATTTGCATCTTATAATTACCTCTCATGAACATACTCAATAAAACCGAGTCCGCTTCTTTTATCTCTTGTTTGTGTTTGTTGATTTCAAGGGATCCCTTTCCAGTATTTATTGACATTCACACTAACGTTTGTTTAGTGCTGTTTGGCGGACGTAAAAGGTCGCCCCGACTACAAATCAGTAGTTTTATTATTTACAGGTCCTTTGGGATCATCAAGCCATTATGTGTTGCTTTAAAGTAGAATATCGCTTAAGCCGGTGCTAGGAGGAGTGAGAGGTATTGCATCTTATAATTAACTCTCATGACATACTCAATAAAACCGAGTCTGCTATTTTTCTCTCTTGCTTGTGTTTGTTGCTTCCAAGGGATCAACTTCTCAGTATTTATTATACGAAAACTTCGTCAAATTTAAGAAACAAATGTTATGTTTTTCAACTTTCAACTTTTAAACTTGAACGTGACTGAACGTGTTTTGTATGTCACATTATCACTAATACATATTGAAAAGGGGATCCATTGGAAGCAACAAACACAAACAAGACAGAAAGGTAGCTGACACGATTTTATTGAGTATGTTGATATGAGATAATATAAGACAAATCACTGCTCACGCTCTCTAGCACCGGCTTAAGCGATATTCTACTTTAAAGGCACCACAAAGACTGGCTTGATGATTCCAAAGGACCCGTAAGTAAAACACTACTGGCATGTGTTATGATTAAAGTAAACCATACATTGTTGCCTTATTGCTGCTTAGTAATTAAGGTATTTTTATTAGGCCAAATACAAATATATGACTGTGTGGTTCCCGTTTCCCGTTTGAAAGGCCGATATCAAATTAAAATAACAAAAAATACATAATTAGGTTAGATTATTAGGTTATAAATGTATCGAGTTGGAAACAAAGATGTAATATAAAATAGATATTTTTAGAAAATAAAATATTTCCATTACCTATCTAGTTTTGTTAGCATGTAATAGAAACCACACATATACTTATTTTGGCCTTCATAGATGCAAATGAATACAAATTATCGTCCTCGAATATATAACGTGTTTATATATTAACAAAATAGCTGTTAGTTATTCAATTTCTATATCAATATAAAAATAAGGTACTTCGAACACAACACGAGTACTTTACAAAGCCGTTACACTCTATGGAAATAAATACATATAACACACAACAAGCACTCTCCAATTGTCCAGTTTCATAACCGATACTTTTCCCGAACTGTTTTGGATACAAACCTTCAATTCAAATTATGTAAAAGTCGCCTCTGCGAGAAAGAGCTAAACAAACGAACGAAAGACGGACAACGGCGGACGAGACCGACAATTCGCCATCCAATAATTTCAGTAGAACACTTCGCGACACACATTTTAAAACTAAAACACAGTAAAACACCACTAGTTATACGTGTATGTACATGGGAAAGTAGATATAAAAATCGAACAGGAAAAGTAGCATTCAAGGATGACATTCAAAATCAGACATCACAAACACAAAAGGGTTGACAATAGGAACGGTCAGTGGCAAAAAAGGCCGATGGGGTTTAAACCATGTTCATGTGTGCACCAAGCCCGAAAACGCATACAAGCTAACTTTTGACATATGGAAGACTTGTTTTCAGAGATAATGTTTACGAAAGTGTCTGTGTACACAAACATTGCTGTATGTTTTGTCCGAGCTTATCAAGATGTCGTGTACTCATTATGGCTTTCCGTATACTGTCTAAGCTGTATACAAAACCTACGGTTGAATGCCACCTTTTGAAGGACAGATATTTTACAGGTTTTCACACTTTTCCATGCGAGGCAAAAAGTACTGATGGACTTATTTAAATTTTAGAAAACATATGTATGTCCACAGACACCATGTGTGCATTTTAGCCACTGGAAAGCACGGTTTTTATACGACATGTGTTGCCAATGAAACTCATCATTAAATATCATACGAGTATTTTCTAAAATGATTGTTGTTGTTGTTTTCACTTCTGATCATACACTTCTGATCATACAATTCTTTGCCAATGCAACTAAATAATTTAACCGGACGATTTCCAATTAGTTTATAGCTTTATAGATCCTTGAAAGTCTTTCTCTGGCTGATAGTTATATTTCCTTATAATTGACAACAGTGTATGGACCTTTATATTGTGTCACGAGATGCATTCAATTCATGCAGTCCATTACAAAATGTTATTATGGTGTTTATTCCTTTATATGATTTTATAGTGGATAGGTAGGTCATTACGTGGTCCCGCCTTAATTCCATGATGGCTTATATTAGCCGGATTTTATAACGGATATTTCGACAATAAAACACGTTTAAAAAGAAAATACTGAAAAAATGTGATAACCTGTTTAAAATAACCTATTAAATTATTAAATTATACAAGATGTAAAATATGCAAACTTTTTAACCCCGATTTTCGCTTCTTGGAGTGAGGTATGAAAGTTAATACTCGGACCACATAATGTAATTGATTGTTGTATACCGTTCGGTAAAAACTTTACAATATTTATGGAAATATTCTGAAAAAGCACACAAAAATAATATCAATTGTTTCACGTATACCGCCAAAATATTAATCTGCGTTTTGTGAAATATAATTTTCGACATTTTGTATCTACATTTAAAGAACCAACTCGCATGTATACATAGCTTCTGGAATAAACATGTAACTAAGCAAGATTGATGTTTTCTTCAACAATGAAAACGTAGTTCACTTTGACCTTCTTATTTGACGTTGTTTTAGTTATAAGTTTAAAATGCATTGCCCTACTGTTGACATTGACAAACTGTTGCCATTGACCTACTGTTGACATTGACTTACTGTTGACTTTGACATAATAATGACATTGACCTACTGTTGGCATTGACCTACTGATGACATTGACATATTGATGACATTGACATACTGATGGCATTGCCCTGCTGATGACATTGCTCTACTGATAACATTGACCTTCGACTTATTGATGACATTGACCTATTGATAACATTGACCTTATGTTTACATTGACCTACTGATGGTATTGACCTACTGATGACATTGACCTACTGATGCCATTACCTACTGTCGACACTTACCTACTGATGGCATTGACCTACTGATGACATTGACCTACTGTGGACATTGACCTACTTTGACTTACTGATGACATTTACTCACTGATGACATTGACCTAATGTGGACATTGACCTACTGATAGCATTGACCTACTGATAGCATTGACCTACGGTGGACATTGTCACACTGATGATATTGACCTTCTGTTGACATTAACCTACTGATGTCATTGACTTTTTGTTGAGGTACTGACTAATTATATATCAAGTGGTCAGCCAAAAGGTGATATTAATGGGAAAAATATGTATACTTTAAGAACTTCAAACCACACATTAATCACCTGACCATTCCCTGTCTGAATACATATCCCAGAGAATTTCTACGGACCTAATCAATCATAGTCAATTTAGTCTCGCCGAAATTTACTGGTCAGTATTTAAATAAATGCAAGGGTTACAGGTCAGCAAATAGCCTGGACAGATTTTTATTGGTCAAAGTGTCCACGACATGACAACCACTCTGAGAAATAACCACATAAAATGGCATGCATCTACCTAAAGATCACTTGTTCCCTTATACCTCAACGTGATACATTAAAAGAAAGTTGCTCTACATTCTGAATTGATTGTTTTCTCAGGTAAGAAACTTTTTATTTTAACATTAATAGATATGCACTTTATCATGATTTACTATGTCTAGTTCTATTTCGAATAATGCATTGTTCATATGCAATTTATGCTTGTGTGTGTGTGTCATAACCAAAATGCAGTATTCCACGTCGGTTCAATAAATCTAAGATTAAATACTAGAAATAAACTTGTTGCAAAATGTAACTTAAGGTCACGGTTATTGTCCGTACGACTTCTCAATTTCAATAACATTGTTTATCTACATCTGTATGTAATGTAAATTCGATGCAGGCAAATAAAAAGTCGATGAATAACCTATTTTCTGACTGATACATATAAGAATATTGTTCATACAAACATACTTTATTCTAAGAGATTGATTCATAAACATAATGATTGATTCATGAATATATTGTACATGAAAACATTGTTCTTCTATTAATGCGGGGGCGTCCGTGGCCGAGTGGTTAACGTCTCTGACTTGAAATCACTTGCCCCTCACCGCTGTAGGTTCGATCCCTCAGGGGCCTAGGAATCTTTATGTGAGGAAGCTATCCAGCTGGCTTGCGGAACGTCGGTGGTTCTACCCAGGTGCCCGCCCATGCACGAAAATTGTCCGGAGGGGCACCTGGGGTCTTCCTCCACCAATGGAAGCTGGAAAGTCGCCATATGACCTTAGCTGTTGGTGCGACTATAAAATCCAATTCAATTCAATTCAATTCTATTAATGCGATGTGTATATTCATTTTTACATGATAGAGTCAGGAACTATTATATTTATTAACCTAAGTATTTACACGAGTTTACTTTATTCGCATACACTTACTTTTATTATTCTGAGCAAATTAGGAGTAACATAATTGTATGTGTATATTTAATAGTACATAACATTATGCACATGTTAACCCTTATTGTATGTAACAATAAGGACTTGCTCCCTTATACCTCAACGTGATATATTAAAAGAAAGTTGCTCTACATTATGAATTGATTGTCTTCTCAGGCCCAACAGAAGTGATCTCCCCGAGTACCTAAGCCAAGCGAGTAAATACATAACCCCAACTTTTAACGCGGTCATACAATCTGGGAAGAGGGCTGGCGTGGCGCAGTCGGTAGCGCGGCGGATTTGTAACCGGAGGCCCCGGGTTCAGTCCTCCGTGATGCCACTGAGTTTCGTCGGTGTGTTCTTGGGCAAGACACTTTCCCTTAGCCTCGTCCGTCGGATGGGGACGTAAACCGGGCGGTCCCGGTATCGGTCTATCAACCGAGCACGTTAAAGAACCATAGGAATCTATTCGATAATAAGAGTAGGGCACGGTTCCCGGATTCCTATGTATCCTTCCCCTCTCTCTGGGGCGGTTCTAAATAACCTATACTGTGTTGATGAGCCGTTAAACAACATAAAATCTGGGAAATAGTTCAAGTAGACCCCTGTTGTTGTATCAACTACCGATCCGGGAGATAATTCTCGCATATGTTTACTGATAAGTAAAGCTTTATGCCAACTACGCGAAAAAGACCTTGACACAATTCTTGGAGATTTATCTACTGGATGTTTTGTATTATTGTCCGCATAGAACCACAGGAACTGGTAACTTTTAATATTTGCCTTCTATTATTATAATTGTCTATAAAGGAGATGAAGCGAAATTTTTGAAATGCTGGTGTTCTTTTTAAGAGGTCACGCAGACGTTCTAAACAATCTCAATTACATGCACACTATAAACTAACAGGGATCGTAGGAAGAACGGTATTGTTGGATAGGAAATTCATTTCTGCATATGTTAGTATATAGTGTGCATGTAACTGAGATTCTTTCGAATGTCTGCTTGACCTCTGAAAAAGATCAGCAGCATTTCCAAAATGTCGCGTTCATCTCCTTTATAGACAAATATAATAATAGAAGGCAAATATTAAAAGTTACCAGTTCCTGTGCATAGAACATATGTCAAAACGTGACGCATTTTTTCATGAATTTTCCCGTAATAAGCTCAGCAGTGGCGCTTAAAATCAGATGTGCATAATTTCTTAAACATGAAGGACGTTCTTTTGTTGCTACTGTTTGGAATTTCGGCGGGAGTAGATGCAGGGTAATACGTTTGATATTTGTTTTAACCGTATGTTTTTATTATTTATGTCTGTTTAAGTCTAAATAGTAATAGCTGTCATGCAATGTTGTCATGTCAAGCAATGTTGTCATGCAATGTGTGTACAACAGAACTAATGAAAACAAATTGACATAGTCCAAAAACGTGTAAATACGGATGTGTGTGGAATACTGAAAGAAAGGCCGAAGAAAAAGTGAAGTTCTGGTTTTTCAGATTGTCGTGTTTGTTTACTATTCAAAGCATACACATGTATTACTCACAGGTTAAAGGGACACATGGCAATCTTGATTTTTTTTTAAAATGTCGGCGTCGAGTTAGTTTTTCTACATTTATTGCATTTGTTCAATCATTAAGATTAATTATAAGGATAGTATAAATCAAATTGTTTTTGCATATTACTAACTGTTGATTATAACGATCCAATAATATATTTAAACCTCTGGAAATTAACATGAAAAAAAATAAAACTCAGAATAATATCTCATTATATGCAAGCAGTTTTTTAAAGTTAAAATAATGCTTTATTAATAAATCGAGATGCTAATTTTACATGTGGATAAAACCGTCAAGATTGTTGTGTGTCCCTTTAATATGTATATAATACATTAGAAGCACGTTCGACTCACCTATTTGTTTCTCTTTTCTTAGGTCAGTCTAAATATAATATAATATAGAAACAATATACTTTTAGTTTCAGTATTTTAATTTGCATAATTACCGAGTCTGCTACTCTTTTCTCTCTTGTTCGTGTTTGTTGCTTCCAGGGATCGCCTTTTCAATGCTTATTAGTGATAATATAACACACAAAAAAGTCGCTGTTAAAGTTGAAAGTAGACAAACATAAGATTTGTTTCTTAAATTTGACGTGCCAGAAATAAACTACTTATAATTAATTAGTACCTTGCAGATCTAAAAATAGATATAAAAGCGACCTTATCTAAAATACAATAACAGCAGTTCAATGTTATCAGGTTCAGGATATTCAAATGTGCATTCATGAATTGGATTTACACTTCAAGTTTAATTGTCTCATTCACGATATAGTAATATATAACTTGAGAATTATTCAAACAAAAGGTAATGTAATCCCTTCGATTTCTTAAGAAAATGTTCTGTCAATTGCTGAGCTTATGACTAGTTAAACCAATAAGCTGACTATAAAGTCACAGAGTAATTAAACTAGAAAGGTCTTCCGCGGAACACGGGTGACGCCTGTCAGCGCTTTTTCAGTATACCAAGTTTTTTTCGGACCGAGATAAATGACCTTAACAGTCTCGCCTGACTAAGTTTTCGGGAATAAAGAAATGAGTGTTTTAACCCATACAATGACCTTCAGTATGACCTTGACATTTATATTTTAGTATGGCCATGTCGATGATGTCATGATAAGTATTTATTGAAAGTTTGATGAAGAAATATCAAGAAATGAGAAAGTTATAGCCAACGTTAAATTTTGGTGAAGAAAAAAAAAGAATATTTAACCCATATAATGAGCTTTAGTTTATATTTTAGTATGGTCAGTTCGATGTTGTCATGGTGTGTATATATTGAACGCTTG
Organism: Cyrtodaria siliqua; assembly: GCA_037043455.1. Classification (NCBI taxonomy): domain Eukaryota; kingdom Metazoa; phylum Mollusca; class Bivalvia; order Adapedonta; family Hiatellidae; genus Cyrtodaria; species Cyrtodaria siliqua. The sequence continues at coordinate 261,693 of JAWPHD010000327.1, forward strand.
ATGAAGAAATATAAAGAAATGAGAAAGTTATAGTTTTTCGGAAAAAACTGTTTTTAGTATTTAATTCATATAATGACCTTTAGTTAGACCTTGATATTTACATGTTAGTATGCCATGTCGATGTTGTCATGATGAGTGTATACTGAAAGTTTGATGAAGAAATATCAAGAAATGAGAACGTTATAGCCAAAGTTAAGTTTTCGTGAAGAAAACAAAATAGTATTTAACCCATATAATGACCTACAGTGTGACCTTGACCTTATATTTTAGTAAGGTCATGTCGAGTGTCTAAAAAGGGTTATCATAGCCTTGGAGTATCATACGAATTAATCTTAATGATATGTGCACCAGGACACTAGCCGAGTCGTTGAGTTTCCCGACCAAACTATTTCATTAACACTAATTAAACTGATTAAACAGAGACACATTACGGGCGTGGTTATACTCGTATTCTTCCAGATTACCTTTAGACACTTTATCGTCATATCTTTGTTTCATGAAGGGAGTTAAACTTTACTTTGCTCTGCTATGCTGAATATAAATTCATTAAAAAGAAATATCATAAAAAATAAAATCCCATCGGCTGTAATCAAAACTGTAAACGAAAATGTACTTTAAACAAGAATGCAACACAGCAACAGTTACAGTATTATGTTATTTTCACGAATCCATATAATTATCTGGTTTCAAATCTTAACTTCACTCCGCTAGGAGAATGCGTTTATCTAATGTCTTCATTTTTTATCGGTAAATCGAATGCAACTTTCAAATAATCAACGTTTTACAGTTTACAGATTAAGTGAGGAAGTGTCGATTCTTACGGATGGCGGGAGGTATACAGTACTGGTTTCTACCCAGGAAACGTTGATGGTCTGCCTCCACCACACAAAAAATCGACCGTCATATATAACCTTACATATGTTGAAAATGACGTAAAACACCATACAAACAAACAAACAAACAAAACAATAATATGCGTTATATAACCTATACGTTTACATCAGGTTTATCCTGAGCATGATTGTATTCCACTTGTTAATTACGTTGCATGTAAAGCCTTCTATTTATCATGTGTGGAGAAAGTATGTTAGCGGCGGATAGGGTAAATACTGTATTCGAGAATAGTTATGCGGAAACAGGGATACAAAACATATTTAGGACGCTGGAAAAAACATCTCAAAACCAGACAGTTGTAAAATGTGTGGAGAATGGATAATATTGGATTTGTAAATATTAAAATGGTGCAAAACAATACATTTCGGCTGTTGAAAAATGCAAAAACATAAGAAGTGGGGTGAAATAAAGCATATGTATGGGAGAGGGAATGTCAACAAAGTACAATTATTAAAACTAGCATGACAACGGGTGTGTCATAAACAACTTTATCACTGATATTTCAAAATTAAAGTAAAGTAACTCATTTTTTTCTGGTTTATTAACATCTAGGCGCGATCTCGGAGGGAGTCAATGACTTGATCGTGATTGTTAAAACAGTAATATTATGTAAAACAAATACAAGTAAAAAAAGATGCGACAATACAGATATAGAAATTGTTGAGAATAGGTAAACAGCGTTGGAACTGCTAGTGACAAAAAGACCTCTCGGGGATTATACCAGGTTATATAATGCACCAAACTTCACTCTTACTCTATTGTGATCCCAATAAAACGGGACAGTGTAGATAAATAATTCTTAAATACCGGACAAGGATATCCGTCAATTTACCGGAGCTAGATTATAAGAATCTTTCATGGGTACTATCCGGTGAAGCAAAATTTTGTTTTTAATAGTGTGAATCTAGAAATAGGCAAAACTTGTTCATACCTTGGCATAGTTTTTCCACAAGATGGATATTTTAGAGAAACGCAAATAACCTTAGCTGGTAAAGCACAGAAGGTTATTTTTAAACCAAACAAACTTTTGATGAAATTTTCAGATATCTCGATCAAACATAGATTAGAGCTTTTTGACAAACTTATTTTATCTATATTAACTTTTTTTTGTATAGTTTGGGGCTTTCATAATTCTCAGAATATTGAACGTATTCATACATTATATTGTAAACGTATTTTACGAATTAAACATTCTACCCAAAATGATTTCGTGTACGGTGTCCTGGGTAGTTTTAGTTTGACAAGCATTAGATATTATAGAAAAATTAAAAATTGGTTTAAAATTGTACAGAGTAATGATTCTAAGTATTGTAAATGTATATATAACATGTTAATGTGTGATAGTGAACAATACCCAAATAAAGTGTCATGGGTCACTCTCGTCCATAAGCTGTTGTCCTCCATGGGTTTTCATTATGTATGGCTCGCTCAAGGTGTAGGAAATGTTGAAACTTTCCTTTATACTTTTAAGCAACGCCTTTATGATAATGACTTTCAGCTTTGGCAAGGACGTGTAGAAAATTCATCCTGAAAGTTATTTTTCAGAGAAATAGTATCTTTTAACTACTAGATATTTCTTCAATATGTAAATTAAATATTCCAAAATTTAGAATTGCAATGACTAGGATAATTGTTTCATCACATAGTCCAAAAATTGAATCAGGTAGATGGCACAGACCACGTAGTATTCCCCTTGACAAAAGAAAATGTATTACGTGTAATAAACTTGAAGATGAGTATCATTTTATTTTAGAATGTTCTTTATTTAGAGACATGCGTGCGTAAAATACGCATAAAAAGGTATTTCTGGACAAGATCAAGTATGTTTGAGCTAAAACAGCTATTTAGTAGCGAAAATGAAAATGTCATCAGAAATTTGAGTATGTATATCTTCAAATGTTTTGAATTACAGAAACAGATTATTTGAACATATATTGAAAATCTTCTTGATCCATATTTGACATTCAATTAATGTAACTTTGTTTTATTTGTGGTTATCATATATGCATGTTATTTAAGTCGTATATAATTGTAAATATGTAGTTTATTAAATTTCCAACTTTTAAGTGTTATAACTACAGTTGATTTTATATTACACTTATTTTGAATGGTGTCATTAGTTTGCAAATATAGCTAACATAAATACTATTTACGTTAATTACCCAGGTGGCGATGCCGTACGGATGCAGTGAGCGCGTTAAGTTATGGACTGACCAAATCACCAATCCTGCTGCATTTGTAGGACACTACAACTTTGAGATTGTTATATTAATTATATTCGAAATGATTTGCAATACTTTGTAACATCACAATAGTATCACCTTCTCCGTTATTTTTATTAATTAGGAATACAAATAATATAATATTACGTTTATAACAGAATAATGTTCATGTAAATTCTTAGAACTGTAAATATGTTTATTGCTATGTCATATGTTCTATGTATATATATGCATTTGTAGTATCTCACGGGCCTATGGCCTATTGATTTATGAATAAAATCTTCTTCTTCTTCTTCGTATATTAACATATTGTTTCAGTCATTTCTTTGTGATCGGACCCAACCCTATGCGGTTCCAGCATGATGAAACGGTTCTAGTCAGCGTGTTTGGGGAGACAAACTTTGCCGTTAAGGTATATTATTAATTATGTAAGAATTATATTGATTAACAGGTTACTGTACGTGAGCGTTTTAACGAACAAAGAGGACGATACAAAATTGTAAAAGGAAATGTAGAAGTCACAAAAGGCAGTTAAACCAAGACATGCATTCAAAACAAAGAGTCGCGAGTCTATTAAATTATTTCGGAAACGCAGAGAAGGTTTCAATATCATGCTTATAATTATAGAAAACACTAGATAATCGTGACCTCATCGAAGTATTCAGAAACACGTTTTTCGGCTAGATTGAATAGTATTATGAACAAACATCAACATCTGAAGCTGTTTGCAGTCGTATTTTGACATCGTTAATTATCCCCACTTGGATGGGGATGTTCCCCGAGCAACTTCTTATGGGGTGTATGTGTCTCAACTTATTCGTTTTTCAAGAGCTTGTACTCGAGTTGAGGACTTTAATATTCGTAATCTTTGTATAACTAAAAAAGCTACTCAATCAGGGTTACCGTTACCATAAACTTCGTAAAACCTTTGCAAAATTTATAATCGTAACCCTGATCTTCTTTCCAAATATAAAAGTAATTTAAGGACTCTTCTGCGACAAGGACTATCACAACCTGACTTCTATGGTGATGTGATTTATGAACTTCGTAATATTCTTGGTCATGATCACTTTCATACTGTCTTTGTTAAACTTGTTAAAAAGTTTATCAAAAGAGGTTATGACCCCATCATCAATGAAGGCCCTGTCGTCTTAACGAGGCAACATATAACATTTTTAACTAATTCAAGGGCCATAACTCAGCTGTTGCTGGTCCTATCTGGTTAGTTTTCGAACTTGTCCGAGCTATCATTGATATTAACAATATGGTAAAGTTTGGTAAAGATCGGATGAAACATCATGGCCCTATCGTCTTAACGAGGCAAAATATAGCATTTTTAACTAATTCAAGGGCCATAACTCCGCTTGTTGCTGTTCCGATCTGGCTGGATTTCAAACTAGTCCGAGCTTTTATTGATATTAAAAATCTGGTAAAGTTTGGTAAAGATCGGATGAAAAATAAGGGCCCTATTGTCTTAACGAGGCAAAATATAGCGTTTATAACTAAATCAAGGAAAATAACTCCGCTGTTACTGGTCCGAGCTGGCTGTTTTTCGAACTTGTCAGAGCTTTTATTGATATTAAAAATCTGGTAAAGTTTGGTAAAGAACGTACTGCATGCTTGGTGGTGGACACTTTTACAGTTCGCCACTATGCTTTCATCTTTAATTGTACGATGACCGGACAGGCTGTGGACCCTATGATGACGCCTACCTAAAGTCCATTGGGACGGTGGAGTTTGATGTTTGTCTATGATCTTTCTTGTCGTGCCCTTAATGGTTTATTCTCTTGTTGCTCTGGCTTCTGCCAAGTCAATGAGTACCTTCATTGTGGCTTTTTAGGCTATTGCTTTTTGTATTATATTTACACGAGCATATTTGTGTTTTACTTATATTGCCTATTGATGCTGCCTTGTTGGTTAGAGATTAGATCATGGTGGGGATTTCGTTATTTACACTGTCCTGTTTTAATGGGATGACAGTAGGGTAAGTGTGAGGTTTGGTTCACCCTAGAACCGGTTTAAACCCACCAGTGGCCTACTTTGCTATTGTCAACCCTTTTGTGTTTGTGATGTCGTTTGCATTTTTATTACTTTTGCCTTCTTGTTTGTCTGTTTGCGCGTTTGTTTTTGTGTTTTGTGGTTGACTGTCCTCCTTGAATGCTACTTTCCCTGTCAGATCTTTTTATATTTCTTTGAAGTCCTACATGTATGCTGATCTATGCTAGACGAACGTATTGGATGCTGAAAACAACTATAATGCAAATAAACAGGTCGAGAAACTCAATGAAAATCTCATTATGTGTGAGTTGTGGGCCATTTGTTTTTCAAACGATTTTTTGCAAGGTTTTCTCATCAAGGGAGAAACACGATAGTACGATGTGACGTCACGCGCACCTTAGCTTAGTGTTATATTAGGCAAGTGAAAGTAACAAAACACCCCGGACAAATTGCAACAACATATTGCTGTTACTGTAGAGTATATAAATATATGATTAGAAAACAAGAATTGGACAAATTTGCTTCAGAAGAAAAATTGTAGCGTATTTCGAAATTCGGATAATTGCCCTATCTGGTTACTAGTTCATTTACAATCTTGCCTGTTCGTACTACAGTTATTTGCATTTGAAAATTGTACCCTAATTTAATTCTTTTATGCATTTATACATATTACATTTTCTATTTATGTTTGGATTATTTTATAAGGTAGGTTGACGAGAAAACGATATGTATAAAACTATTTTAGTATCAAAATGAGCAATTGCGTTTCGTCCTCAGTTTCGTACCGCGTTTCGTCACAATATAGCACTTATTTAATCATAAAAGTCATATCTTCAAGTTCATGTTTTCTGCAGTTTTTGCAGTTTCTTTATGATAGTACAGCTGTGAAAGTATATCTGTTTTTCTTTCGAAAATGAGCATTTGTTCAATTTGCGAGGACAGTCTTGACAATGGACAAGATACTGTTATTGTAATGAAGAAATGGTGTGATTGTGCAAATATAACAATAATAGCTCGTGGCGACAAGTTATTTGTAAAGTCTGGTCAAAATGTTCATAAAACATTATATCAGTCCTAAATCAATAGCAGGTCGCAAGAGAAAATGTGAAGCTACTAAAGGGAAAGACGACCCGCAACGCACGCTTAGGTCTGAAAAATAAAAAATATAAAAAGATCGGACAGAGAACGTAGCATTCAAGGAGGACAGTCAACCACAAAACACAGAAACAAACACGCAAACAGACAAACAAGAAGGCAAACGCAATAATAAATGCAAACGACATCACAAACACAAAAGTGTTGACAATAAGGCTACCGCCTTGGAACGGTCAGTGGCAAAGTAGGCCACTGGGGGTTTAAACCGGTTCTAGGGTGCACCAAACCTCACACTTACCCTACTGTCATCCCATTAAAACATGACAATGTAAATAAAGAAATCCCCGACATGATCTAATCTCTAACCAACAAGGCAGCATCAATAGGCAATATAAGTAAAACACATATATGCTCGTGTAAATATAATCCAAAAAAAACAATAGCCTAGAAAGCCACAATGAAGGTACTCAATGACTTGGCAGAAGCCAGAGCAGTAAGAGAATAAAAAAGATCATAGACAAACATCAAACGCCACCGTCTCAATGGGCTTTAGGTAGGCGTCATCACAGGGTCCACAGTCTGTCCGGTCATCGTACAATTAAAGAGGAAAGCATAGTGGCGAACTGTAAAAGGGTCCACCATCAAGCATGCAGTACGTACGTTGCAAAATGATAGGGTCATAACCTCTTTTGATAAACTTTTTAACAAGCTTAACAAAGATAGTATGAAAGTGATCATGACCAAGAATCTTACGAAGATTTTAAATCCCATCACCATAGAAGTCAGGTTGTGATGGAGGTGGGGCATTTTTGTTGTTGTCGTTGTTGTTTTTTATATTCTTTTTTTTTAATAAATGCTTAAGTTTGCTTATATTGTGTTGTATTTCTCTAACAGGTCTGGTTAGAACACAATGGGAATAAAATCTCGGAGAAAGATGTCGTAGTGCCAAATGAACGTAAGTGTAAAAGTAGATGAAACTCGTGTATTCGGCCATTATTTTGATATCCCAGTCATGCGGCTATTTGTTTGTTGTTGTTGTTGTTGTTGTTGTTGTTTTGTTTTTTTTGTGGCGGGGGATGGGGTTGGTAGGATGTTATTGTGATCTAAATTGTTTGTGTTATTATTTTATTATTATTATCATTATTATTAGTATTAGAGGTTATTACTTTTATATCCATATTAATTGCAATATAGCTACTTAAAGGGGCAAAATTCCCTACCCTGGTAGGGAGAAATTGGAGGTGTGTCTTTATCAATTACACCAGCTATGTAGCCTGTCAGTTATAGTGAATGACTCATGTAAACAAATCTCTCTTCAAGCAGACGACATAAAACTGTTGTTATATAAGCGAGGAGTAAAGTTTTTTAATCTAACGACTCCAAACTACATAATTTCTGTTTGTTTTATTGGAACTGTGACAATTTACTTCCCAGTATTATTCATGTTTTTTTACCATGTACATTTTTTATTGTATTGTCATCTATATACTATCCACCGCACTGTGTATAACATAAAACAGAATTGCTATAACTTTTACACAAATATAATTTGATGACTTAAATATTTCACAAGTTATCAGTGTTTATGAATGGAAATTAATTGCCAATTATAGTTGGTCTGGAGAAATGGGCTTTATTTACTGCAGTACACAATATATGGTATATTTGGACATTTATGTTAGGATTACATTGTGGTAGGAATGCATGTTCGAAAATGAAGCATAACTGTACACATTATTGTTAGGAATGGCTGAACATGATGGAGATAATAAGATAAGGAATTACATCTTATATAGGCCTAGTTATGATTAAGGAACATATACCTCTCTGAGCCTAAGGAGGGAATATTCAATGTTCATAGGTGGTGTATAGAAGTGCATTGTGATGCTACTGATGCTGGTGTGTTTCTGATTCTGATGTGAAAATGATAAAGATGAATTGTTATATGAAACACATGAATAGTCACAGATTTAAACATCGCATCTCGTAGTATTGCTATGGAGGTTTACACACAAAACTACTGCCAATCTCCATGCCATAATGTGTGTCGTCTGCTGTAAACACTACCACGTGTATTTGTGTACATTATTCAGTTCATAACCCCACAGGCTCCTCCCCTATATTTTCAAATATTTGTCAGTTGGGTTTAAAAAATTATTTGAAACTAGGAATAAGAGATACTTTTTCACAATTTCTTTTTTACTAATACAATTGTTTAATATCAGACTACTTCTGTGCCAAATACTGAATTTTTTTATGAGGTGGAATGTTCAATATTTTGAAAAAGGTGTCCCTGATTTAACTGTGTACAAATTTAAATGAAAAACCTGCCCCAGCTCCATCTAGTGGCTTTTATACGGCAGTTGGGCCTTTAATGTTTACCCTAGATAAAAACAGTTGACCTATCCCTGTTTATTGTACGGCAAGTTCTGCCGGCATGTTCACCTAAGAACAGGCTAAGAATGACTTTTCAACTTGGTTAACAATACACAAAATGATGATTGACCAGCTAGCCTATTTTGATGATTACTTTAAACATATTTTATTGCTTTTCTTCTATATACAAGCAAAAGGGTTGGGCCACAAGTTCTTCCAACATTAATAAAGGCCCGTCCCAACAATATTGTAATTAACAGCTAACAAGATGGCAATACAATTAACATAAAATATTCAAATACATTTTTCGATGAACGAAAGAAAAAGAAAAAAGGAGAGGAGTAAGTAGAATAAATGATTGACCAGCTAGCCTATTTTGATGATTGACCAGCTACCCTATTTTGATGATTGACCAGCTAGCCTAATTGATGATTGACCAGCAAGCCTATTTTGATAATCTCGACTCCACCTCAATATGAACCTCTTTATCATTATTATCAAACTATGACTTTAAATAAAGCTTGTAAAGCTGAAAATAATAAAAGTCAAATCTTCATTCAGGCATAATCGGTTAGTAATACATTTTTTTGACTCTACACAAACCGTTTGGAATAGTGAAAAGCACACCAACGCAACATATATGTATATCTTATTTGATGTGCTTTGCAGTATAGGTTGTGTACTTGTGTGTTTATTGTAAGAGTTACGGTCTATATCTGAATTTGATTGACACGATTTGGGAGTGAATAACTCGTGTGTTACTGTGCTGAAATGAATAACTGGTTAAAAAAGTAAATAAAAATCTCGGCAAAGAATGGTATCAATATATAGACCACAGTTCCTGCTGTTTACTTCAATGTTATTAAGGGTATAAATATATAACATGGTCACCCACGAAATACCTATCATTTGTCATCAAAGTAAGCTTAAGCATGTGTAACGTACTCGGCACTTTTCAAAATAATTTCCAAATATACGGTTGTAACCAAGTAAAACTCACTTAACACCTTTAAAATGTATATAATTTTAAATGACTTTACAGGTTTTTACATGTATTTGCAGAAGTGTATTGTATAGGATTTATGATCACAAAATGCCTAAATAATTTATACACATGTCACTGAAATGTGTGTGTGTAAATTCTAAGGATTATAGTCCCTCCGCCCTGATAGCCACCAGCAAATTGGCACAATGGAGTGTGGACTGTCTATTGAGAGTGATTGTGTGCAGTTTTATGTATTTATCTACAGTCTACTTGAAGCAGATATAGTGCTGCCGTAGAACATGATACCCCACGCAGTCATATTATTCTGACACAGCTTGTCAAGCAAGGGTTACAAGTAACTACTACCATGTTAACGTCTGCGGTATGACGCGGCCAGGGACTCGTACCCACGACCTCCCGATTGCAGGTCAGACACTCATGCCACTACACCACTGCACTTGGTGTATTTTTATTATATATCATTGAATATGTACTGCCTTTTTGGTTAGAGATTAGATCATGGCGGGATTTCTTTATTTACACTGTCCTGTTTTAATATGATGACAGTAGGGTAAGTGTGAGGTTTGGTGCACCCTAGAACCGGTTTAAACCCCCAGTGGCCTACTTTGCCACTGACCGTTCCAAGGCGGTAGCCCTATTGTCAACCATTTTGTGTTTGTGATGTCGTTTGCATTTATCATTACTTTTGCCTTCTTGTTTGTCTGTTTGCGTGTTTGTTTCTGTGTTTTGTGGTTGAGTGTCCTCCTTGAATGCTACTTTCCCTGTCCGATCTTTTTATATTTCTTTTTACGTATATACACACAGGCGAACCAGTAACTATCACGTTGCGTATCGACGAGTACGATATTTTTGGAAACAATATCCGCATGGACAAGCCAAGGACGATAAAGCTTGTTGCCAGCGCCGCTACAAATAATGTACGTAAAGAGGTCGAATTGGTGCTCAGCTATCGCACCGGCTTTCTGTTCGTACAGACGGACAAACCCGTATACAGACCACACGAGAGTGGTAAGTGTAATCACACATAACATTTGAAATAATATTTTGTTTAGCAATATTCGTTATTTTTGAAATATGTGTTGGTATATGGGATTTATGTTTGTAATAGTGTCAGTAAATTCAATAAATACTGCAGGCCATTTGATTCATTGTATACAACTATTTCATTCCTTTGAAGTCAATGGTTAGAACTATTTATCAGAGGGAGTGACTACTGACCCGAGATGGGTACTATTGCACGAGGCGGCACCCGAGGATAAATAGTTCTGATCCATTGACTCCTAACGCATTAAATAGTTGTTTTATTATATAGCCTATCATAAAATATAACGGTTTCGATGTTTTACTACTAAAAAGTTTGCAGTGTGAGCCGTGTAAACAATGTATCTGCTTCCTTTGTTCATCTAAACAAGCGCGTCACTGACACAGGTCGACTATTGCACGGTCACGAGACGCTTTGTCTTATTTTAAAAAAGCGCGTCAATGACAAAGATGTACTATTGAACGCTAAATTTACTTTTGCACGGTCACATGATGAACTATTGAACGGTTGGCATATTTCCAATGAGAATGGTCAAAACTATTTAATCGCACGTGCTTCTAGACCAATGAAAAACGCTTATGTTTCATGATATATAATAATATAGTGTATTTCAGATACATTTCAAATGCAAAATTCAATGGAATTAATTCGAAAAAATATATAAAAAAAGGTATATATATTTCTTAATATAGCATGCTGATCCAAAGAAATATAAAACTATCGGACAGGGAAAGTAGCATTCAAGGAGGACAGTCAACCACAAAACACAGAAACAAACACGCAAACAGACAAACAAGAAGGCAAAAGCAATAATAAATGTAAACGACATCACAAACACAAAAGGGTCGACAATAGGGCTACCGCCTTGGAACGGTCAGTGTCAAAGTAGGCCACTGGGGGTTTAAACCGGTTCTAGGGTGCACCAAACCTCACACTTACCCTACTTCATCCCATTAAAACAGGACAGTGTAAATAAAGAAATCCCCGCCATGATCTAATCTCTAACCAACAAGGCAGCATCAATAGGCAATATAAGTAAAACACAAATATGCTCGTGTAAATATAATACAAAAAAACAATAGCCTAGAAAGCCACAATGAAGGTACTCATTGACTTGGCAGAAGCCAGAGCAGTAAGAGAATAAACCATTAAGGGCACGACAAGAAAGATCATGGACAAACATCAAACGCCACCGTCCCAATGGGCTTTAGGTAGGCGTCATCATAGGGTCCACAGCCTGTCCGGTCATCGTACAATTAAAGAGGAAAGTATAGTGGCGAACTGTAAAAGGGTCCACCACCAAGCATGCAGTACGTTGCAAAATGATAAGGTCATAAGTTCACTAAATATAACAGTTTAAATGAAATATTATCAAAAGCAATATTTAACGAAGATACATAAATATACACAATATTCTGTTCACAAATTACTACCATTAAACATATTCGAAATTTCCTTGTTTTTTAATGACTAAAACAAAATTTACCTTGGACATGTTGGAGTTGGAAACAACAGAAGTCATATTTGGCATATTTTTTTCCACTAGTATAATTTTGATGATGACAACAAATCTGCAGGCAATTCTGACTGCACACCGAGCTGAAAGTAAAGACCGAGCAGAGGTATTAACCTTATGTATAACAAGAAACATGTAATATATATTGGCTGTATTGCACTTTCACGCCTCCATGTGATATAAGCAAGATACGATGGTATTATATATATTAGACTCCAATTCGACAAACCTCTTCCATAGCGTTCGATTAGACTTCTTTTATTTAAACAAATCTGCTTGGGTAGAAAAAAGTTCTCTGCTTGTTGACCAGCATGAATCGTTAACATAATTTAGGTCAACATATTTTAATAATATCATAATAAATTACAGGTCATTTTGCGCTTTGTCCAATAGTCAGGATGAGTGAACGTGCGTGTGTTCTCTACACAAATCTGTTTAATTATATGTTAGTTTACTTTTTAAAATGGCGACCATAATCAACAATATATTGCCACAATAAAACTAAGAAACATAATTATGATCGGTATCATAATCGCAATTCTTTTTTGACAATAGCAATGACACATTTTCGGATAAATCACATATGTATATGTTAATCGACCATGCAGTAAGCATTCAGACTTTACTATTATTTTCAGTAAGAGTACGAATACTCACTCTGGACGAATCCTTAGTGCCAATCGTAACCTGGGAGGCCTCCATGGATATAATTGTAAGTTGTAATTGTTTTAGCTCTGCTGATCGAAAAAAACACAGCCTATGAAATGGGACACAATTGTTGTTTCCAATCAATTCATAACTCTCAAATTGATCGCGGGTCCTTTTATGTACGTCTGTGTTTGTATTGAATGCCATATACTATTGATCAAGGCCAGACTCTTGGTTTTTTGGATACATAAGTATTTTGAACTGGATGAAGTATATATTGCGCGCCATTGCAAATAGTGGCATTTCAAGGTCGCATGGGGAGATGAAAGCTATAAAATCCAGCTTTGCATATTATAATTACCTCTTATGAACAGACTCAATAAAACCGAGTCTGCTACGTTTCTCTCTTGTTTGTGTTTGTTGCTTCCACGGGATCACCTTTTCAGTATTTATTAATATAACATACTATAAAAACCCTTTGATTGGATACCTGTGTTGATATGATTTAATGCTGTTCCAATTTGTTACTTTTTGAATGCTCACATTTCTTTGAATTAAGGATAGGATGGATATACCTGAAGTCAGCATTGGATTATAAGCACTGCAATTAAAGCACGTTATTGATTTAAAAGTCCTAGATCAAACATTTTAACTGGTGTAAGAATCGTCCTCATGGGTAAGTGTTAATATGGTAACTCCAATCAGCTGGTAATGAGCTACTTAATATTAAACAAATCAATAACAACGAGGTTATATATGCACTTATCTTTAACAAATCTATAATGGTTTGCATAATTATATTACAGCCAATGAATCCTAAATGAACTCCGAATTCATGGCGAGAAAGGACAGTCAATGCGCCTGACATATGTGTCCTTCGACATGTTCCGTGTACATGCATATGGCGTATATGCAGAATGCTCCATTGTTATCTTAAAGACCTGGGCCCAGTTTTATTAAACGTCTTATGATAAGTCTCACATTTTAAAACTGTTCACATTTTAGCGCCTAAGCATTCAATGTAGACAATGTGTGTGCATTATGTGTAGAAATATCAAATGTAAAAGAAAATGAAATGAAATCGCGTTCATTGTAAATCAAAGTAAAGAATTTAAGAAATTAACTTACGATCAAAATTATCGTAAGTTGTTTCATAAAACCGAGCCGTGCATTTTCTAAAGAAACAATGTACACGTAGCCACTTTTGTATTATTATGTATGAGGCTGTGTTCAAATCAAGGCCTGTAAAAATAAAATCACTCATCCTAAGAACACGCGGTCGTACATTTATTGTAGTTACTTAAATCAGATTTGTTTACGGCCTGAACATTCGACGGCATATTTTTAATTGAATGGATTTGTCTATACGAACGTATGTTAAGTGTGTCAAATCCAAAGTCTAGAAGGTAACTAAAGCTGATGTGATATCAACATGAGTTGCAATTAGTCCGCTGTTCAACAATTCAGCGTTCATTTTATCGCGATAAAGCTTTAGCATTAACACAATCTTCAGCCACTTTTTATGCTCCTGCCCAGTGTGTGTAAAAGCTATAATATATTATTTCTTAAATCCATTTCCTAGTTAAGTATATTCCTGAGGATATTTAAATATCGATAAATGGCAAGATTATACAAATGAGTATACAATTACTTTAAGATTAAATCAGTGTTTTAATATAGACCCCATGTGCTAAGTGTTATAATCATAAAAATCATAAATATGTAGCGTACCGCATTGTGTAGGTTTACAGATGTTGCATGTTGTTTATTTATAGAGTCCATCTAACTTAACAATCGGAAGAGTATACAGGAGAAACGATGACACATTTTTTACTCATGACTTCGCATTACCTCCGCACCCGGAAATCGGAATTTGGACGATACTTGCACGTTACAATGGCCAGGTGTGTTTTTCAGTTATTTTATCTCCATCATCATTTCAGTATATTCTCGTTTTGTTACTTTGACAGTCTCAGTTTATGAATCAGTACGTACGTTGCTTGTCAGTGAGTAGCAATGAGCGATTCATTTCTCTTCAGTGAGTAGTATTAACGTCCTGGAGATATAATGGAAGTAAGCTGCATTCTTAAAGCAATACTTAGGGCATGCAATAACTGTGTAAGTACACTGTCTTTTAATACGCAGATATCATTTTGCAACGCACTGCATGCTTTGTGATGGACCCATTTACAGTTCGCCACTGTGCTTTCCTCTTTAATTGTGTGATGACCGGACAGGCTGTGGACCCTATGATGACGTCTACCTAAAGCCCAAAAGGACGATGACGTTTGATGTTTGTCTGCAATCTTGTCTTGTCAGGCCATCTTGTTTGTTGCTCTGGCTTCTGCCAAGTCACTGAGTACCTTCTTTGTGGCTTTTTAGGCTATTGTGTTTTTGTATTTATATATACACGATCGTCTTTGTGTTTTACTTATATTGCCTATTAATCCGCATTGTTGGTTAGAGAATAGTTCATGGCGGGGATTTCTTTATTTACACTCTCGTTTTATTGGAATGACAGTAGGGTAAGTATGAGGTTTGGTGCACTATAGAACCTGGTTTAAACCCCAAGTAGCGGCCTTTTTTGCCACTGACCGTTCCAAGGCGGTAGCCCTATTGTCAACCTTTTTTTGTTTTTGATGTCTTATTTGGCCTTTTATTCATCTTTAACGTTGTTCTTTGTTTCTGTGTGTGTTTGTGGTTGACTGTCGTCCTTGAATGCTACTTTTCCTGTTCGATTTTTATATCTATATGTAGGTCCCGGGCTAATATTGCACATATGCTGCATTTCAAGAACTAGTACTAATGCCGTGTAGTCATACTGACGTATTTGGATTGTCAGTGGGTGTTACTACTATTTCTAATGTCATGGAGTTAAATTAGAAGCATGTTGTTGCATTTCAAAGATTGGTGTTATGGCTATATAATCATATTGGGCAAACACTGCTTTTCATAGATAAGTTCTAGGGATTTGGACGTAAGTTGCTTTCAAAAGTTATTTTAATGTTATGGTCTAGGATTCATATTGGACATACTACGTCAAAGTTTAGTAATACGTTTCTGAAGTCTTATTGGAAACACGCTTATTTTCAAATATTGAGTATCTATGAGTAGTACTTTCGAACACGCATGCTACTGGACGTTCACGACTTTTCAACGATACAGGAACTATTGCTTGGGGCTCTTGTTTCAGCTAAAGGTTTTTTGAAATTTTCAAACAAAATACATCTCATACCTAAATAAGTTGTATTTCAGTGAAACAGGCATTTTTAATGGTAAATAGAAATACCTTACTTTTCAAAATCGGTTGAGAAATAGAAATTTCATGTGCTAAAGCTGATTTTGATGATGCATTTTCAATGCAAAATTCTGCTGCATGAAGAATTTAAAAAATATAAAAAAAACTCATATTGGAAATAAGTTTTCTATGTTGGATGAGTTCTAAAGTCAGTCTTATTAAAGGCTCCGCAAAACGTGTCTTACGTACCCCATATTCGACATGTGTTTGCATTGTAATTATTTCAGGAATAAACTTGCCCCATTAATCCGGTGAGACAAGCGTATGTAGCAACACAATATTAACACAGAATACATAATACGAGCATGAACTCATTCGACATTAAGCAGTATTGTTCTAAATAACTTTTTTAACAGTTAAGTGTCACTAGTTGTAATGCGCCACCTGTTGAGGACGGGTTAATTTCCTATGAAGTTTTATATTTACGTGGCTTGATGGGCATACCTGTATATACTTTAGTTGGACCACATCCTACGTCTTAGTTCTAAGGAGTGTAAACCTAACATTTCTCATTTGAAATGTTTTATTTTGACAAAAGATAAATCTGACTTTTTCCATCCGTGATACTCCCTCTTTAATGATTATAAAACTCAAAAGTGTGCCTGTTTTATGTTTAATTACTTAAACATAACCCATTTGACATCAAATGTATGCATCAAAATACAACATTACAATTCCCTTAATAATACATCCTATTAATGTAATATTTAAAGAACTCGTTCCTGTCTCTTAATAGGTATAAGAGAAGATGGTCTAATTAAACATTAAGAGTTAAATTTACGATGTCGATCAACATCAGGACACATAACAATGAAGAATTTCTCTAGTAGAAATGTTTGAACATATTCACAAGTATTTTTGTTTCAGTTTGAAACAACATCGCAAGCCTTATTTCAAGTACAAGAATATGGTAAGTATAAGCTATAAAGAGAAAGTTAGCTTACTTTTGGTCAAGACAAGACAGGAATAACCGAGAAAACGTAGTATTTGCAAGAAGGTCGAGAGTGAAACATAAATAATAATATATGATTTCTTACTATAACATGCGAGCTTAGGTTTTCAAGACAAAAACATCTTTTACAAAAAACAGTAACTAACTTATAGGATTCATCCCCTAAGAAAAAACAACAAAAAACATGAACGTATTTTCACTGATGTCAATTCGTACTGCAAACATGGCAAAGTCGCAAAGTTTCCAAACCATGGCAACTGCTTTAAACATAGTTCCGGTCGTTGATACATGAGGCAAACCATAACTAAGCTAGCAAACGTTTATAAATGAACACACGACAATCTTTATAGCACAGTGGCGTTGCTTGTGCGGTGTGGCGGCAGTAAAACGTCTCCCCGCGCTTGCAATCAGTACTGTTATTCATTCGATCTTTGGAGATCGCTGAGCCCGATACTTATAGTTAGTTATCGGTGGTACATTTTCAATTTCTTTCGTTTTCTTACTTAATTTTTGATTCGGTGGTTCCACTACTCCGGCCGATAAAAGGCTCATAGGATATGTTGTCTGCTTTTTATACGCAGGCTTCATAACCGCTGCTACCAACTAAATTCCATTATGTTTATTTCGCTCTTCGGGGCATTTCATTTTATTTGATACTGGGGCCATACGCTGTACGACATTGGGAAGACGTCAACTCCATGTCCACCGCCATATGCATGCCATCTTCGGGATGGTTAAAATTTTGTGCTGTTGATTTTATGAATATTGAGTTCTGCTCAACCCGGGGCTAGAGGGCGTGAGCGGTAGCTAGCATATTTCACTACCGCTCATGAACAATCTCAATCAAGCCGAGACTGCAATATTTCGTATGTGTCGTGCTCGGCCGTTTCCAAAGGTCCATTATCATACCCTTTTTTTAGTAACGTTTACCAATGTTTACAAAATAAACCATGTTAAATACTTGTAAAAGGTTTCTTCTTTTGTTCTTCTAAATCGCTCTATTTAATATTAAAATCTCACTAGCAGCATCCCTCTTGTCTTGAGAAACAATTTATAAATAGCACAGTTAATGTGCGTGCTATGTTTCTTTTCTATAACTGAATGCAGAATTATGTCAGGCATTACGTGGCTATACCTAGGTAGTTTGTGATGTAAAATAAGTATAATTAAAATAAAGCATGTGATATTTAAATAAAAAATTAATTTTAGCTAGAGTGCCTTCTTATACGCAATCCATTAAAGCAGTGTTTTCCTATACGCAATCAATTAATTTTAAATTTCCAACATGCCATGCTAGTAGCACACATGAAAGAGTATGAAAGGAGATATTTGGAAATCGCCGAATACGATAAATACAGAAAATATTAGTTTCAGTTTGACTGAGACTGTTCGTGAAAGGTAGTGAAAAATGCTTGCAACCGTTTATGCTCTCTAGCTCCGGTTTAAGCAGAGCTAAATATTTAAAATATCAATAGTACAAACAATTTAAGCCATCCCGATGGTATGCATATGACGGTGGCATGGAACCTTCAATGTCGTGTTTAGGAACAGATGTTATGAAGCCTATGCATCACAAGTAGCAGTCAAAATACTAAATTAAAAAGCAGAGATGATATCTATCCTAAGGCTAATTCAATACTCGTAACCTTTATAGGCTGGTGTAGTGGAACCACCTTATCGAAATTAAAGCAAGAAAACAAATACTTTTGAAAACATACTACCGATATATGTATATAAATATCGGGCTCAGCGATCGGAATGAATAACATTTTTGATTGCAAGCAGGTGGCGTATTAGAAGTCTTAATTCGTATTCTTAGATAAGAATCATCACCAAGCATATATAGCATGGCCAGTCGTTTAATATCAACGATCATATAAATCGTTACCAGACATATGTACACATATTAATATCTAGCCTCTTTGTCTGACAACTAACATTATACAAACGATCATGTAAATCACCACAAGACGTTTAGTGTTTTGGAGTCTTGAGCTCAGTCGTTGCGGCTTTTAGGTTGTAGTTCACAGATAGCTTTCCCATAGGTCACACTGCAAGCTTTTTCAAAGATAACAAATAAAACAGTCCATACAAATTCAAAAAGTTGTGTCTTATTTTCAAGGTAAGTTCAATAGGCTAAAAGTTAATATTCAGCATGTTTCCCATACAGAACGTTTCAAGTGGGGGCGCCATATTTGTTTACATGCATAACTGCAGTAAAAATGAGATATAGGGTCCTATACCTGCTTTTGAGTAGTGAGTTAATCAATTTCGTAAAAATGAATGCTCTCATTTTAATAAAAGGTATTTATTAATTTATTTACAATTCTGAAAATGTTTTTTAAAGCATTTACCTGCCATGTTTTGATTTGTGTGACCATTCATTTCTGGCTCAGGTCGCTCCTGGAAACGGGCCTGGCCAAGCCCATGCTGTTTTTGAGTAGTTAGTTAATCTCACAATTTCATGTCTGAAAAATTTATTTCGTAAAAATAAATGCTCTCATTTTAATAAAAAGTATTTATTAATTTATTTACAATTCTGAAAATGTATTTTAAAGTATTTATCTGCCATGTTTTGATTTTTGTGACCTTTCATTTCTGGCTCAGGTCACTCCTGGAAAGGGGCCTGGACAAGCCCATGATATATTAGAATATAGAATACCGCAACCTATAATTAGCTATAGAATACCACGTAAGCCAGTGATCGAATGTATGAGAGGTGCTGCACATTATATGATACACTTTTCATGAACACACTCAATAAAACCGAGACTGCTACTTTTCTCTCCTGTTTGTGTTCGTTGTTTGCCAAGAGATTACATGTATACGTATATGTATCGTTGTTTGGTATCTACTATTTTATAAAGTACCATATAATGCAATCAAGTACAAGGCTACATGACATGTGTGACGTCACAACAATGGTGCCGACATTGTGAATAACACATATATATAAAAATAATGAGCTGTGTAAAGGAGAATAATTATATATGCAATTTGCTTTAGAGCTAGTCCTTTAATATTTTTATAATGTGCATATGTAATGTTGTAAACTATTAAAAAGTATTATATGTTTAAACCAATATGATTGCACAATCATTAAATGGCAATCATCATTTTTTTCCATCTACGGTATACTTTAAAACTCGCTAATATTACCGTAGAGAGAACTAAGTCAAATGTCTTTTACTTTTAATTAATTTAAACATGACTGTGTTTTCATTTTTCAGTAGCGCCAAGGTTTGGTGTCGAAATTGACGTCGATCCTCCCTATATACTCAAAGACACGCGAGCAATTAAAGTGAACGTGAAGGCAACGTAGGTGGTTATGTGATTATGTTCTTTCTTTCATTATTTCAATCGGGTAAAGGAGCTTCCACTCCAACTATAGCTTGTGAACAATACAAATTAAAAACACAATTTAAATACAAACTTAAGATCCATTGTCAGTTGAACAATTAGTTCTCTATTTACGTAGAGGATTTGGATCCTTTTTATAGCATTACATTAGCGTCAAAGGTTTAACAAATATAAAGATGGACATAAAACGACGTCATACAAACTTTAGCACAATAACGTCAACTAGTTTGGATGTCAAAGAGTTTTGTTTGATATCTTTAAAAAGTTATTTCACGCCAACTTTAAACAATAAAACACAGATTTTATCATGCATATTTTATTTTTATATAAGTTATAGGTAAAAGAATACGTTTATGGTTTAGGTTATGACTTATGACCAGATAAATTTATACCAGATATGACGACCATTGTATAATATAGAATTACTAAACCCCATCCCGTGTTAAAGGAATACCAAAATAGTCATGCATTATGCAGCTGTACGATTGTATTGCACCTTTGAAGTATTTTGTTTGTAAACTGTATGATTTGTTATACCATATTGGGCGTCTTGAATTTTTTCTTGATAGTCATTACTAATACGGTTAACGGTTTCTGCAGCTATGTTTACGGGAGACCTGTACAGGGCAACGTTGAGCTAAGTATCTTTGTACAAAACAAGAAGTACAGGAGTAGAGTACCAGTCTTGAATATGGCAAGAAAAACAGTGAGGCAACTTATATTTATCACCCGTATCGTGTTTATTAATTAATGTGAAAGTATAACATCTTGGAAAATGAAGGTTGATGGCTTCATCTTCTTGTAATTGTATCATATATAACATATAAAATAACAATTTATATTTACTTCTTCATCTTTGCCTGAATTGCATTTTGAGGCTTTCTGAACTTGATTGATAAGACTATATAAAACGGAAATTCACAGCGATTCTGATGGTTAATACCAATATGAGTCATTTGAATGCAAAGTAAAATGTTTTGGTAATTCCTGTTAAGCCATGTGTAATTTATACTACTACGATACAAATACGTAATTTTTTGTATATTTCCGGTTTACACATTATTTGATTATGCTTCACAGTTAAGTTTGGATGGTACACAGGAATTTATTGTAACAGTTGAGGATATAATACGATCTCTGCTTAGTGACAACCAAGAATTTATGAATGGGGATCATCTAGAAATTATTGCCAATGTGTTTGAAAGTGCCACGGGAAATGATGTGTCGCGTCTCACGAAAGAACTGTGTTCGCCATTAAGCCATATATAGTCAAATTTACGCGTTCAAAGAGCAACTTCAGACCTGGAATGGAGTATTACTTAAAGGTAAACTTGTTTTATGCTATTTCATGTACGAGCATTGACTTCGTACTGACATTTATGGTAACGTTGTGAATAAGACGCAAATATACACAGTATTTAATAGCATATGCTACATATGTTATAGTGCTTATGTTCGTATCAGATACATACAATATGTACATGAATGATACGTGGTAAACGTTATGCTTTTGGGACTGCCAAAGTCAACAAACAATATTTGTGCGAAGTCGATGCTAGGGGGTGTGAGAGGTGTTGCACGTTATATTACCACACATGACTCAATCCGAGTCTGCTACCTTTCTCTCTTGTTTGTATGTGTTGGTTCTAAGGGATTCCCTTTTCAGTATGTATTATTATTCAGTTGGGTCAAAAATTGTGATATAAGTAATATTTTGTTCATATGCATATAACTTTATTTATGGATACATATTGATTGAATCGAGTAGGTTTGGCAACGGATGGCGAGCTTGCACTAAAACTATTGTTAACTCCTATTGACACGCATATACATCGCATACTTGGTGTATACAAAAGAGATCAGGTACGAAAAGACAGATAGAGATTTATATATATAACTAACGTTGCTAACGTTGATATATTGCTAACGTTGATTTACCGTATGATGATGATCGACACTATGTGTACAACGTATGTTTAAGAGATAACCATGCTAAGATTTTTAGTCTAGGACGGATGGTAGTAACGAGCCGTAAAACGTAATATCAGACGATAGCACCAAGCTAGATGGAAGTCTTAGCATGGTTATCTCACATAATGCTTTTCTATTTAAATGCTAGAAATATTAGACAAACTCATACATACGAACTTGTTTTTCTATAAATGCCTCGGCGTCGTTTGCTACAGCGTTATGTGTCGTAACGTTTTTTCAATGATCGTTTTTATTTGGGAAGTTAGACAATGGAGTAACGCGTTGCATTAGAATTAGCGTGATACATGAACATAACCTTCTTTATCAAACTTGTTAAACGGTTTACCAAAAAAGGTTATGACCCTATCATTTTGCAACGCACAGCATGCTTGGCACACCTGGTGGACCCATTTTTAGTTCGCCACTATGCTTTCCTTTTTGATTTTGCGATGAACGGACAGGCTTTGAACCCTATGATGACATCTACATAAAGCCCAAACGGACAGTGACGTTTGATGTTTGTCTGCAGTCTTGTTTTGTCGTACTCTCAATGGTTTATTCTCTTGCTTCTGCCAAGTCATTGAGTACGTTCTTTGTGGCTTTCTATGCTAGTATTCCTTTGTATTTATGTATACACGAGCATCGTTGTGTTTTACTTATATTGTCTATTAATGCTGCCTTGTTGGTTTGAGAATAGTTCATGGCGGGAATTTCTTTATTTACACTGTCTCGTTTTATTGGGTTGACAGTAGGGTAAGTGTGAGGTTTGGTGCACCCTAGAACCTGGTTAAACCCCAAGCGGCCTTTTCTGCCACTAACCGTTCCAAGGCGGTAGCCCTAATGTCAACCCTTTTGTGTTTGTGATGTCTTATTTTACCTTTTATTCACCTTTAAATGTGTTCTTGTTTCTGTGTGTGTTTGTGGTTGACTGTCGTCCTTGAATGCTGCTTTTCCTGTTCGATTTTTATATCTATACTGAAAGGAAAAAGAAACGCATAATGGGTATTTCCTCTATATATTGTATGTTTATTATTCTACTGTTGATCAAATGGTAGAGGGAGACATTAGGCCTGTCCTTTCGGAAAGAAGGCTTAACCAATACACACACCAATAGTTACTCCTTTAAAGTTTCACTCCTTTAAAGTTTCATTATCGGCAGAATGCGCATTTGGCTCAAGCAGTTGAGCGAACTTAGGCTTTAAACGTTGCAATCTCTTAACATTAAACACAATACTGAAATGGCTTGACTTTTTCAAGCGAAATTCCAACATTTATGAATTTCTTGTAACAAAGTCTACTGTGATTAAAGGGTCTACTACATGACAGAGTTGTCCTTTCTGCAATTAGTTGTATCCCCTTTTTGTACAAAACACGTTGAGATATATCTGGAATATTACGTGGAATTAAGTGTATATAATGGTGTAGTATAGGCACTTTTTTGATTATGCGTTTCTTTTTCCTTTCAGTATATATTCAAGTAACAATTGATTGAATATAAAGGAAATGTTCAGTTATTGTGATCTGAGTTATGTTTTGTGATGTTATGTAAGCTAAACAGTTGTTGGGGAATCATTTATAAATTGGAGTTTGTTCACTTGTGTTCGTAACTTGACTTAATGTTCATTGTAACAGTATGCCTCCTATAACCTAACAATGTGTTGGTGGGCTATCAAAAATTTAAACACACATTTGATTTTGCATTGACAACAATAATTATGTTGTAACATCGTAGATTTTAAAGTCGGTATTCCAAACCTAACAAAACATTAATCATATAATTAAACAACCTCTTAGAAACAATGTTTCAATATCGGGGTTCATTGGTGATTCACTTTAAAGTTTTCCTGCTGGGTGTGTATATGCGTTTTGTGTGAAGACATTACTATTCACGACCACACTGTGACTAAAACACACGCACAATCAGACACACACATTAAATTAAATTTGTAGTTCTCATTTTCAAATCTCAAAATCAAGATATTCTCAAATATTAGTTATAATTTATGCGTAAGATAGAAAATGCAATTCAGATATAATGTTCATTGGATATCTAAAAGTAGATATGACAGAACAAGTAACAATCAAGGACGACAGTCAACCACAAACACACGCAGAAACAAACAACAACTATAAAAATGTATAAAGGCGAAATACGACATCACAAACACAAAAGGGTTGACATTAGGATAGGGCTACCGCTTTGAAACGGTCAGTGGCAAACAATGCCGATGGGGGTTTAAACAAGGTTCTAGGGTGTACCAAACCTTACATTTACCTACCTGTCATCCATCCATAATTGTGTTTACATTTCTTATTCAGATTGATACGTTCCTTGCCAACGGTGATCTCGCAAAAAGAATTGCTATTACGGTGAAAATGCTCTATAACAATCGTGTGATACAAACTCTGACTACGCAAACCGACGCATATGGACAAGCTGTTCTGGTGTTTTCAACATGGCAGAGAATGGACATTCAATTTGAGGTTTGTCTTAGTTTAGCTTTAAGGGACACATGGCATTCTTGATTTTTTTAAAAACACATGGCGTTCCGTTAGTTTTCTACATAACCTGCATTTGCTGAATCATCAATATTATTTTATCAGAATAGTTTAAAGCAAATTGATTTTGCAAATCATTAACTATGGATTATATTGCGCCAATAATATAATTAAACTTATGGTTGAATAAGACGAAAATATGAAAAATCAACAGTTTATTTCATTTTATGTAAGCAGTTTAAAGTTAATATAGATATAAAAATCTAACAGGAAAAGTAGCATTCATGGACGACAGTCAACGACAAACACACACAGAAACAAAGAACAACGTTAAAATGAATAGAAGGCCAAATAAAACATCTCAAACACAAACGGTTTGACAATAGGGCTACCGCCTTGGAACGGTCATTGGCAAAATAGGCCACTGGGTGTTTAAACCAGGTTCAAGGGGGCACTAAGCCTCACACTTATCTTACTGTCATCCCAAACAAACGAGTGTTAATAAAGACATTCCTGCAATGAACTATTCTCTAGCCAAAAAAGCAGCATTAATAGGCAATATAAGTAAACCACACAGATGCTCGTGTATATATAAATACAAAAACACAACAGCATAGAAATAAATACTGATAAAGGTGATCCTTTGGGAGCAACAAACACAACTAAGAGAATAAAGCAGCATACTCGGTTTTATTGAGTCTGTTCATGAGAAGTAATGAAAGAAGCAACACCTCTCACGCCCTCTAGCACCGGCTTAAGCGGTATTCTACTTCAAAGCCACCTATATTGGGCTCGTTGGTCCCAAAGGACCAGTAAAAATATCACTACTGATTCGTAGCACGGGGAGATTTTTTACAGCCGCCACACTGCACTAAACGAACGCTAGTGTGAATAATAATAAATACTGATAAAGGTGAGAAGGTACTCAATGACTTGGCCGAAGCCAGAGCAACAATAGAACAACCATTGAGGGCACGACAAAACAAGATTGCAAACATCAAATGACACCGTCCTTTTGGGCTTTAGGTAGACGTCATCATAGGGTCCACAGCCTGTCCGGTCATCGCACAATTAAAGAAGAAAAGAAATATAAAAAGATCGGACAGGGAAAGTAGCATTCAAGGAGGACAGTAAACCACAAAACACAGAAACAAACACGCAAACAGACAAACAAGAAGGCAAAAGCAATAATAAATGCAAACGACATCACAAACACAAAAGGGTTGACAATAGTGGCGAACTGTAAATGGGTCCACCACCAAACATGCAGTGCGTTGCAAAATGACCTTTTAACAAGTTTAAAAAAGACAGTATGAAAGTGGTCAGGATGCAGGATCTTACGAAGTTTGTAAATCACGTCACCATAGAAGTCAGATTGTGATAGTCCTGGTCGCAGAAGAGTTCTTAAATTGCTTTTATGTTTGGAAAGAATATCAGGGTTATGATAATAATTTTTTACAAAGGTAACGGTAGCTCTGATGGAGTAGCATTTTAGTTATACAAAGATTACGAATATTAAAGTCCTCAAATCGAGTACAAGCTATAGAAAAACACTTGATAAATAAATCCAGGCGCACATTTCAATGCTCGATAAACGATTCAAGGGTGTTCTGTTTCCCTTTAAATTTGATACTGATTGAAATTAACAGAAAACTGAAAATTAATAAATGAAATTAATAAATCACTTATTTTAATATTTATATTTTGGCACAGACACCTTTAAAGTCATGATCTCTAAAAAATCAAGTATTTATATGTTTCTACACAGATCAGGTTAGTGCTGAAATAGTTATACAGTAATTGACACATTGGTGTGGTTTACAACGATGTTATATCCTACAGTAATGTGAAACTATTTTAGGCACTTGATGAACTGGTTATCAGTCAACGATTCACTGTGAGACCCTACTTGAGGGAAAACCAAATTCAGGTGGAGCAATTCATGGTAAGTAAACATGTATATAGGTAACGTATACGAATATATAGGTAACGTATACGAACACATGGTTTTAGTAACTGGTGTTTGTTGCTGTAAAATTATATTATTTTATACGATTGCTATAATAACTGGTGTGTAGAAAATAAAAAAATGTTTTCGTATTGCACATAAAACACTTATTTGCGTACAACATCCAAAATTGGGTACTTCAATGTAACGAACTTCTAGTTGCTATTTCTTTTGTTGTTGATGTTTGTTGATTTCTATTTGATTTATTTTTTGAAAACATCTAAATGACAACGATTAAAATATCAAAACGATTTTTTTAATTTGAAATCACTGAACGTTCAAAAGATGTATACACACTTCCCCGACAGAGGAACAATCATGCTGATATTTATAGTGTATGTGATATTTATCCTCAAGTTTATTTTGTTGTTGTTGTTGTTGTTGTTGTTGTTGTTGTTTTTCTGAACAAGAAGGTATTACTTTATCATCACATCTTTATTCATGCCTGTGTTGGCACATTTTGGAACCAATTTCATCAGACGATATTATATAAGAAGTAGTAGACTGTTTGTGTAAATAAATACATTTCTTTGAATGCTCATCCACTAATACCTTTGACATTTTTATTCAAAGTCATGTCAGCATGGTTTACCAATTCAAGGTATCAGAAAGGAACCATAAATGCAAGCACCAAACAGACCTTAGGCACTTTGGAAACCACCTGAGCAATTCTAATTTTTAAAAAATGAGATATAGAGTCCTATAGAACCCACAGCGTCCGAACGCAATGGCATTGTGGGTCCGCACTGTACTTCAAAAAAGGACTTGATAATACAATGAAAGAGACAAAAAAATACAGAAAGGGTGGTGAAGACAGGGTTACCGACTTGGAACGGTCAGTAGGCAATAAGGCCTACTGGTAAGCTTGTATCGATTTTATATGCGCACAATCCTCGCTATTATCCTGTCTTCAGCGCCCAAATAGACAAGACAGTGTAAACAAAACTACATCCCATCAAAAGAAATTCTCTAACAATAAAGTCCACATCTAGAGAAACTAACTAAAGAAACACATACAAAATAATAAACATCTCAGGATGAATCCAAAATCGTACTGAACAACCATAGTATTTGCAGCTAAAGAGAAAACCAATCTAGTGTACGACCAGAAAACCTCCCTTAGTTGGGGTTTCAGTAGATACAATTATAGAACCTCTTTGCACAACAATTTTTTGTTTGTTTTGCATTTATCATGTTTATAGCAACATATGAAAAAACATGGTTTCCTATAATGAACCCGTGTCAGTAATGCAACTGATTTGGGGTCACTTGGAATTTAAAAAAGTAACTTATATTCATCAAGCATGTACAGTACCTGCATCTCAACATCATCTGTACAGTCATCCCATTACTGACATATTTGAAAAATAATACCTCATGCATGTTGACTTGAATGCGGGAACAAACGACTAACGTATTCTTGGAATACAGTTGTGGTGTTTGTTTCATTATCAATAAGAACAGCGTCAAACCAGTCATACATGATATTGATATGTACACATTTCTTTAAAATCATAATAAAAAGGATTCATTTAAAAATCAAACAATTCGGATAGCTAACTTCATTGACAAAAGACAGGTATTGCGGCAGTCGTTTGGCATTGTCATTTTAGTCAACCTATTCAGAATGGAAACAACATATAACTGCATGAACACTCACTCATTCTTTATTTTTTCTAGGATAATGGAGACCTTGGGTTCAAAGTGCTTACAAACCAACAACGCGGTAAAAGATACACCGGCCTTTTAGTTGTGGTAAGTTTAATTTACTAAAATGGAAGCCCCGTACTTTGGCATGTTATTTCTGTATGACGTACTATATTTCTTAAAGTGACACAAGGCAATATTGAGGTAGTTTCCAAATATTCCTTTTAAATTAGCCTTTCGATTTAGTATCCCAGTATCAGTTTGACTTTAAGCCTACTTACATGCAGTGGTTTGGGGTATAGATTCAGTTGGGAATAAACGTCTAAATTTAAAATGAAAGGACATTGTCTTTTTAGATTCTGATTTACCCTTTAGTTATACGATAGCAAAATGTCAGAAATTGTTGTCCTTATAACTGTGATTTTTATGCCCCCGAAGGGCGGCATATAGTAGTCACAACGTCCGTAAGTCAGTCATGCAGTCCTTCTGTCCGTCAGTCCATTCGTCGGTACCATCTTTTCCGGTCAATAACGCTGACATTCATCCACGGATTTTCAAATAACTTGGCACAAGTGCTCACCACAACAAGACGACGTGTCGCACGCAAAATCCTGGTCCGAGACTCCAAGGTCAAGGTCTCATTTAGAGGTCAAAGTTCAAAAATAAGTGCTTTCCTGTCCGGTCAACAAATTTGACATTCATGGACGGATTTTCAAATAACTTGGCACAAGTACTCACCACAATAAGACGATGTGTCGCGCGCCAAATCCAGGTCCGTGGTGCCGTCAAGGTCACACTTAGAGTTCAAAGGCAAAAAACGCTTCGGGTGACATTTCTTGTTTAATGGTGGTTTTATCATCAATATTTACGTAATTTAATTGTATCCCTAGAAGTGTAAAACATTATCAAGTTAACTTTTTTGATGATTACATTTTGACTATATTTATATATCAGTTTATTGTGACAGTATAATTTTTTTGTTTCAGAAACACACTTCATTAGGGTAGTAAAAAATCTTTTTATTTTCTGACAGGTGTTGCACTTAGTGATATATTTTACATGGAACAATGCACCAAATCATTTTACTGCTGTATAAATGTATGCTTATATGATATATCTTTAAGCCCGGACAAATTTAAAATAATCGAACATACATAAGCTGGGAAAATTGAATTTAAATAGAAAATGATTCTTTGATTCTTTACTCCCGATGATTCTACTCCCCAAAGTATTGTATAATTAAATAAGTGGTATTATTGTACATTGTGTACATGACAATGAATTTTGAATTTATCTTTGTTATTCTACCATTGTTTTAAAATGGTAATGTTGCAATACAATAAATACTGCTAATAATTAGTAACATATGTTCTAATGTAACAAAGACAAATAACGGGACGCCGTGAGTTTAAAACAATCATATTTGCTGTGTGTTCCATTAAAGTAATTAAATGTATACAAATAACCAGATCATAAGCCGTGGCAAAATAGTTTACACGAAATTCGAAGAACCCACCAACAGGAGAGCGTTCCCATTAAGCAGATTCCTGCTGGAGGAAGTAACACCAGGTGCTCGTCTACTTGTTTTCTATGTTGACAAACAAACAAACGAGCTGGTTGCCGACTCGATCAGGTTTTTTGTTGAAGCAAAGTGCCGCGGACAAGAGGTAAGCAATTTAACTACTCCATCTAATAAGAACTAAAGACATTATTAACCAGTACTGGGGGATTTAAACCAGGTTCTAGGGTGCACCAAACCTCACACTTACCCTAATGTCATCCCAATAAAACGGCACTGTGTTAATAAAGAAATCCCCGCCATGAACTATTCTCTAACGACAAAGATAGCATTAATAGGCAATATAAGTAAAACAAAAAGATGCTCGTGTATATATAAATACAAAAAACAATAGCCAAGAAAGCCACAAAGAATGTACTCAGTGACTTGACAAAAACCAGAGCAGCAAGACATGATTTCAGACAAACCTCAAACGTCACCGTCCTTTTATGCTTTAGTTAGACGTCATCATAAGGTCCACAGCCTGTCCGGTCATTGCACAATTAAAGAGGAAAACATTGTGATGAGCTGTAAATGGGTCCACCACCAAGCATGCAGTGCATTGCAAAATGATTTCTACTTCTGGATCAAAGCCTCATTTCTACTGTGAAGTGTTTTTTGTTCATTTTACAAACTTCGTAAGTTCATTGGTCAGGATCATTCTCATCGTTCAATCGTTCAAAAAAGGCTATCATCTTAAAACGTGATTCGTCCAAGTATGTCATCACTATGCTTTCCTCTTTGAATTTGCAATGACTCGACAGAAGGTGGACCATACCATGACATATACCTAACATTTGTAAAGGAAGGTAACGTTTAATCGATGTCTTAAAGTTCGTCTTGTCATGCCCTTGAACGGTTCATCTCGTGTTGTTCTGGCATCTGCCTATTCATTTACGACTTACTGTCGGCTTTCTATGCTTTTGGTTTTGATTTTCATATGCATGAGCACAGTCCAATGTAATTACAATACGGTAAGAGTGAGGCATGATTCTACCTAGAACCTGGTTTAAACTTTAAAGCGGTCGCTTTGTAACTGACCGTTCCAATGGGACCCCTGTTGTTTATCCGATTATGTTTGCAGTGTCGCATACTTTGATTATAGATAGTAATATTTCCAGGTTATTGTTGTTTGTCTAAAAAGCATGTTTTTTTGGTCACTGCTTTTTGTGAATGTTACATTTACTTTTCGGTAATTTGTATCTATATTTATTATTGAATACAATTATTAAACACATTAATGTTGAAATGTGATTATCCTTAAACATATTTAAAATGTTCATTGCCTTTATTGCTGTCAAATCGATAATTTCAATTTATAACCATTTACGCTAAAAGTTACAACCAAGATCAAATATACGGCACCGTTGTCATGTTAAACCAGATCTCAAGCAATATCGCATGTTTTGTCGCTGTTGTTGTTTTGTTATGGTTTCAGACCCATATAGTCAATACGTATTGACGGCGGTGTTTGATTTAGGGGGAGTTACTATTAAAGGAAGTACTTGTTTGATGTTGTTTTTGGTGTTGTTTTTTATGTTCGTTTATTTAAGTAAATATATTGTTGGAATTGGTTCTTGTCGCCAGGCCTTGAGACCTTGAACATGAGCTATAGTTTAAAAGAGTGAACATAATGTTTAAAAATTTCACGGAGGTGTGGCCTATATTGTTACCTATGAGTGTCAAAAGCTTGTGATGTAGCTCTGTCGAATCACAAATCATCTCAATCAAAAATGGAAAACAAAGTATGATTTGACTGCACAAGAAATAAATTTCATACCTGGTGATAAAGTTCTTGCTTTATTACCTAGTAATGGAAAGCCTTTAAAAGCTAGTATCATGGTCCGTATGCAGTAGAACAATTGGTCAGTAATTTAAAGTATAGTATCAATACTCCTGGGAGGCGAAACCAACGACAACTTAGTCATACCAATATGGTAAAAGAATACATTGACAGAGATTTTTTACACATTCTTTTAATGTAGTTTGCTCCGTCCCACTTGAAAATTCCAGCGACGAGTTATAAAATGTGAATGAGCATTTTGACAAATATGATCCTGATCTAACTAACAAAACAGTGACATTTTGAAAGATCTTGACAAGAAACTGTCACATCTAGAACAATCACAGTACATGAGCTGAGACAGTTAATATATGAACACGAGCACATACTTTCTGATGTTCCAACAAGAACTCATACAACTTGATGTCAATGTTGGAATTTTTTCTCCAGTAAAACAGCATCCAACAGTTAGAATGAATCCTTCTAAACAACGGTATCTCAAAGAAGAAATTAAATACTTACTGGACAATGGTTTCATCGAACTGGAGTTCACCATGTACTCTTGTACGAAAACCAGATAATACATACCGGATGTGCACTGACTATAGACAAGGCAACAGTGTCACAAAAACTGATTAATTTCCAATTCTACGAATTATTGTATAGATAAGATTCGAAATGCAAAATTCGTTGCAAAATTTCATCCTATAAGGATTTTTGCAAGTTAAAACGGAAGAAGCAAAATTGATGATGCCATCATATACCACGACACCTGGGCAGACCATTTGAGAACCATAAGAAGTTTCATTGACCGTCTAACAAATGTGAATTTAATAGTCAATCTCAAAAAAGTGATTTTTGTCGTGATATCGTCACCTTTTTAGGACATGAAGTCGGACAGGGTCAGGTTAAAACTATCGATTCTAAGGTCATGGCTATTTCTGAAGTTACTGTACCGACTTTTGGTCCTACAACATTCTGAAGTATATTTATTTTCATCTATTTAACAAACTATTGTCTTCAGGAAACCCCTCATGTTCATAAATAAAATAAAGAAACAACACTAAAAGAGTATTGAGGTGGAGTTTGATGTTACAAGAGTACAATGTTGAAATATAGACATATCAGAGGAAAATATAATTTGAATGTTGATGCATTGTCTCTTGAGTAAAATGTGTTTATCTATTGAAAAGTGTTGATGTACTATTTTCAAACACGATTCATTTAAAAGGACTCTGACAAAACTGAAATAAAGCTGAAAGAATTATCAAAATGCCGCGACGATAATGGAGATATGACATATTGAACATTTGCAAAGAATATAAAAGGAGCCTCAGCCATCGTAGAACTATGACGTCATCTCGCCTTTTTTACCGTATATGCATATTGACAAAATACATTATAAAGAAAATCACTAAAATTGATTAAAAATATATTTACATAATGTAACATGTATAAATTGTATGCTTATTTTTCATTTGCAGTGATTTTCTTTGCTTTAAAATACATTTTGTCAGTATGCCATATATGGTAGAAAGGCGTGATAACGTCCTCGTTCCAAGATGGCCTCCTCCATTTACGTTTCTTTGCAAGTCTTTCCGCTTTTTCGCGTGTTTGAGAGCCTTTTAAAATAAA
Organism: Cyrtodaria siliqua; assembly: GCA_037043455.1. Classification (NCBI taxonomy): domain Eukaryota; kingdom Metazoa; phylum Mollusca; class Bivalvia; order Adapedonta; family Hiatellidae; genus Cyrtodaria; species Cyrtodaria siliqua. Next base: position 295,201 of record JAWPHD010000327.1, read on the forward strand.
CCTTGTTTAAAATAATGCATCAACCTCTATGAATGTTAATTATTGTAATACAGTATATATTTTGAGTATTGTTAATTTAAAATAAAATATCCCATTTTGTAATATATTTTTTGCCATATGTTCTGAAATTAAAGTAGTATTACATAATAGCATTGCTTATTACATAGTGTTTAAAAGAATGTTTTATTACATAAAATATTATTTTCAATTAACGTGAAAAGTGTTACGTATGAGAGTTTATAAGAATGATTTTGACATGTTAGGGTGTCATCCAAGGCCATTCATTTATAATTAGTAACGTATAGAAGTTTCTGGATGAAGGAAATACGATATTGATATTTACGGTAAACGTCATCTGATGTTTCTGTTGATTCTGTCATTCAAGGTTATTTAAATAACATGTTTATCTTGAAGCGTCTATGGTGTTCTCTGTGACGTTCTAGGACAGTATACATACAGCCTTTTCGTCTTGTTATTTGTTTAGTACTTGGTTCAGTATTTACTTCAGTATTTACTTCACAGTTCAATATTAAGTTAAAAGAAACATTGTGGACATTTTGGATGCTTTTTTACCTAATAGTGACATTGGATTATTTGCACTGTTTTGAAAAATTAAACCAGGAAAGACTTAAAATATAATTTGATTAAATAGACACTTGACAATTTGTGTTAAAGGGACAATTGACAAATTTGTTTAAAGGAAATGATACCAATATTATCTGGCATTTATTCTAAAATCGGATTTTAAAGAAATTATACTGGATCTAATTTATGTGTATTATGTAAGTGAATATTTTTCATTGTTATATTTGAATAAATGTGTTGATTATATTTTAAAAATTGCTGTTGGTTGTTTTACACTTCCTTTCTCGTTACATTTTACCCGTAACAGTATGTAGAGTATCGTTTTACGAACCAAGCTTATCTGCTTTACATTTCGTTAGGTATAGTATTGTTGACTGCATGTTTTGAAATGTGTCATGTTCGTGTTTCCTTTTCAAAAATTGAACACTTTATATTCGTTTGCTTAAACATATGATAGAAATATGTGTATTTTGCAGTTGACGTTATCTACAACTAGATACATTAAACCAGGCGAACATGGTCTACTAATAATTAAAGGTATTATTCACCATTTATTGTAAAATTGTTGAAGCTATGCCTGCTTTGAGATTTTGTTTAATTTGGTATTTTTTCGGTGGGGGATTAATCTTGATGACATTTGCGTTGAGGTAAATAACGGTTAAACATTCAATATATAAAAGCGTACATAACGAAAGTGCGGCTGTCGTCTGTTTATGACTGTGAGTACTAATATAAAGAGACATATACAATCAAACCTCATGCACGGATTCGTTTTTGTTATATATGATTATAACCGCATTTTCAAATGTTGGAGTCATTGTGTCTTACGTGTTTTATGAATATATCGTCATTGTATAAATATATTATTAGTATAATCATTGTTTTTTAGGTTCGCCGTTTATGTTGGTGGGTCTTAATGTCATGGACAAAGCTCTTTTACAGATCAACAGTGAAAACGTTATGCGGAGAAGTAAGGTATGCCTCAACTGAAGACACTCGTCTCCCAGAATAAATATTGTGCAGAATTTAGCTATCTATATTAGTATATATGGTTGCGTTGTGCGAGAAGAGAATGCTTGATTATCGTCGTTTAGGTGAATATGTATATACATTCAAGGTATAAGCCAACATATAACAGAAAGCGTAACTTTACATATATGAGCATCTTTGTGTTTTACTTATATTGCTTATTAATGCTACCTTGTTGGTTAGAGAATAGTTCAAGGCGGGGATTTCTTTATTTACACTGTCCCATTTTATTGGGATGATAGTAGGGTAAGTGTGAGAATTGGTGCACCCTAGAACCTGGTTTAAACCTCCAGCGGCCTTTTTTGCCACTGACCGTTCCGTGGCGGTAGCCCTATTGTCAACCCTTTTGTGTTTGTGATGATGTCTTATTTTGCCTTTTATTCATCTTTAAAGTTGTTCTTTGTTTCTGTGTGTGTTTGAGGTTGACTGTCGTCCTTGAATGCTGCTTTTCCTGTTCGATTTTTATATCTATATTAAAGGACTATTGGTCCGCCATCTTTACAATTAAAATAAAAAATGGATTATGATAAACCGAAATTTCCAACCAAATAATTGAGGCATGAGCAATGTCAACCATATATTACATGACAGTCTTTCAACACCATGTTTGTGAACATAATATCAGAAGGAATACTGATATGGCAAAACGTGTGCCCTTTATATCCGAAAAGTTTGGTATAATTGTATTCGAAGTTGTTTTGCTTTTTTGCATTTTAGTCCATAGAATGTTTCATTTATTCATCTAAATTTGGATCAACCATAAAAATTTACGTCACGAGCTGTCGTAAGTCATCGCCAAACAACTCGTTCGATTCCCAGTACATGTTTCCATACCCATTAATTAACCTATGTTATCGTAATTGGAAACGAGTTACTGTCATGTTTACCATTTTCGTTGTCAGATGTTCACGGAACTTGACAGTCATGATCTTGGGTGTGGAGAAGGAAGCGGGGAAAACGTTGAGGAAACCTTTAAGGTATAAAACAGCATTATGTAATTGCTGTATTTCGTAATCGTTTTCTTTGTTCCCAAAATCCCAAGAGCAAACGACTGCCACTGTAATTATACCCATGTATTATGCAGCGAGTACATAGCTGGTTTACTTGCAAGTTTACTTTATAGAGTACTTAATTAGAAAACTGTTTCCCAAACTTACCAATGATAACCTATTTTCCAACGCTACATAAACAGCTTTCTTTACTACTAACGTGCTCACTGACTGATTAGCTTAGGTACACAAAGTGAGACCCAATTACATAGAGGATCTTACTTGAGTAACTGTGTATTATTGATTTTAATAAACGAGTTTGATAAAATGATAGGATACGATGCTTTTGCCGAGTATCCTATCTTTTTATCCAACGAGTTTATTAAAGTCAATAATACACAGTCACGAATGTAAGATTCTGTTTATCACAGAACACACCTGCGACGTGATAGTTTCGATTTAATGTTGTCCATGTTCTTTATATACGGCGGCAATGTGTAAGACAAATCAAGACGTCGTGTTGTTGTTTACATGACGTCGCTACGTTACGCGGCTGTAAATGCGTTCGCGCTACAAATAATGCGACAATTTAAACCAAATTTAATATTACTAATATTCATGTTATGAAGTAAGATTTCAAATAATGATAAATAATTAAGGCGTCTGAACGTACCGTATGATATATCACGCAAACAATTGGTATTAAATGTTTTACTGTATACAAACTCAGTGATTCGGTCCTCATTTGCATCTGTAATACACTAGTGTATTACGAGAAATAATTCATGGCTTTAATGCATTCCCAGAAACCAGGTTATGTGATAAAAGTTGTTTTATTCTCAATTGCTTCGCTGTATTGAATTATCTTAATTATGGATCCCATTTTCAGTATTTATTGACATTCACGCAAGCGTTTCTTTAGTGCTGTGTGGCTGCCGTAAAACGTTGTCTCGACTACATATCAGTAGTTTTATTACTTACTCAATAAAACCGAGTATACTACTTGTATCTCTAGTTTGTGGTTGTTGCTACCAAGGGATCCCCTATTCAGTATTTATTAATTATACATATAGCTTTTTGTTTTAACGTTTATGAAGAAAAGAAAAATGTATTACAACACCTTGTCCTTTACTGGTTCTTTAAGATCTTCAAGCCCATTCTGTGTTGCTTTAAAATAAAGTATCTCTTAATCCGGTGCTAGGAGGCGTAAGAGGTGTTGCATTTTATAATTAGTTCTCATGAACAGACTCCAAAAACCGAGTCTGTTACTTTTTTCTCTTGTTTGTTTTTCCAGGGGATTATCAATCACTGGATAAATAACAGTCCGAATTATATTATTGCTGATATGGTATTGCTTACGTATTGATTCTCATTAAACATAAACATATGTATTACTGGATACATACATTTATGACTCAATCATAAACATTCTGTCTTTGCAGAATACTGGTTTAATTGTCATTTCTAATGCAGCCATAAACGTTGACAATTTGAATCGAAAGTCCGAAAATTGTGATGAGAATATCAGACGCAAAAGAAGTGTTGGTAATGTTTATTTTATTGATATGCCAAAACAACATATATATGTATTTCCGAGCATTTAGCATCTTCATTTGAAACAAAATTCGGAGACTGTTTGGGTTGAAGAAATAAATCAGTTTGTGAAATATTTTAACACAGTTTTAATTTTATTGAACGTATTGAGTGTGTGTATTCGTCTGTAAAAAACAAGTATAATTCCAAAACGGAAAGTTCAGAAAACATAGTGGTATACTGCATTTCAAATATGGTTTATCTGTTTCATTTTGAAATAGTGTCTACAATACCAATTGTTATAAGCAAAGGTTTACGATGGAGAACTCTTAAAAGAACATGGCGTAGGACTAGAGGCACATGTTTTCACCTGAATGTTATTCTTAGGCCAAATGGATGAGAACTGTTTGGAAATTGTCACCAAAATGCCTTCCAGAATTCCATTAAAAATCACTATCCATATTGAAAACAGAAAATAGTTGTATGTATTGTAATTCATTCATTTCATATCTACTTGCACTTTCGAGGTATTGTTTGTTTGGTTTTGCTTTTTGATTAATACATTTACTACATACTGACCATTTAGATCTACAGTCACAGTTACTATTTTGAAATTTAAACATATTTCATGTATTTCGATATTGTCAAAGTTCCAAGTATCATTTGTTTAATACACGTATAATGTCAATATTGTTTGTTTTCATATCAACACGCACAATTAACGCCTTTTGTTAAAAGCATATGGTTCATGTATTGAATAAAAGACATTTACTCGTAATTACAACCATTTAGATATATTAGCACTAAAGACGACTTTGTTTTGCTATTAAACTGTTTCTTTATTTAATAATTTCTATAATTAAATATTTCAATTTCAATATTTCAGTATTTCAATATAGCAATGCATGTGTAATACTTTTATATTAGAATATTATCCGATGCGTTTTACAGTTTAATCAGGTGACTCAGTAACCTATAGTTTATTCAACTTCAATTACACACTCAGTATTTTAGTACTGTAACACTACACGTGCAATTCTTGCTAGCGCATAACTGCTGTATGGTTCAATTTATGATTATTTTTTTTTGTAGATGCAAATCCAGCTTATAGATCCTTTTCTAGTGAAAGTGATTATGAAATTGACCTTAACGACCTCGAGAGAATGCCTAGAACTAGGTCCGATTTTAGAGAGTCTTGGATCTTTGAGCAAATACAATTAGATGAGTAAGTGTTGACACAATACATATTCTCATTTTATTTAAATGGCAATGAGCGATTAAGTAATACTTATAGCATACTTTTTTCGAGTATATGCGGTTTATACTGTTTCTCGAGGGCCGTATAAATCGCATACGAGCAAAATATGCTATAAATGTATTGTACGCATGTGCAAGAAGTTTTAGGGCGTTGCAGTTTTCAGTAAAAGTAACAGCTCGATTCAATCAAGAAATAGCATTATCACACGGCATGAGCATGACTCATATTTTGATTATTGCAGCCAATCGCTTTTGTACATTATTGTGAAAATGCAATGTCAAGGAGTGCTGTTTCGGTAATGGTTTAGTCGTTTTGATTGACAGGTTGTGTGTAAATTTCAACTGCGCGTGTGTAAAATTGAGTAGACCATGGTATAACTGCCGAATCTGTCATTTATAGCACGGCTGAAATATACCTGCATTTATAGCACGGTTTAGGCTGAGACCTTCAGGCGAATGAAAATTATATCATAAGCAAGAACAAAGGAAAACCATTAGAGCTATGGTATAAGTATAGGATAGAGCATGAGTTTTGCACGTGTACGGGGATTATCGTCCGTACACGTGCAAGACTCATGCTCTATTGTATTTATACCACAATAACTAACATATGCTGTGTATATCCTCGGGTATTACACGATGCATAGTGTGTATTTAGGCTATTGTGGTATAATATTAAGTAAACCTTCCAACTTAAAGTGATATAACCTTCATATAACATTTACTCATTTACAAGCTCCGTTTACTTTCAATGTAACAGATAACGTCAATAGTTGCCCACAATGACATGTTCATATTGACGTTTTTTGAAACAATTGCTCTGGAATTACTATTTGGCATACTCGTTAGGGATTGATGCAATTCGCAGTTCATGACACAGGAAGTGTGTCATGTGATGTAAACACTATAATATTTGTGTTTCACTGTGGAAATATACCCACGATGTTACGACAGTATATTTGTTTCAAATAAATGTTTTTATTGAAAATTAAATGTTAAAACGTTTTATTTTGGTTTAATTAGTCGTTTTATATTAATAATGCGTATGTAATACAAAAGATATTAGATTCGTTTTGGGATATATGCACTCGTTCTTCCATTTATAAATATTGCGCTGCTAAAGAACTCGTGCGTATATCCCAATAAAAATCCAATAACCTATAGATATTGTGCCAATAAGAACATGAGTATATTTTTTATAATAAGACGAATCTCATATAACGCAGCATTACGCCTGTAATACATGATCGTATAGTATATAGCTGTATATGAACACACTAGGGCCTCCAATTGAAAATCAATTGGTAGAGGAATATAAGCTTATGCTACATGAAATGTATTTAGATCTCTATGATTTGTGGTTTCAAAATGGAAGAATGTTCAATGTTTTCGCTATATGTGTAAAATGTAAACTATCTGTATACATACTTTGGAACTGCCGGCGAGGTCAATATTGCCCGTGATGATTTCGTTTGAACACCTTTGATCGTAGGCGATAATTTATGAACAACCGATGAATTGTGTGTTTCAAATGTTAAGAAAAAGAGCTTAAAGGCATATGCTACTGTTAAAAAGGGCGGTCATCTTGGATGTCGAATTGACCTAATATGTACACCCAGAGACCTTTATGCCACTGACCGTTTCAAGGCGTTAGCCCTACTGCGAACTAGTTTACAAGAAATATTGTTTTTAACACAAATGACATTCTACCCCAGATCCCACCCATAAACGCGCACTCATCTAGCACCGGGCATACGTCTGAGGTTAAAATAATGAATTTGTTTGATATGCTTTGTTGTTGGGTTTTATAGTTAAATGATAAACAAGCCAATTTGAAGAAAAAAAATAGAAAAAAGCTTCATTTGAGACATAAATAAACAAAAATGACCCCAAATTAACTCCCCACCACACATAAACCCTTCAACCCTTGGCCTGAGTTTGAAATAATAAAATCGTTTGATATGTTGTTTATCTTTCATAGACAAGTATATGAAACATAACGTAGTACCAAGTTATGTGCAACAACATGGAAGCATTACAGCGCATTTGGTTTTTATTGTATATTACTTTTTTACACATCCAATCCCCGCCCTCCACACCCCACCCTCTGAGGAAGCCTGGGAAAGGAGCCAAACAAAGTTTTGCTCTTTCTCGCCGTTATTATGTTGGGCATTAATACACTAAATTTATTTAATTTCTCTCAGTGATTTAGGAGGAAATATGGTAACGAGCGCACACACGGAGGCGTTAACAATATCCCATAAAGCTTTCTTAATGCTTGGAGATAATATATACGCACTTGTTGCGACTGCGAGTAGTACATGACAACACTTCAGATCTTCTTTGTCTATATACATTGTTAAAAGGAGTGGTATATTTCTATTCTTAGGTTAATGAATCGTATGATGTCAAAGAAAATAACCTGACTTATCAGGAAAATGCCCGCTTTTAGAGTGCGTCATCGGAAATTCCGTAGCGTTAAACATTGACGAAAGAACGTATTATCGATTGTTCAAAAATAGACTGTACCGACAGGGGCGATAATTTGTATAGACAAAGAAGATCTGAAGTGTACTACTACTGCGCAATCGCGAGTTTTGACAGACGCTCACATCGCTATTGGCGGTAACTAACCACGTTTCCATGACGGTCAATCAACATTTAAAGCAGAGTTTTGCATAATTTGCAGCTAAAAATTAGATATTTCTCGCCTTTAATTAACAATTTGGTTTTGCAAGCGAATACGTTTGTCATGAACACTAACATCTACGATATATATCCATATAATTCAATTCAAATAAAACACGCCTTTTTATTCATATTTTATACGTAGATATAAAAGTCGAACAGCAATTGTAGCAATCGAGAACCACGGTCAACCAAAATCACGCATAGAAACAACCAACAATTACAAAGATGAATAAAAGGCAAGATATGACATCACAAACATAGAAGGGTTGACATTAGGGCTTAGCCTTGGAAAGCTCGTGGCAAAAAAAGTGGCCGCTGAAAACAAGCAACATAATTTGAATGTACTCAAATTCATGATTTCTCTTATAAAAATGTGTTGCGCGTATTGTCATATATGTATGTACAAAAGATTTATGAGCATTTGTAAACATTTGTGTTTTCTTCAGAAACGGTATGTTGCTCAAGCACTTGAATTACCCGCAGTCAATCACAGAGTGGATGATACAGGCAGTCGGTAGGAAATAATTACGTTCTAATCAACCTTAGACGCATTAGTGTTTTTGTTTCCTCAATTTAATAATTGCAGTGAACACTAAAAGATATATGTATTTATTTATTCGTTTTATTCTATTTAATTACAGAAATAAAATGTGTACAGATGTTGTCACAAATTGCAGTTCATACAAACTTAAGTACATTGCATGACTTAAACATATTGTAAATACAATACACGTAAGCGCGGCTAGTTTATAATTAGTGTATGTCTAGCTAGATGTTAAGGAAAGCAATCAGGAGACGAACATTCCAAAAATATATTTGTCTTTGGTTATATATTCGTTAGTGAAGAACATTCGTTAGTGATGTGCCAAAGCATACAGGTCAGTGCGACGATAGTCGCGTGACCGATGCTACAATGACATTATTTTACTTTTTGATTTTATCTACTTTGCATTGAATGATGTATAACATTATTGAATAATTAGTGTTTAATCAATGTTTTCTTCTGGGGTCTTGCTCACACAAGATAGATACGTATAGATACATGTATACATATCTCTTTTGTAGATGTGATAAACACTTTTATTAATCCTCACATAAAACGCCCATGCTAAATCCCCATTGACAACAATGTGTAATTTCTTACTATCTGATGTGAGGGTGATAGTACAGGGCGATAGTACATTGCAGGGCGATAGCGAACAATTAAAACATGCGCAGCTTTGATGCGCGTTGGCATGCGTACTGTTTTTGTGACGTCATCTGCTCAGTATGGTTAAATTGCTGTTTTTAACTCATCATAACTTTAAAAACTACTTTACCGATTTCAATACAATACCACTCATTTTCTTAGCTACGTTGATTGAAAAAAAGTTGTTTTCAAAAGAAAATCCAGCGAAGTGAAATCTGTACTGAAAATGAACTTTATTTTGGCCCGAGTGGATTTCGGTATAATAATATAAATATCGCATTCATGAGAGGGTGATAGTAAGAATGTTCACCCTTCGGATATTGATTATCACCCGCGGTTCCGCCTCGGGTGATAATCATATCCACCGGGTGAACATTCTTACTTTCACCCTCTCATGAATGTGATATTTATATAATGGTTCATAAAGTTCGCTTGCCGCTAGTTATAGGCTGCACGATGATTTTGTATTATATTAATTAATGCATCTCACAGAAAGTTCTAGGCATTTCACTGGTTGAGAGCGGTCACGTGTTAGCCACTAGTTTTCTATATAGGATCAGTATGTGTCGTCATTTAAAACAAAAACAAACCTAATAATGGGCATAAACATCGGTAACTTGTTATAGATTATTAATTTAAAAACTGTACGGTTGTGATGTCAACGTCATGACATCGCATTGCACGTTGACGCGCCATTTGGGGCTAAATGTCTGCTTTAGTTAAATTCACTCCACTCAGCAAAACATTCAGTCAACGTTTAGAAAACAAAAGTTAATACCAGTTATGGCCAGCCGTTTTACCGTTTCTAGGAAATCTTCCCGATGTCAAGTTTTCCCAACAATGCCTGGCCACTCTTAGCTAGAGTTACAAGTGACGTTATCTTGCTGGAATAACGTTACGTCGGGATGATTTCCTGGGAGCGGTAAAACGGTTGGCCATGTACCCGGAATTAAAATGTGTCACTTTTGTTTCTACCCGTCTGACATTAATTGAACACTTTACACCATATTTAAAAATTCTGAGACAATCAGTGTTTGCATTTGTTAATTAATATCATTCAATTTCAAAATATGCACTTATTATTATAAATTACTTTTAAAAGCAATACAATTTAATACCCATATAATCTATTGGTGCGTTTTCATTGACCGTCAGTATATAGCAACACAGTCATAGTTACCCAGCTTATTTCTGATTTCTTCGCTACGCTATGATCTTCCAAACCAAAGCCTGATGAAAAACGGAAATTTGAAACCGTACCTCACGTTGGAGGAAATTTTAGCGAGATTTTATAAAACTCTAAGACGTTTTATTAAGTTAATAACATATAAATTTCTTACTTTTAAATTGTGAGAAGCAGCAAATGATGTTAAACAGTGTTCTGGTTTGTCATGGTTATTGACGACATGACGTCATGAAAAAGTTGTCTTTCACCCTGCTGTCTAACCTAGAATGCGTCATATAGGCTTATGTCTATGGTCTAACGTTGAATTTACGGTTTTGCTAACGTTCCATTACCAGTATTTCCTGTTGACATCATTTGGGGACGGGTGACAGACGTAGGAAAACCACGTCATTTGTATAGATATGCCCAGGTTTTTAGGATAAAGTAATTATAGTGCGTGCGAGCCGGAATGGATTGAAGTTTCATCGTCTTGTATCATTTTAGCCGGGAATCCTTTACTTGTTTCAATAATTCGTGGAATGGACGACATGGACGACTCTTGTCCTTTTCGGATGAACAGGTCACGTATAAAACACAAAATCTTCATACAAATACAAATCCTGCAAATTTTATTTTTGCTGATCAACCAATAAACACCCAAATAGATGATCAGACCAGTAAATGTCTTAAAGAAGCATTTGTGGGCTGTTCTATGGCAACATTGTCAATTAACGCGCAATAAAACGGTACACAGGTGTAATATAACGGTATAATGCTTTTTGAAACCGGTAATATATATGAAGTAAACTTTTCCTTTCACGCAAAACTACTAGGCTACGATAATACGTATTAATGAAGTATGGCATCCGCTGCAATTATTCTGAAATTTTGAACACACTTTTTCTGTCGCCTGCCTGTTCCATGTCCGTCGTCGTCGTCCGTCCGACACACTTTAACATGCAACCAGACCGTGGCTTGAAAAGTATTTGACCATGTTCGTGAAATTTCACGCACATCTTCATCTTACCCCAGTGAATGTATTTCACATGTCCAATAATCTTGACTTCAATTTCATCAGAGTTAAGCCCCTTTCATAAAACTTAACATGCAACATAAACAAGCTCATAACATGGCAACATAGTGACCTATTGCCATTAAACCTTATACAGTTCTTTCTTATTACTTATTTAATAGAGAATTGTGCCCATTTCCATAATACTTTATACAGTTCTTTCTTATTTAATAGAGAGTTATGTCCCTTTTTCATAAAACTTTTACAATTTAAAAATCTCCTTATAATGCATGAATGATTGCATACTCTGTCTTCAAGCAGGCGATAAAAATGTTTCGTGAAACAGCCTTCTAGTTTTTAACACCTTTTGAAATGTCATCATCATGATCTTTTGTGTCGTTTCGTAATTTTCCATAATAAGGAATTATCATAGACATCAATTGATGTTATGATGCGATTTTTGTGTCGCCTGCGTAGCATGGAAGACACTTAGGGATTAATGTGTCCGTCGTGCGTCCGTCGTTGTCCGTCTTCTGTCGTACGTCGTCCGTCACACGTTAACCTTGGCCATAATTTGAAACATATTTGACCTATGTTCATGAAACTTTAGATTCATCTTCATATTAACCCAATGAATGTTGATACACATGTACAATAACTCTCAATTTCATTTTGGCAGACTTTAACCTGCAACCTAACCAAGCTCATAACTGGCCATAACGTTAGAATTATTTGATTTTACCACACAGAATATTTTACTCAAAACCGATAACTGACTTTTATTTCAGAAGAGTTATGATCCTTTTCATACAATTTTAACCTGCAACCTAACCATGCTCATACCTGACCATATATTGAAAAGTATTTGACCTATATTCATGGAACTGCACACACATCTTCATATTAACCAAAGGAATGTCGTTACACATTTTGGCCGGGATATACCCCATTTCATAAAACTCTTCGGAATGGTTAACATTCTGTACTGTTGATTTTTATGAATATTGAGTTCTGCTCCCGGGGCTAGAGGGCCTGAGCGGTAGCTAGCATATATCACTACAGCTCATGAACAGTCTCAATCAAACCGAGACTGCAATATTTCGTACGTGTCGTGCTCGGCCGTATCATACTCTTTTTTATAGCACAGTGGCGTTGCTTGTGCAGTGTGGCGGCAGTAAAACGTGTCACCGCGCTTGCAATCGGTACTGTTATTCATTCGATCTTTGGAGATCGCTGAGCCTGACACTTATATTTAGTGATCGGTGGTACATTTTCAATTTCTTTTGATTTCTTACTTAATTTTCACTACTCCGGCCGATAAAAGGCTCTGGGTATTGTTTAACCACTCATAGGACATGTTGTCCGCTGGATAAAGAGGATGAAATAAAGATACAAATATTGCTATATCCACCGCCATATGCTTGCCATCCTCGGGATGGTTAAAATTCTGTATTTTTGAGGGCGTGAGCGGTAGCTAGCATATTTCACTACCGCTCATGAACAGTCTCAATCAAACCGAGACTGCAATATTTCGTATGTGTCGTGCTCGGCCGTTTCCTAAGGTCCATTATCATACTCTTTTTTAACATGCATAGTTAGATAATATGGCAACATATTGACCTATGGTTATGAATCTTTATACAGTTTTTCCTTATCAAATATCCAAAGCAGATTCATGCTCCTTTTCATAAACTTCAACACTTAAAAAAACTGCATGAAGGATTTCACCCGTTGTCTTCAAACTGTATATGAGAGTAATTTTACTTGCTGAAATAAGCACACGGCAGGCATCACAAGTGTTCCGTGGAACTGAAAACAACTTAAAATAACAGAAATGTATAATGTCACCATACTTCGCTTCAGTGTTCAACACAAATGAAGAAGAAAACTAACTAGCAATTGTTCAATACAAATCAAAAAGACGAAGTCAGTAGGGTAAGTGTGAGGTTTGGTGCACCCTAGAACCGGTTTAAACCCCCAGTGGCCTACTTTGCTACTGACCGTTTCAAGGCGGTAGCCCTATTGTCAACCCTTTGTGTTTGTGATGTCGTTGACTTTTATTATTACTTTTGCCTTCTTGTTTGTCTGTTTCCATGTTTGTTTCTGTGTTTTGTGGTTGACTGTCCTCCTTGAATGCTACTTTCCCTGTCCGATCTTTTTATATTTCTTTAGATTAGTATCCTTGATCTCTTCCCAGAGCAACTTGTTTGTGCATATTTATAATTGTTGGTGAGGAAAGATACATATAAAAGAATTGCACTACTCTTACTAATGAATTTATTACTTTGGGTACTTCACGTGCTCGGATACCGTCAGATACGCGGGACTGGCCGGTTAACACCGCGTCCCCTCCCCACCCCATCCGACGATCAGAACACACAGATGAAACTCAATGGCGTCGTTGATGCTTGAACCCGGGCCCATCGGTTTCACGTTGAACGTGTTATCCACTTGGGAACGCAATCTCATTTGGATAAATATATCTAGGCGCTAATGTTAATGCTTGATAAATACATAAAGACTGACAAGTGTCCATTTAACAGGCGTTGGTGGGTGTGATGGCTAAGAAGAACACAAGGACGTTAAGTTGAACATATGTAAAACAGAACTAAATAATCTAATGTTCAGTTTAATAAGACCGGATCCGATAACAGATCGAATTACAATAAGTATTTAAAGTTTGAAAGTTTGAAAACAACGTCGACATGCAGTACGCGTATTGTGTACGGAAATGACATTTTACACAGGTAACCAGGATTACAACATGTAAATATTACATACAATTGTTTTCATGTATCATACCGTTTTAGTGTATGTTAAAAGCTTGGTTTACCGTTTTATGTCATGTTACTCGACAATTTTGCCATAAAACACCCTTAAAATGCGTTTCTTGACGAATTCATTGTTTCTAATTCTCTATTTAGGTGTTTATTGCATGATCAGCAAAATACCGTTTGCATGGATTGTATATGTATGAACATTTCGGGTTTTAGAGCTCACGTTGAATAAAGCCAACAGTTCGGATACTGTAGCAGCATTTCTCGATCTTCATCTCTCGATTTCAAATGATTGTATTCATACTAAAATCTATGATAAGAGAGATAAGAGAGATGATTTCAATTTTAACATCGTTAACTATCCACACCTGGATGGAGATGTACCTCGTGCTACCTCATATGGGGTGTATATCTCCCAGCTCATTCGATTTGCTAGAGCGTGTAATGATGTTATAGACTTCAATGATCGTAATCAAGTTATTACAAGTAAACTTCTTCAGCAGGGTTTTCGTTATCACAAACTACGTAGATCTTTCTCTAAATTCTACCGCCGCAACGAGGGCCTGAGGGAAAAGTACAACACCAACCTTAAAACACTTTTGCGACTAGGCATATCACAACCCTCATTTTATGGAGATGTGGTCGAAAGTTAAAGGGGTCTGACGGGTTTCCTGACCGCTTTACAAATTTAATCAGGAAGTTCGTCAGAAAAGGATATAACCCCTTGGTATTACAGCGCACTGCATGTTTAGTGATTGAACCCTCTACAGTCAGTCATTACGCTTCACTTTTCACTTGTGCGATGACTGGACTACCTCTTGGGACTCTATGATTGTACCTACTGAAACCCCAAATAAGGGAGGTGGGTGCATGAGCGTTCGTCCCTCGGGTTTTCTGGTCGTACCCTAGACTGGTTTTCTCTTTAGCTGCAACTACTATGGTTGTTCAGTACGATTCTGGATACATCATGAGATTTTTATTATTTTGTATGTATATCTTTAGTTGGTTTCTCTGGATGTGGACTTTATTGTTAGAGATTTCCTTTTTGATGGGATGTAGTTTTGTTTACACTGTCTTGTCTATTTGGGCGCTGAAGACAGGATAATAGCGAGGATTGTGCGCATATAAAATCGATTCAAGCTAACCAGTAGACTTATTGCCTACTGACCGTTCCAAGTCGGTAACCCTGTCTTCACCACCCTTTCTGTTGTTTTTTGTCTCTTTCATTGTAGTTTCAAGTCCTTGTTTGCAGTACAGTGCGGACCTGCGATGCCATTGCGTTCGGACGCTGTGGTTTCTATAGGACCCTATGTATCATTTTATACTTGACCTGTCCATCCGAAAACGCCGAAAAAATATGTTCAGCTAAAATGATACGAGAAGGTGAAACTTCAATCCTTTCCGGCTCGTACGCACCATTTATTATCCTGAAAACCGGGACAAATCTATACAAATGACGTGGTTTTCTTACCTCAGTCGCCTGTCCCCAAATGATGTCAACAGTGGACCCTTTAGTTGGCCTAATCTGCCCAGACCGATATCTACAAGTAAGGCATATACACGATATATACGGTCTTATTTTCATGTTGCCAGGAATAACGAATCGGAATGGTATTTGCATCTCTGAACCGATGAACGTAACAGCAAGTCGTGATTTCTTTATTCGGTTGGAGCTCCCAGACAAAGCAGTGCGATTTGAACAAATTGATGTAAAAGCAACAATTTTCAATTACGATTGGCCAGGAAGCGAAGACAAAACGGTACCACTGTGCTTGTTTAATATTTAAGGATTTAATCATTTTGTCTAAATCCATGCCTTAAAGGTATCTCAGAGACAACAATGGTCTGTGAAACTTGCCTGTATATCGACTTGCATTGCGATAAATCATTTAAGTGAATATGTAACATGTGCGTGTACGTTCATTTTACCTATTGTTTCTGGTGCTTGTTTCTGCCAAAGGTTTTTGTTGTCGTTTTCATACATAGTTTACCAAGTGCCTCAATCAATAATGTATCAGTAAGACGGTAATTTGAAATGGTAAACAAAATATAACTTACGTTATGGAATCGGTTGGGAAATCATAACAAATCTCGTTTTCAATGTAAAGGTATACTCCATCTAAAATGAAAATAAATCGAATTTCATCTCAGCATAGTTTTAATATTTGGGTAAATACAAATTATCACATCTTAAAAGTATTGAAATGTATTAAAGCTAGCTAAAGTTATTTAATCTTCTCTAATTTTATTTTCTACTGCCCCTGCAAAAACCAGTTAGCTGTAAAGTTTTCAAAATTAAAGTATTTTTATCTACCACTAAAATGTTCAGTTCTAATGATGTGGTAGTTATACGAATCAGTAGTGTTATTTTTACTGGTCTTTTGGGACCAACGAGACTAATATAGAAGTAGAATACCGCTTAAGCCGGTGCTAGGGGCGTGATAGGTGTTGTTTCTTTCATTACTTCTCATGAACAGACTCAATAAAACCGAGTATGCTGCTTTATTCTCTTAATTGTGTTTGTTGCTCCCAAGGGATCACCTCTATCAGTATTTATTATATCAGTATTGTCAAAACTTGTCATGTAAATACAGAAACACATTTGACTGAAATATGTGCCCCAAATAATACACTTTTAAATTTATAACAAA
The DNA here is from genome assembly GCA_037043455.1 of Cyrtodaria siliqua. Taxonomy (NCBI): domain Eukaryota; kingdom Metazoa; phylum Mollusca; class Bivalvia; order Adapedonta; family Hiatellidae; genus Cyrtodaria; species Cyrtodaria siliqua. Next base: position 312,079 of record JAWPHD010000327.1, read on the forward strand.
TAACTATGGTAACTACTTGCTTAAGATCGTTAGCCTGATTACTAATTCGAGTGTGTAGTGGATGCATCTCCTTTTCAGGTCAGTATATACATGCAAGGTCAGAATCAAGTGTGCTCCAATACACGTCCTGGCAAACACTCCCCAAGAAAAAGAGTAAGCTTGCCTCCCAACAGCGCCCAAACAGTGACTTTTCCAATCGTCCCCTTAAAGTGTGGGCTTTTCAAAATCACGATATCAGCCATTGTCACTAACCTTGGTATAGCTACTGCTGATGTAAAAGAGGAAAGTCTGTTTGTTGTGGTAAGTCATACGTTTAAAGTGTTTTAAAGTGTAAACAGTTTACACCTTATAAAATATGAGTCGTATATTAAGTTTGCAGTACAGTGCGGACCTACGATGCCATTGCGTTCGGACGCTGTGGTTTCTATAGGACCCTATATATTATTTTTTATATTTAACCCTGTGTTTATCAACTAAACATACACAACATAAAGTTTTAGAATGTGAGACACAGCCAGAACCTGCATTTGGTTTAAACAGTATTTATTCAAGAAATGTGATGAACAATTTTTCAAATAATACAGTTTAACAAAGACAGTATGAAAATGATCATGACCAAGAATCTTACGAAGTTTATAAATCACATCACCATAGAAGTCAGGTTGTGATAGTCCTTGTCGCAGAAGAGTCCTTAAATTACATTTATATTTGGAAAGAAGATCAGGGTTACGATAACAAAATGTTGCAAAGGTTTTACGAAGTTTATGGTTACGGTAACCCTGATTGAGTAACTTTTAAGTTATACAAAGATTACGAATATTAAAGTCCTCAACTCGAGTACAAGCTCTAGAAAAACGAATAAGTTGAGACAGATACACCCCATAAGAAGTTGCTCGGGGAACATCCCCATCCAAGTGGGGATAATTAACAATGTCAAAATTAAAATCATCTCTCTTGTCATAGATTTTGCTAATTATTTTACCATTTTCAATCGAGAGATCTAAATCTATTATTTTTGGTTCTATTATTATATAAATTGAGATAGTTACAGTTAAAATCACCCGTTATGACTAAATCTAATATTGAAGTGTTAAATGCTCTGTCAAAGGTGTCATCGGTAATATCCCAGTAGTGCGCGTTCGAGTCAGGTGGTCGGTAAAATCCCCCGACTAATACTTTCCTTTTATGAATATTTCTACCCAAAGTGCTTCAAGTCGTCAAGCTCGATGCCGTATACAATATCACGGAAATAAATAGCTACCCCTCTGCCGATGCGATTTAAACTGTCGGTTTTCTATAGTTCGGGATTAATAAATCGTCGTCGGAGATTGTGTTTGAGAACCAAGTTTCAGTGAAAACAATAATATCGTATGATTGCATTTAGATTTCAAGTAAGTCGAAGTTTGGCTTGAGACTTTGTATGTTTAAGTGGACAATACTAAGGCCACAGTCGAGAAAGTTTCATACCGAAGTGCTACTGGCAAAAGATATATCTGCTTGTACCAGCCCTGGATTTAGATGAACATCTCCCGAAAATGTAAACAGCCACTGGTTAATTGTTAAGATAATGATGCACAGTGCCACTCGAATGGTAAAATAGGTATTATTGATGAATTTCTCAGACTCGGGAAGTTTAGTTTTTGCGCGAGCGATGTTTGAACTTATCGAGTTGTTCTGTACAAGTGCCAAAGCGACACTTTAATTAAAGACGTTATTGTAGGTGGCGCATATAAATATTATGCTTACTTTGTATAATCGTCTGTGGTAATTGACATAACTGAGTTTAGTTTCTATGGAACCGATATTGATTATATTTTAACGATTATGTAAAGTCACTCTCATGCGACAATCAACGGCTGTAGATTTGAAAGAATGTATTATGTCATAAATGTAGAGCGCGGGAGAAGCAGCCAATGGCGGTAGCGAGATGCATACACGTCATAGAGCAAGCGTCAAGCAGGAACCCGGGGAACGAACCAATGGGACACATGTACTTAGTGATTAGACATGAAAAAGGAGTAAATGATGATTTTGAAAGAAAAGAAAAAATGTAGGAAAAAATAAGAAATTAATCTAAATCAATTTGATTTTAAGAAAAGTCTGGAAAGGAGCTACAGGGACTCCATCGCAAATGATATTGGTATTGCAGTGTGATTCAAAAAAGTCTGAACCTGCCTTGGAAGCATAGTATATAACGAAATCAGTACGATTTAGGTCACTAAACATAACTACGCATCCTTTAAATTTCCATCAACCTTGCAAGATTGTTGGTTAAAATTAATGGATTACCGTTCAAAAAACTGGACCAGACAAAGCCAAGCTGTTTAATAATTGTGTTTCGTTTGAGTAAGAATAGAGTTGCGTGTCCGTTTTTAGACATATTCAGTTATGCATAGTCATGTTCTTTAACTCAGTCAATGCATTGCAACCAAACACTCATTATTATCAAGAATAATTCTACAGAAGGTGCTTCCAACTTAAGCATAGTATTACATTCCAAATATAAGCCCAACATTTAACTGTCATGGTACATAGATAATCTCTATACAATTTATCATTTATAGGAAACTGTATTAACATTCCGATTTCAGCCGATTACTGTGCATTTCAGAGTGCCTAGACATCGAAAATGAATCGAGATTTGGTTTTATTACTTGCTATATGTTGTCATACCTGATACGGTCAGATAGTTTACAATCTTGCCATAGCCATCCGTTAAGCTTCACTAATCCTAAAATTAATGTTGACCCCCCTTGTTTACATTGTAAAAATAAAACAACATGCCGGCGTTATTTTTAGAAATTGTTGTCTGCGCATATCTGTTTCTAGGGTTCGGATGTACCTTCATAGAGAGGGTCACGTGCGATGGGCAGATGGATTAATTATTGTAAAACGTAGGCAATGCAAGTCCAGGAGCATCTGTTTTCATTCTATCCAATCATATCAGATATGAAAACAGCTCGATACATATTCGACGTCTAGGCACTCTGAAATGCACCGTGGCTTTATTACGCGAATTGTATGCATCTGTATATGGCATTATTTGTTATGGCTACAAAATAAATCCATATGTTTCCCTGTTGGATTCCTCACCTCTCAATTCCAACAGGCATGCAATTATCGTTATCCAAAAGTTCGTGTTGATTATAGCAAAGAAAGAAAATTCCGAGAGTCTGTTGTGATCTTTTATAGAATGAAGGTATTAAACAACACAGGTCGATTCAGCTTTGTTTGGACCCTGGGAAACAAATGAAATATTGTGAAAACGATGATGACCTTCAATTAGGTAAAAACAAGTCATGGACCTAGATATTCAGAGTATAATAATTGTGATCTTAGATATTCAGAGTATAATAATTGTGATCTTAGATATTCAGAGTATAATAATTGTGATCTTAGATTTTCAGAGTATAATAATTGTGATCTTAGATATTCAGAGTATAATAATTGTGATCTTAGATATTCAGAGTATAATAATTGTGATCTTAGATATTCAGAGTATAACAATTGTGATCTGAGATATTCAGAGTATAATAATTGTGATCTTAGATATTCAGAGTATAATAATTGTGATCTTAGATATTCAGAGTATAATAATTGTGATCTTAGATATTCAGAGTATAATAATTGTGATCTTAGATATTCAGAGTATAATAATCGTGATCTTAGATATTCAGAGTATAATAATTGTGATCTTAGATATTAAGAGTATAATAATTGTGATCTTAGATATTCAGAGTATAATAATTGTGATCTTAGATATTCAGAGTATAATAATTGTGATCTTAGATATTCAGAGTATAATAATTGTGATCTTAGATATTCAGAGTATAACAATTGTGATCTGAGATATTCAGAGTATAATAATTGTGATCTTAGATATTCAGAGTATAATAATCGTGATCTTAGATATTCAGAGTATAATAATTGTGATCTTAGATATTAAGAGTATAATAATTGTGATCTTAGATATTCAGAGTATAATAATTGTGATCTTTTACAGAATGAAGGTATTGAACAACACAGGTCGATTCAGCTTTGTTTGGACCCTGGGAAACAAATGAAATATTGTGAAAACGATGATGACGTTGAATTAGGTAAAAAAAAAAGGTCATGGACCTAGATATTCAGAGTAAAATAATTTTCATTTTCAAAAAAATTGCAATCAATAATTAATTGACAATTGTTCAATTGTATTGTAGTTACTCCGTTTTGTTAGAAACTGGGACCATTCGCCGCTGGCCATGGAATGGTGTGAACATACCGCATTGAAGGTTCCATGTTCACCGTCATATGTATACCATTTTCGTGATGGCTCAAATTTCTGTGCTATTGGCATTTTAAATATTAAGTTCAATGCAGTGAAATATGGCGTAACTAAAAGTGTGTTAAAGATGAATATTTCTTTATTTGCAGAGTGGCCGGGTATTGATGTGCCAAAACAAGTCCTTACGGTGAATTTTCGTATTCCAGTTGAAAGTATTCCAGATACTGGATTAGCTACTGGATATATAACAGGTACGTTTAAACATGCCCGTAGCGAGCCCTGCAATTTAACCGATACAAATCCCTTCCTTGCTGTGTCTGGGGGACATGAACATATTGATTTCCTACCTTTGTGTGCGTGCATTCAATGACCAGATTTTCAGTTTTAAGTAAGACAAATATATTCAAAAAAAACGTATAAAAGCAGAAATCTGGAAATCGTGGAACACGATAAATACAACAATACTGTAGTCTCGGTTTCATTGAGACTGTTCATGAAACGGTAGTGAAAGTGCTTGCTACCATTCACGCCCTCTAGCCTCGATTTGAGCAGAACTCAATATTTAAAATGCTTATAGTACATAAATTTGAACCATTCCGAAGATGGTATGCATATGAAGTTGAACATGGAACCTTCAATGAGGTGTTTTCACACCATTCCATGGCCAACGGCGTATGGTCCCCCTTTCTAACAAAACTCTTTGCCCTATACGAGAAAACAAAGGGCGAAATATTAAGCTGAGAAGCCCGCGTATAACAGTCTAGTTTATTTTAGTGATTTTACTTGATATTCCATTAGAATGCCTACTACAATGTAGCAGCATTTCTCGATGCTAGAGCGTGTAATGATGTTATAGACTTCAATGATCGAAATCAAGTTATTACAAGTAAACTTCTTCAGCAGGGTTTTCGTTATCACAAACTACGTAGATATTTCCCTAAATTCTACCGCCGCAACGAGGGCCTGCTGGAAAAGTACAACACCAACCTTAAAACACTTCTGCGACTAGGCATATCACAACCCTCATTTTATGGAGATGCGGTCTATAAACTTCGAAAGTTAAAGGGGTATGAAGGGTTTGTTGACGCTTTACAAATTTAATCAGAAAGTTCGTCAGAAAAGAATATAACCCTTTGGTTTTACAGCGCATTGCATGTTTAGTGATTGCTCTACATTCAGTCATTACGCTTCACTTTTCACTTGTGCGATGACTGGACTACCTCTTGGGACTCTATGATTGTACCTACTGAAACCCCAACTAAGGGAGGTGGTTTCATGAGCTTTTGTCCCTCGGGTTTTCAGGTCGTACCCTAGATTGGTTTTCTCTTTATCTGCAACTACTATGTTTTTTCAGTACGATTCTGGATACATCCTGAGATGTTTATTATTTTGAATATGTTTCTTTAGTTAGTTTCTCTGATTGTGGACTTTATTGTTAGAGAATTCCTTTTGATGGGATGTAGTTTTGTTTACACTGTCTTGTCTATTTGGGCGCTGAAGACAGGATAATAGCGAGGATTGCATATAAAATCGATTCAAGCTAACTAGTAGGCCTTATTGCCTACTGACCGTTCCAAGTCGGTAACCCTGTCTTCACCACCCTTTCTGGTTTTTTTAGTCTTTTTCTTAGTTTTTTCAAGTCCTTGTTTGCCGTACAGTGCGGACCTACGACGCCTTGCGTTCGGACGCTGTGGTTTCTATAGGACCCTATATCTCATTTTTGATACCTTCCAAAATTCCTACCGAGTCAACTACCTCGGTGTGCCGCAACGTAGCCATGGGTTTGCGTTTAAATGAGGCTGCTATTTTACTGTCATGGACATTACGGGTCTAAAATCATAAACAACCTTTTAGTTGTTTGAGATTGGGCGGCGCAAGCTACATTTTGATTTAAACATATGTTATTGCCAATATTTTACAAACAGAGCAAATATAAACATATATACGATAGACATATTATAATGACAAATGGGTTGGGTAACAAGTTCTACCAACATTAGATTAAACCCTTCCCAGTTAGCATTTTGAAATTGCGAATGTATATGGCTGAGAGTAATAAAATAAAATACAATGGCAAATACATTGATATAGAATAAAGCTGAATAAGTAAATAAAATATAAAGAGAAAACATAATAGAGAAAGAGAGAGGATAGAAAGCTACACATTATTAGAGTTTGATAGCCATAATGGTTCCAGTGTTTGGTTAGAACGCACATTATGCATAAGAAAGCACACGCCAGCTTATAGTAACGTGTTGATTCTTCCATGTTGTGCTAGATTTTTACCCAACTTTGTCAGAGTCTTTATATCAATGGAAGCTCGAGCACGGTCGAAAACTAGCTAAATCCTATTAGTAACACAAGAACTATGACACTTGTTTTCTGAAGTAGCCACCTTCTGGTTTGTTAGTACTTTAGCACTTTCATCTCAACAACACTGTGTTAGTGTTTTCTTATCTTCAAGTATAACAGCTTGAATAAAACATTAAAACATCTAGATCACATTATTTTTTTATTGGCCTTTCATTTATATTTTGAACTGTGCCTTGTTTTGCTATGTTAAATCTCTAACTACTAATTTCTTCTGATCTGTACCAAGCTAGGTCAAATTGTTTATATTAATAAAAGCTTGAACACGTTTAATCACCAGAACAGTTGGTGAGAAAGCATTACATCCTAGGTCCGCACTGTACATTTGCAGTACAGTGCGGACCTACGATGCCATTGCGTTCGGACGTTGTTGTTTCTATAGCACCCTATATCTCGTTTTTGCTTTTATTAGTAACATAGTCGGGCCTTTATTTGTCATAAAAAGTGTTACCAAATACTAATAATTTCTAAAATAAAAAAATCGGACACGTTTAAAAAAAAAAAATCTATGTATTTATCTCGGTTATAGAAACAGGTTTAGACAAATTGAACAACTAGACATTTCGGACTAGAAATAGCACAGTTATGACATTTAAATTGTTTAAAATTATTTAAATTTCTTTTGTTCAATTTTTGTCCAACATTTACCATAATTATTTATTACTTCAACATCAATGTGCTAGAATAAGTTTGAAAAACAAATCTCATTTACTCCCTCTCACCCAATCGCAAAGGTTTCCGTTCTTAGAAGAAAACATGGACAAATTAGCAAATTAACCATATCGGAATAGAAACATATTATGTACCTTTATTGATGAAGTTTTAACTTTTTTTCAGTTTGGACAAGATATAAGAAAGTGAATAAAAGTCGTTTACACAAACATTAAATCTTGCAGTTTAGTTAATGGACATCTGTCAGGGTTGTTTTCCTTTCACCGAGGCTGCCGTCAGGGAGATCCGCTCTCCCCATACATTTTCATTATGTGTGCCGAAATGTTGGATGTACTGGTCAGAACAAATAAAGATATTAAAGCAGTTAAAGTAGGAGATAGTAAATATGTAATTTCTCAATATGCCGATGACACATCTCTTATATTAGACGCCACCGAACAATCCCTTAAACATGCTCTAATGGTTTTAGAATTCTATGGAGATATTTCAGGCCGTAATGTTAATGTTGATAAAAACCAGAGTTCTATGCTTTGTGGAAAATAAAGGTTCAAATGCAAAATTATGCACATGTACAGATATGGGTGAATTTTTGATCTTAGGAATAACAATGTCAACAAATTTAAGGAGTGTGATTGCCTTAAATGATGATAGAAAATAAAAGAAATTAAACTATTACTAAGGTCCTGGTCAAAATTAATACTCACACCAGTCCTCTTGGAAAAATCATGTTATAAAACCTTAGCTCTATCAAAATTAAATCACTTATTTTCATCATTACCTAAACCATCTGAGGACAACGTTACACTGTTGCAAAAACACGTGTTAATTTCATCTGGAATAATCACCCAGACAAAATAAAGAGATCTGCAAGAACTTGCAAGACATATGCAATCCTTTCCGGAAGGCTGTTTACACAAGTCTTAACATCTTACTAGATGTTAAAAAATCATTGTCATGGTAAGATTTCTTAACACAACCGTTATTGTACAATAATACCAATTAAGATCGGAAGATCATGTGCTTTTTATAAAAGATGGAATGATAAAAGTATTGTATCTATTAATAATATAATGGATAACAATGGAAATATTCTCTCTTTTACACTATTTATCGAAACGTTTGCTGTACATTCGCATTTTTTAGAATATGAAGGTATGACTACAGCAATACGGGACTACCTTCAAAAACAAAAGTTCTCTGGTCTTAATAAATCAAATGAACATCCAACATATATAGCCAAATGGAGGCAAAGTACCTTTCAAATGTACAAAGGACACCAGGTTACAATAGTTTTAGGCAAAAATAAACATCAGAATTACTGCTGCAAACATCCTTTTGATATAAATAAAGATAAAAAATGATAATTCCTTTAGCTTCTGCACAGAGTCTCAAGAAGCCATTACACGTGTATTTTGGGAATGTAAATATACCAAAACATTTTGGGATATATTTAAGATTACTTGCAATGACAATAATATAATCCAACCGGAATGGACAACAAAAGAAGTCATATTAGGGTCTAGTGACATTGGGTTAAATTAATAAAATTTGCATGCAACATACTTCGTATATAAATGGAAGTTAGATGGAAGATTACCACTGTTCATAAATTTCAAACCATAAATTAAATACATATATCAAACTGAAAAAAATATATTATGTTACCCGCTGTTGCCATTGAATAATGAAGAGTCACACCTCCATAGATATATCTTTTTTTTATATATATTTTTGGATAACACCATTTCTGTTTCACACAATCAACTTTAGTAAAATTCAGCAGAGATAGTATGTTTATTTGTATAAAACTGAAACATTCGTAATTGATTATTTTAGCATTGTATTTATCTACGTTAAACAATTATTAATGTAAAATATATCATGTATATATGCTGAGTTCTGAAAAAAAACATACCTTTACAATTATTAATGAAGGCGTATTAAAGGAACAAAATAAATATTTTTAAAAGCGACGCACGGCAATCTGGTTTATTTGCAATTCTAATACACCCGCACTATATAGCCTAGTTTAAAATATCTCGTTATATTGAACGATATATCACTGTAATTTTTGCAACATTAGGAGAATAAGCATTGCGCATTGCGCATTCCGCATTGTAACGTATGCAACGTTAGGAGAGCAAGCAAAGCAATGCGAAAGATTTCAGATGTGTGCGTTATTTTCACATTTTAGGGGTATTAGAATAGAAATAGAACATCGTTTACGGTGAATTATCTATAATATATCACGGTTTGTCGTTCAATTGTAAACAATAAGTTCACGTTTTCTCTTTTAAAAGATCCTCATATTGCACAGTCTCTCTTTTAGAAAAGTGTATTTTAAATCTTCTTTTGAAATTGTAACGATATTAAAAGAAAAATCCCCATTTATACAGCTTCTAATCATGATATGCATTTGTGTATGTATATATGTGTATGTATATATATATATATATATATATATATATATATATATATATGTGTGTGTATATATATATGTGTACATATAAAACTTTAAAAATTATTTATATATAAATATGATGCATATTACATACATATATGTACGGTTTGTTTAGGGGGTCCCACCCCGACCCTCACAAACCTATTACGGTATGGATAAATGGATAACCATTAACTTGGTGATCGAAATTAAAAAAATATATATTATGAACCTTAAATTGTTTAAATTCGTTATCGTTTATTTGCTTGGTAAATACTCCAGCTCATCATCTTTCATCGTTTATTTGCTTGGTAAATACTCCAGCTCATCATCTTTCATCTGAACTTCACCAAACTTCACCCTATTGTTTATATCAATGACAGCTTCAACACGTCCTGGAAAGTCACCATATGACCTTAGCTGTTGGTGCGACTATATAAAATCCAATTTAATTCAATTCAACACGTCAATTATTCCATAATACCAAACGTGTTCAGAGTATTCATTTCAATTAAAGCGATGTTCAGGACAAAATATGGCAATATCCGACATCCTATATATCCCCCACCAATTTCCACCAATTTGGTCGGAGGAGGTGATATATTATTGAGATAAAAGCTCATTAAAATACCGTATGGACACAATACACTCCTTAAACACAGAGGTATATATTCTCATTGGGATCTCTTGTTTCATGTTAAGTTGCTTTATTTTCTCAGGTGACGCTTTCAATGATGTCTTAACATTGATAAATGGAGTGGATAAATTGTTTGAAGACCAAAGAAGAGGGAATGTGGAAATGGATATGAAGTATTTGGCAATATCCGTGTACGCCATGACTTATCTTAAACACACCAAATCCGTTGACGATAGAGTCGAAGTAATTGGGAACAAATACATCCGTGATGGTTTGTATTCAATTAATTTAATAACACGTATGGCATAACAATGACAAACCGTTCATGTATATATGTTTTGGTCGAAGGCTAAAAAACGCATGCAATTTGAAAATAATAAATCGCTTGTAAGACGAAATAAGACACTGTAAGCTTTTACATATTGACTGTTTATTTTACATAATATTAACAACATGAATAGGTTAGCATTCTTACATATCAACACAAAGTTGTCTGCCTTTATGCATTCATCGATTTGTATTGTCACATGCTCACTGATAATACGAAAAAATATATAACTTGTTTTATTCTGGGCTACTAAAACGTTCGTAAATCTTGACGTAGATTGCGATAATTCAAGTACACACTTAAACACTATCTTAACAAGACGATTTGTTACATACTTAAACTAAACTGGTCGGTTCCTCAAATGCAAAGATTACACAATATATACGAATATAAATGGTACTTACGTCAAAGGGCAAAATGCCGTTTGAATTTATAGGTCATAATATAAACATATTAAAGAATTGTTATGAAATGCTTCACATATTGTAGCGATTCGTAAATGTTTCTAGGCATTTTACTCAAAACACGTATAGGTAAACGCATTCAATATGTGAGTCGACCATTATGAAACAAATATTTTGCTTACCGTCTAGGTGTTAAGAGAGTTCTAACATATCGACATCCAGATGGTTCATATGCTACCTTTTTGACCCGTCCTTCGAGTACATGGTAAGATGATTTTTTAAAAATAAAAAATAAAATGAATAATAAGACTTTACAATGTAATCACACGGCAGATTAAACATGTTTGTTCCAGCACGAGCAAGTGTCTGTAATATTCATGATGCATATATTAATAAGCCCTAGATTTGTAAGCTTTCGAAATTATTCGTAAAAACATAAAGCAAATGTAGTAATTGCTTTTTTGCAATAACTGGTTCTCTCGGGAAAAATGTATGCGCAGAACTCACTTGAGTTCTTGATATAACAACACCGTCTAACTGCTATCTCTTTATTCTATTGAAACATTTGTTTACACGTTATGTTAATATCTAAATGCGTGTAGAATTTTCGAAGGAAATATGTATATTTTAAACCATTTAAGGTTAACAGCATTCGTCGCAAAAGTATTTTGCCAAGCTCAGTCTATTGTCGATGACGCTGTACAAGAAAATATGCTAGCAATTGATTGGTTAACAACAAAACAGAACACCGACGGTTCTTTCTTCGAATCCCAACCAATTATGGATCGTGAAAGTTTGGTAAGAAGCATGCATATTTTATTTTACTGATATAAATTATTTACCTTTATGTATCGTCTTTGCCTAATTTTCTGTTTGAAATAACGCTCCTATTTCCTTTTATCAAATTTATTAAGAAACCGTATATTTGTCGACTTTCCAAGTTTAGAAAATATAATAGTTATCGCATCAATTTATCGATATTCTGGATAATCGTCAAACGTGACACACTCATATTCATTTATAGTTGTGTATTTTTAACAATAGTCAGGTTCCCTGACGCACGATACTAGCTTCGTTCTTTGAATAGTCGACATAGGATTACTTTATTTTCACAAACTTGATAAACATTGACATCAGAATAATCCATGTAAAGTATTATTAACACCGTCACAGCGGAGTCTAAGGAGAAAATGTTTAAAACAAAACGAAGGATGAGGGAACTGTCTCAAAAGCAAGCTTTGAACCTTCAGATAAGATGAGATAAACACTCTAACAATGGTTTCAGTGTTTCCCACCATTACCGTTGATTAAACAATTGAAGGAATGTTGCTTTTTTTTTGCTGTTTATTATCTTCAAATAGTTCTACCAGGCAATTTGTACAGCAAAATATATATCTTTGTCATAATGTATATATCATTTATCAATATGTATGTGACTCTTATTAAAAACAGAGTATACTTCAAAACATGCGGCGACTCGAATAATGGTGAAAATGGAGTATGTATGCTTGAACATCATATGAAGTGTATATAATTACACTTTTTATTTTTTATTTCAACATAATGTAATGCCGGTAGATATAATGATTGTGTTCGATCGATACTTTTTGGATAATTAGAAGAGCAGACAAGGAGGTAGCTTTGTACGATTGGCGGGAGCGGGAAGCAGGGCGCGGCAGTGAATGGATGTGATCGTTGCGTGACTGTTTATAAGTTGTGATTAATAAATAATTACATGTTTACTGGTGTTATAATAATATAAAATAGTAAAATATACAGCTGACCTGTAAACCCGTATTTGAATGGTATGTCTTTGTAAACCCTTTTGTGTTTGTGATGTCGTTTGCATTTATTATTACTTTTGCCTTTTTGTTTGTCTGTTTGCGTGTTTGTTTCTGTATTTTGTGGTTGTCTGTCCTCCTTGAATGCTACTTTCCCTGTCCGATCTTTTTATATTTCTTTGTGTCGCCCGACGACTGTCTTACGTCGTCGTCGTCCGTCACACTTTAACCTGCAACCTACACTTGGCCATAACTTGAAAGATATCTTACCTCAAGGAATGTCATTAAATGTGTCCAATCAATCCGATTTTCATTTTGGCAGCGTTATGCCCCTTTTCATAAAACTTTAACCTGTAACCTAACCAAGCTGAAATAAGTACACGGCAGGCGACACACGTGTTCCGTGAAACACCCTTCTAGTACTAAAGAATTCATAACGTGTATTTTATCAAATTAAAATAAAATATGTTTGGCAATAAAAACACTTGACATGGTTTACGGTGATGTAGGATGTATTATATATGCGTGTGGAACTTCTGTAAACAATTTCAATATACTAAAACTGAACGACAGGCGCTGATGTTATTCACGATACATCACCGCAAAATAGGCTTCATGTCATTCATTAATTATATTAATATTATATAAGTGCATTCAAAGAAATACATCGTATGTTATAACGAGATGTGTGAATATATCCAAACATCAATGTTTTATAAAAAATATAATATTGTTATATATTAGAACGGTCCTCGTGTATATTGTATGGTTATTAAAAAATGTATAAATCTCCATTGCAAATAAACCCCCAAAAAAGTGTTTAATACTTTTTATAGGGTCAGCTAACGGAAAGGGATCCTTCGTTCACAGCCTTTCTTTTGATTAGTATGTCAGAGTGCCAAAGCAGAACGCCGGTATGTATTGTTTCATTTGGTTAATACATGTGCTATGAACATTGTATACACTTTAACTTTTCGGAGCTGATCTGAAAAACTACAAGCTTTGTGGTTTTATCTAAAATGATCATGATGTAGGGCCTATATATTCTACGCAATTTGAGAAGATGGACGATTCCGGTATTGCTCTGCGTAAAGTAAGAATTCTTTAAATGTCAAACGATTCCGAAATTACGCAGGACTGTGCCGGAATTGTGCCAAGAGTAACAAGACAACATGTAAGCGATGTTTCTTTGCGCAATTTGGAATGCATTGGACAAAGTAGGAATCCGTGTTGGTGAGTCTGGAAAAAGATGATACTGTACGCAGGCATACTTCACACACGAAACTATAAAGTAGATATAAAATTCGAACAGGAAATGTAGCATTCAGGGACTACAGTTAACCAAAACCACGCAGAGAAACAAACAATAATTACAAAGATGTATAAAATGTAAAATTTGACATCACAATAGTGCTACCGCTTTGGAACAGTCAGTAGCATAAAAATGCCGATGGGGGTTTAACCTGTTTCCGGAGTGCATCAAACATCACTCATCACCTATTGTTATCCCAATAAAACGGGACAGTGTAAATGATCATGTATATAGGAATATAAAAAACAAAAGCTTAAAAAGCCACAAAGCAAGTACTCATTGACTTGGCAGAAGTCAGAGCAACAAGATAACAAACCGTTAAGGGAACGACAAGACAAGATTTAAGACAAACCTGAAACGCTACCGTCCTATAAAAATTTAGGTATAGACATCACCATAGAGTCTACAATCTGTCCAGTCATCGCAAGGAGCAAAGCACAGTGGCGAAATGTAAATGGGTCAACCACTAAACATGCGTTGCAAATATTCTTTAGGATATATAATATTAACCATAGTAGAACAGAACGGCTTGCCAATGTTCAATATGTCATCCAGATATATAGAGGTGTCATTAGAGTCTGCTATTAGTTCTGCCTGAGTATCTGGTGAAATACTCAGCATGAAATCTCGTTCATAGCAATTCATAACAAATCTGCAACAAGAGGTGCACATGTAATAGTTATCCGTTATTATTACATTTCTATGCGTGAAAGATCGGGATTTCTCAATGCAAGACTATTCATAATCGCTAAATATTAATAACTAACTCAGAACACAATAATAACTAATGTTGTTAACTCCGAACACAGTAATAACTAACGTTGCGACGTCGAGTCGTGTAATAAAGCGAATATTTGTTTGCAAAAACGTAATTTAAAATGTAATAAATAGATTATTTAACTGCTGGGATCGATTATTGAGTAATCCTTCACTTGATGGTAGACGTGCTTTGTTTTTTCACTCACCCGCGTACGCCCGTTCGTGAAAAGAACCACACGTCTACCACTCGTGAAGGATTTCCCTATAATCGATCACAACAGTTAACTAATCTCTATATATTTCTGAACCGCAGGTGAGCGTGTTATCTGTAGTGACGTAACACGATTTGTGTGTGCTACTCTCCTTATATTAAATATACATATCTTCGTGGCGCAAGGGCCTTAACTTATACGAAGTTGATAAAACTGCGGATGTTTAAAGTAGTTTAACTAGGATGCAAATATCAGATTGACATTTCAGTTTTAGAATAAATAACAGTCGAAAACATGTTTCATTCGTTTCGTTCTATAGTCTGATGATGGACATGAGTTTACGTCCCCCACCACTATACCGGCTGAATTATCATTGATCATTTATACTATTATAACTCGTGTCTTTGATCGATACACTATAAAGTACAAATGTAATAGATAAGCCTATATTTATTTGTGACTTGCTATAATTTTTACCAAATTATGCTCCTCTCCGTTAGTTATTGGAGGACTCGATGCAAAAAGCGAGGCAGTACATTGAAAAGCTGAATAGGGAGATGTTAAGAAGCGACCCGTATCTATTGGCAATCAGCACCTACGCTCTGACTCTGACAAACAGTGAGATAGGAGTAGAGTTCAAAACGTTATTATATGAAATAAAACATACACACGGAGGTAAGTATATTTGTTTTACATAAGACGACAATGTATGTTAATTGTATGTAATACAATTGTTAATCGTCGTCAACTCCCTTTTCCTTAGCCTCACACACCTACACACACTACAAAGCTGTCCCTGGAGGTGCCTGTCATACGATGGGTACACCTGTTGTTACTTCTCTATGATGTATTTTAATATTTCACATTTACATATATATATATATTAATATTCCGGATTTTAATGGTAAATGTTGCTTTAATGTATAACATATTTGCATTGTGAGTCCTTTATTCTGTTTGCCGCACATTCATTTCAATGGTTAAAATGAAGACGCTATACTTAAACTGGTACTGATTACAGTGTGTTGAATACAAAATGTACTATACTTCATTTTGTACGGTACGTCCAGAGGCAATCTGGAAAAGTAGTTTTGGTTGTAAAGTAAAAGTAAATTAATCGCTAAACAATTCACATTGCATGAAATAAGTATGTGCATTAATATGTTAATTAAAACGACACAGACGAATTGATTGTTATTCAGTTCTGACATTTTCCAAGGTAGTGCTCTTCCATGTTAATTGTATTCTACTGGCTGTCGTGTTCTACAGGAAAACGTTCAGGACTCGGTGTTACGTGGTTAGATATTCTCACTAGAAACATACCATGAATTCGCATGTCTTCGTTCACTGAATGAGGAAGTTTAATGTGCATCTCCAGGGAGGACCGTTAAACCCGAATTCAACAATTTAGCCATATATGGCATTTGTTCGCGTTTTACTTACTTGCAAATTCACATTAGAAGTTACTCAAATGCGGCGCAGACAATATTACTTGACTGTAGCAATATGAAAAATCGTTCAACTTAAAACGCAGTGTCTCCGTTCCCGAAAGGTTAAAGACGTTGCATTGTAAACCTTTTCGTCTCTCACCACTGCGGGTTCGAATCCCACCGTGAGCTCGACTTGTAAGCGAAAAGTGTCGATTCTTACGGATAGCGAGAGATGTACAAATACTGGTTCTACCCAGGAAAGGTGGGTGGTCTGCCTCCACCACCAAAAAAATCGATTGTCATATATAACCTAACATGTGTTGAAAATGGCGAATACCACCATATAAACAAACAAATCAACTTCAAACGCATTCAAAACAGATTGCTATTTACGTTAGTCTAAAATTATTATTAGTCCATGACATTAAATCTATCCGTGATGCTATAAACGCCCTTTTACAACGTAAAATGTGTCATAGGTGTGTGACACATTTTACGTTTTAAAAGGGCGTTAATTAATGATTCATTTTAAATAGAAGTACTTGTACAGGTACAATGAATTACAAACGTACGAATGATACAATAAATAATGTTTATATAATAACACAAATGTTTGACAGAGATAGAAGCACGTACAACACCCCAGTGGGGCGGACTTTCCTGAGGGTGTAAATACCCGCATTCGCCATGAATTGGTGAACAATACATTACAAATACGGTTACGCCTAAAATAGCGCCTGTAGCTTTAAGATTACATTGTTTTTTCTTGTTCTAGAATACATATATTGGGGGAATCCGGGTGGAGAACCAGCAAGCGCGCAATCGATCGAGACTACGTCTTATGCTTTGCTGGCAACACTGATGTTTGAAGACTTCAAAACAAGCGCCGACATTGTAAGATGGTTGACGTCACAACGGCACTCCGCCAGTTTGTTTAAGAACACACACGTGCGTATCACAATCAGGAATTGTAACAGGCGAACTATCGTCTTGTGTACCCTACTAACATTCATGGGTTAACCATATCTCAAATACATACTGCAATATTTACAGTTACTGTATGTATACAGTCCAAAATGTCTCTTACAAAGAAAACCTGTTATATTTCACATCTAGTTTGTTTCATGTTCTCTGAATCAAATATTAATGCCTTTTAAAGGGGGCAAATCTGGCGTTTAGAGAATTTAATCAAATGTATATATGTTCCAGTGCTTTCATAAGAATGCCATATCAATCAATACCGTGTTGTTCATCATAGATTTTTTTAAACACAATCTGGCGCACAATGCTTTAATTAATTAACTCTGTATGTGCCAAATTAATGTATGTGTACATTTGTGGAATAATTCATTTCATTCATTACTTGTTTGACCTTTAAAATAAAAACTATCAACAGAAGATAATTTCTGGTCAGACCCTAGTCCCAGATGATGTCTTTTGAACCAAATTTAATATGTTTTATATATAGTTCGTCATTAAAATACATTGTTGGGCATCAGCATTCTGTTCAGCGGTGCATAAAAAAAACTCAAACAAAAACAACATCAGCAGCGGCAACTTAGCAGCACATATTTAACTGCATGAGTGGCGCTAGTAAAGTACACTATTAGGCACTGATTTATTTATCCCATACACATTACTTAGATTTAATAGGTGGCAAAATAAAATACTACATGATTTACAATTAACGACAGTCAGTGTTTAAGAAATACAGGATTAGGGAAAATAATATTTGGCATTTTATTTTGTATTTATTAAAGGAACTCGTTATTGGATTACAAGCATTAGCACAGTATCACACCACAGCCCGCTCACGGAACATGAATTTGGGGGTCACTATATTGTCAGAGGGTTGGTCACAGAGTGGCAAAAAGATGCATATCACAAAAGAAAATGCACAGGTTCAGAAGATTGTTACAGATGTAAGTATGATTGTCTCCTGTAAATACGCAAAGGAATACTCGCTAATAAAGGAAATGAAGAAGTTATAACTCAAGTGTAAAACGGAACATACATATATAGAATTGTACCATAGCTCTAATGGTTTTCCTTTGTTCTTTTTCCTTATGATATAATTGTCATAAACCTGAATGTCGGAAACGACTTAACCATTACCAAAACAGCACTCCTTGAAATTGCATTTGCCTAATAATATACAAAGGCGATTGGCTGCACTAATCAAAACAAGGGGCTTGCTCATGCGTGATAATGCTGTTATTTTTACTGAAAACTGCAACGCCCTGAAACTTCTTGCACACGCGTACTTGGATAAATGGCTATGGTACAAAACGTTTATAGCATATTTTTCTCGTATGCGATTTATACTGCCTAAGGCTCTCTAGAATCAGTATAAATCGCATATACTCGAAACATTATGCTATAAATATCACTTATATCACAAATCACGTAGGGTTCATAACTGAAAATATGCAGAACTGTATAACAACGGCAGATATTTTCAGTGTCAATTGTAATGTATACTTCTTGCACGGACCCTTAAGTATTTTGCTGTATTCTTTCCTTTTTTCTTTTCGTTCAAATTATAAACGTTTTTCAATTTTAATTTGTTTACAAGTGGCTCATTCAGAGATTTTCTCATTGAAAAATTACAACATGAATTGTGTCATGTTTTATTAAAACCTTAACACACAATTTACATATTAATCAGGTGGATAACTTACATGCATATCTTTTTAAAATAACCAACATGAGTGAGTTTATTGTCCTCAAAGACCTGTATCTTACCATTTTTGAAATCGTGTATGTGTGAATTTTAATCATTGTTTCACCTGTGTTTCATAACCGTGTTTAGAAATAACAGAGTTGTTTGCCTAATTTATTTCAGAGTTATGGCTCTTTGTTTGAGTTATAATTGTCCACTGTAATATTGTATAAAGTCCCGTAACATATTTTTTCTCAGACAGTATCAAATGGTTTGTCCCCAAAGTTCATTTACACATGACTACTTATGACATAATGTCCCTGTACATCACATAGTCTTGATTACCTAATTTATAACAGAAATATGCATCTTCGTTTGACTTAAAATGTCCCACTCTAATATTGTATAATGTCCAATACCACACTTGTATTATTTGCATTCCTCAAACAGTTTCGAACTGATTGTTCCCAAACTTTATATACACTTAACAACTGATGACCTCATGTCCATCTACATCACACATTGTTGATTGCATAATTTATAAAAGAATTATGGTCCTTTGTTTGACTAAGAATCTTCCAATCTAAAGAATCTTCCAATCTAACATGGTATAATTAACTTTAATGCGGCTTTCGCTTCAATGGTTTTCAAAACTGGGCTATTCATCACCTTCAGCATGTTCAATTCTAGTTTGAGTTTTATTTTGATTTGATTATATATTCTTTTCTAAGCTGCCAATTAGGCAATTCTTTGTGGAAGTAATCGGTACTGGTACAGGCAGAATGGTGATTGACCTCAGATATAACATACCGTCAAACCCAGACGAACTATGCCCATTCTATGTATCTGAAGTACAAATTGACAACGTCTTCGAGGACATTGATGTGCATTTATTTCCAGAAATGTTAGTATCTATTTATTTCCTATGTGTTAGTACTTTTAAGAATGACTGCAAAACCGCTGATGACAAAAGAAAGAATTGAATTGAATGTTGTTTAACGGCTCATCAACACAGTATAGGTTATTTAGAGCCGTCCCAGAGAGAGGGAAAGGTTACATAGGAATCCGGGAACCTGCCCTACTCTTATTATCGAATAGATTCCTATGGTTCTTTAACGTGCTCGGAGGATAGACCGATACACTGGCCCGCCCGGTTTACTTCCCCATTCGACGGACGGGGCTAAGGGAAAGTGTCTTGCCCAAGAACACACCGACGGAACTCAGTGGCACCACGGAGGATTGAACCCGGGACAGAAGAACGAAGAGACGGACGGAGATGACAGAACATGTTATAGCCTGTGCTCGATGACAGATGAAATGCCGCGTCATAAGCTCTTCTGAGCTGTAAATTCGAATAATCAATCTTATGTCTTTATATGACTCTACTCCTAAACTACTGGGCAGAATTTAATACAACTTCACCGGAACGTTGTGATGTTTTATTTGTGTTATTGATGGTTGAAATCGATCTTTTTATTAATTCATTTCACGACCTTTGGTTGCAAATTTGTTTCTACTTATCAGACCTTTAAGAAATCTGTGAGGATTGTTGTCGTGATAATTAGATAATCACCATAACTAATGGTAAGTATGTATGGAAAGCCGCAGGTGACCCTGTGATTATAATTATTTCTTACTATATGTTTGACTGAATTATTATTATCACCATATTTCTACGATTTCGTATGTGTTATCATTATTCTGAAAATCCATACATTTTTTATTATAATAATCTATGATTACATTCTGAAAAAAACTGTATACATTCTGAAAATATATAGATTCTGAAAATGTTAACATCTTTTTATTATAATAATCTATGATTACATTTTGAAAAAAATGCATACATTCTGAAAATGTTAACTTTTTTTTATTATAATCGCTACATGCAGTTATGTTATTATAATAACCATCTCAACGCCTTTATTATAATGTTCGCAACATTATTATAACCTCCCCAAAATTAAACCCCCTAAAGTCGAACATTATTATAATTATAATAATCCCACACAAATAAGAAATCTCGCGAGAAGCCAGTTATAACAATGTGTTTTTTTTTCTTTTTTTTTGTTTCCAAGTTACTCCCGGGAACAAAGGAGTATTTCACGTTAGCTTCCTGCGCCCCCGCCCCCCCCCCCCCCCACCACCTGCCGAACCCCAACACTCACACACGCATATATTTCTTCTCTTAAACCTCCTGTCCACCCGCATCCCTTAAGCTTCCTGCTCCCCACTCCCCACACACGCACATCATGTCCACCCGCATCCCTTAAGCTTCCAGCTCCCCACTCCCCCACCACACACATACATTTCTTATCTTAAACCTCCTGCACACATGCATCCATTAAGGTTCCTGCTCCTCCCTCCCACACATACACATTTATTTTTTTAAACCTCCTGCCCACCCGTATCCCTTAAGATTCCTGCTCCCCTCCCCCCCCCCCCCCCACACACACACACACATTTCTTCTCTTAAACCTCCTGTCCACCCGCATCCCCTAAGTTTCCTGCTCCCCTCTCCCCCACACACATTTCTTCTCAAACCTTCTGCCCACCCGCATCCCTTAAGCTTTCTGCCCCCCCTCCCACACCACCACACACACACATTTCTTCTCTTAAACCTCCTGCCCACCCGCATCCCTTAAGCTTCCCCCCCCCCCCAACCACCACCACACACTCACATTTCTTCTCTTAAACCCTCCTGCCCACCCGCATACCTTAAGCTTTCTGCTTCCATCCCCCCGCCCCCCCCCCCACCCATCACATCCCCAACCATACTCATTTCTTATCTTAAACGTCCTGCCCATTCACATCCATCAATCCTGCTGCCCATCCTCTTGCCAATCGTCCTGTCCAACCCGCTTACCCTACCACCCATCCTCCCCCCCCCCCCCCCACACACATCCCACATCCACCACCACTAGCACATACATGCTTTTATGCTGTGATTGTTATTATTATTATAATCACAACATTTTGCCATTGTCTCGCGAGATTTAGAATTATAACACACAGCTAAACATGTATCGATTTTGAGAATGTATACATTTTCAGAGAGCTAAGGGAGGTTACACGTGTGGGTTTTAATAAATAAAATCGTAGGGAGGTTGTTATCATTTTGGACAGATTATAATAATAATGTATACATGTGTGGGTTTTAAAAAAATGTTAACATTTTTAATGCGATTTCTAATATGGTGATTATAATAAAAAATGTTAACATTTTCAGAATGTATACATTTTTTTCAGAAATGTATGGATTTTGAGAATAATGATAACAAGTACGAAATCGTAGACATGAGGTGATTATAATAATTCAGTTAAACATATAGTAAAAAAAAATTATAATCACAGGGTCACCTACGGCTTTCCATAAGTATGACATGTGAACTTGTGCTGATGTTTGTAGAGCGTTATCTTTCTTCTAGATTGCATCTTTATAAGATACGGTAAAACAGTTTACGTCTAGATTGTTGGTGTTGCTATAGGTATTAAATGTGCATCACTTGCCGAAGATTGTTTTTCTCCTTTCACGTTCTTTTTATATACCACAGTAGTGTTGTCTGTGCAGTGTGGCGGCGGTAAAACGTCTCCCCGTGCATGTAACCAGGGCCCTGTTTTATTAAACATCTTACGAAAAGTCTTAAATTTTAAAATCGTTCACTTTGTTCATAAAATCATTCAATGTAGACAATTATGCGTGCACGTAGTGCAGAAATATCACCTGTATAAGAAAATGAAATGAAATCACGTTTATTTGAAAAGTGTCATTTATAGTGAAACGGGTCCCAGAACTGTTATTCATGCCGATATGCTGAGCATAATATTTACGTACAGATATCGATGGTACATTCGCAAGTGCTCCAACCTTTAAAGGCTTTGAGAATTGTTTAAGCGGCAAAGCATTTTGTTTACGCCATTCAAATAGTATGAAATAGTACTATTGACATTTTAAATATTGAGTTCTGCATAGTAGTCCACTTAGCTGATTTTCTGATTTTCTGATAGATACATGTATTGCAAAAATCACAAAAAAAAGTCTAGAAAAATCTAGATGGGGGTAATTAGTTTTTTCATGGCTCAAACATGTGCTTTAGTCATAAAATCACTGCAGTTTTCTGTGTATGTATATCTGTAAAAACAAATTACGAATAATACATTTCAGTGAGGTATTACAATATGAAGACATATCTAAATAATACAAATTGAAAAGTTGGAAGGAACAATGTATATTAATGTCTATTTTAGCACTGTTTCTAAAAATTCTCATATTGGATTACCCACCCACTTAATTACAATGGATTTACATTTTAATGTAAAAATGTGTTATAGGCAGTTTCATAGAACATTTTATGTAAACATTCATAATAAGATCGACGATGAAGCATTGGTGGTGAAACATTGACTGATGTATGGTAATCGTCGGCATTGTCGGCAACTATAAATACCCAAGTCTTTGGCATTAAAATGTTATTTGTTTCCGTATTTGCAACAAAAACACGTTATCTGCATAGAAACTATTATTGTGAAAAGCATTAGGTAGTATGACGCGAAGCTTTAAGAACAGAAATATGTATATCTGTACATATCTGACTGTGCTTGATGAAGAAAACAATACCTGGATTAAGGATCTTACTTATCACTTTTTGTTTAATGGTTTGATATTTTTTATTTATTATCAGCTTATCTTATTTATTTATTTTTTTGTTATTACTTGATTTACATAAACTTTTTGCATTCTTTGCTATCAAAATATGACCTCTGTGATCCAAGTTTCTTTGATATAAGGAAATTATAAAGAGTTTTATTATCATGAATTTTTCAATACCGAGTATGATGAAAATACGTCCAGATAAACAAACACATGCTAGCGCACTCGTTTGTTTATGCGAACTCTCACTCAGGCTAGAAATATCCCGTATGAAAATAGCATGGTAATTATGTTATATCAGGGCTTTATATGTATTTTCATCCCAGGTTATAGAATACATGTTATTTTTCAAAACTGTTAGTGTTTGTTTTATTTGCAATACAAAATTACAGTATTTTTGCGCCCAAACTATTGTCAATACAAAATTATAGTCATAATACGGCATATTTTAGATTATAACTGTGATCACTTACATGTATACTGTCCCTTGTAACAAACATGACTTGCATAGATGGCAATTCTTTGCTAGAACAAATTTATAATTTCTAAACCGTTTCTAAACCTGTATATAACGAAAACATTTTGAGAATCCTAACTTACACATTTTGAGAGTCAAAACTCTATAGACACAATATAAACGGCTTTAACCAGCCAGGACAAACTCCAAAACTGCAGCGTCAAATTAAGAGGTATCAACGCATATTATTTTTACAGAATTATATGACCTGAACACGTGGATAGAGATTTTATAAACGGTTTTGTAGTGTAATTTTGCCATTATTTGGCGGTTACTTCCGTAACAGTTTAATTGTATGTTGTTAATGCAGTAACTTACAGCCAGACTATGCTAATACAAACGCAAAATCAAATAGTTAACATAGTTTGTGGAAAACATAACTTAGGAGCCTAGGCAATCAACTCAATAGAATAGAATAATACTTTGAAACATATGCCAAATTCCTCATTTCAATTTAATATCACGAACACATCTAAGAACTAGTGCACTTTTGTTTTGTGCCCTATGAATGACCTTGCTTATTATGAGGAAGGGCCAACGGGTCATTTTGCAATAAAGGTAGTGCATACATATCAAACATGTATCAACACACATTAAAAAGTTAGCATACCGAAAAAATATGTTTTCTACTCATAATTATGGATTAATTAAATAATAGTTTACTACGAGGACACAAGTGAAGAGATTTTAAATGTCAACATCCTCTTCTAGCGCATTTAACATGACTCATTCTTGAAAATATCACTTTAAAAATAAGTGATGACCGGGATTGGTTGTGGTAGTGTCTTGATAGAGCTCTTGCAGCGATCAGAAAGGTAAATTGTGTATATCTATGTCTACAACATTAATAAAAACTACTTGTAATTATGCAGTATTAGTACTTCACCCCACCTTGCAGTAAGGCATGACACAATTACAAATGCTAAGAACCACAGCGGTGGCATAATGGTAGAGCATCCGCCTCGTATGCAGGATGTCTTGGATTCAATACCCAGCCGGGTCATACCAATGACTTTAGAAAAATGATACTGGTAGCTCAATTGGTTGACGCTCATCATATCAGCTTATAAAGGGTAGTCCTGGTAAGCCTGGTGTCGGTATAATTTGACTGGGTGGGGTACCATATCATGTGTCTATAATGATCAACCTAAAAAGGCCTATGCTCATGCAAATCAAGTTGCAAATAATATATAAATCGGTAGGGGGTATTCAAGCTCTTTTTGTGATGTTGTACTAGATTTGGCATAAGCATTCAATAATGAAAGCTATGAATTATTGATATACTAGTAATTAACATTGCGAATTATGGCATAAAAGTAGTATAACTTACAAGTGTAACATCAATTACTATAGTATAATTTGCTAAATTATATAAGGATAATTACCCGTGGTGTTGTGATAGTTTTGTGTAGTAACAGTTAGTTATATTTAAAGAATTGTCTAGAAACTTTTCATCTCTATTATGACTATTAATATGGTGTTTTCAATAATTGTGCGCAGTTACAGCGTAAGCTGGTATGACCATTATGAATGAGGCTAACACTAACGCTGACAGTGGATTAATAAAGCATTGCCGACGGCTACAATATAGTGGTCGATGTATTATCCACCCTCCACCCACACACCCCATCCTAATCCTAACCCCAACACCCAGCGCTTCACCGTCAATCTTAGTTTTAGTATTTATTTCCCTTGTCCAAAAATAATTATCAAGGAATGATGCTAACAATGGGATATTAATAGCTGCCGACAATGGCGACAGCTACCATAAAGAGGTCAATATATTAACCCAACACATCATCATTGAGTATTTGTCTTAAACTGCAACAAGAAATGCATATGACTTAGCTTTATCTTTCATATGCAATTTCTTTATTGTGATTTCAGTGGGTGGGGTAATTCAATGTGCACTTTTCAACAAACAGTGTTAAAATATACCTGTATTTTGTAATTGTTCAAAGATGTAATTGTTATGATTAATTAAGGTCTTAATAGTGTAATGCATCTTTACAATGTCTTATTCCAAATAAAATGCTGCAGCTATAAATAACTCTAAATCTGGTGTTGTTTTATGAAATGCGTAATTAAAGGAGCTGTAAAACACGTATTCCCCCTATCTAGATCTTTATAGACTTTTTTTGTGTTTTTTCGCAAAACATGTCACTATTAGAAAATCAATAAATCATTTCTGTTGCAATTAGTTTGATGTTGAGTGGTAAAATTTCACAGGCTGAGTGGACTATAGGGTTTTACCTATATATTGTATGTATAATATGCTGCTGTTAATCGAATTGTACATGGCTACATTAGACCTTTCCTTTCGAAAACGAAATACTGAAACAACACGTAACACAGCTAATCATATCCCTTTAATGTTTCATTATTGATAGAAAACGCATTTTGCTCAAGCAGGCTCAGGCGATGAACAATCTTAGGATGGAAAATGCAGTCGTTTTACAATAATTGCAGTACTGAAGTAGCTCAAATTTTCAAATCGGAACTTCAACATTTATGAATTTCATGTTCCAAAGTATACTACGATTGAAAAGTCTACAACAGCACAGTTGTGTTCTTCCTCTAGCTAGCTGCATCCCTTTTCTGAAAGTTCTTGGGGTTTCTCTGAAATAGTTTATGGAATTAAGTAATTTCGTTTCTCCTTATTTACACCTCTAAGGATGTATGGCCATAGGGTGCATTTTCGAGATATTCGTCGTTTTACTTGTATTGCGATGGTAATCAATGTACTGTTCAACTAAACGTGCTTAAACATGTTTTTGTTTTTGAACAGGTCCTATTATTATGAGTATTTAAGAGGTAATCAATTTTCCGTATCATATATATTTAAGTGTTTTTAACTGCACATGAATTGTGGTTAATCGTTGCCTATATTTCATTATTTTAGTTTGTGCATAAAACATAGTTCGTTATAGTTCAAGCTTCTCAAAATACAGTTAAAATCTTCTCAAAATAAAATAATACAGTGTATATACCTAGTTACAGTACGTTTTTATTTATTGAAACAGAGAATGTGACATTTGTGGAAACTGTGACAATCATCCAGTTTTGTACGATATGGATTACTTCGGGGACAGTTCATTTTCACCAGTATCCAGACCGAAGGCAAATAAGTGCATGAAGTTTCAAGTCAGGTAATAAATAAGTATATTTCCGCAATTCCAAAGTACTTCGCCTATTAAACTACTACTTACAGTTGTATAATTAATTGTATATTGTTATAATTAGTTATATTTATTACATTTTTATCGGTAAAATATTCGAATTTCTCAGTGAAGAATATTCATAATCGCTAAGTATTAATAATAACTAACTCCGAACAAAAAAATAATTAACTACGATGTTAAGTTATGACGTCAATAACGTGTTGCTGACGCAGACGTCATTTCTTGATAACGTTCAATAAAGCGAATAATTTCGGTTAAAAGCGAAAAGCATGCATAAACTGATTTAAAATGTCATAAATAGAATAAATATCTGCTGTGTTCGATTATAGGAAAATCCTTCATTCCATGGTAGACGTGTTTTGTGTTTTCACTCACTCTCATACGCGCGTTTGTGAAAAGAACAACACGTCTACCATCTCGTGAATGAGTTCCCTATAATTGATCTCTGCAGTTAAATAATCTCTATGTATACGCATCAAAACTTATAAAGCAACACGTCCGATGTTCCTCCTATGTTCAAATATCAAATATGCAGTATTGTTAATTGGTAAACACTATATATAGCTCAAACAATGTTTCATTACAGTTCACACATATTTCAGCTCTAAATCAGACGAAGAACACGGCATGTCAGTTGTCCACGTTGGGCTGGAGGCGGGAATGAAGGTGATTGAGAGCGATTTGAAGAAGGTAACATGGACAAAAATTCATACGACTCAAGCATTTGTTTAGCAGTACATATGTCTGCTCCATTGATTGGGTCAATTAAGATAGTATTTATAACGTGTTAAAGATAGAAACGAAAACAGGATTTGTCTTAATCGTTCATGTATAACAATTACCATGAAATAACCCACACCTCAGCGTGTTTTAGTGTATATCTAATAAATTAACTTCATATAGTTACCAGCGATATTAGCAATGTAATTTCCATTTCCATTATTCGGAAAGCACATAATTGTTTGGTTTTATTTTGATGGAAATAGTAGCATGTATTACGTTATCAAGAATATAACAACATGCTTTTGAAATGAAGTGTTTCGGAAAAGGAATAGTGTTTGTTATTGACCACATGATAGGATGGGATGTAGCAAAACGAGTGTGAAAGGAGAAATTTGAAAATTTAGAAATCGACGAACACGATAAATACAAACAAATATTTCAATCTCAGTTTGATTGAGTTCATGAACGGTAGAGAAATTGCTTGCTGCCGCTCCCACATTCTAGCCCACGGTTGAGCAGAACTCAATATGTAAAATGGCAATATTACGAACAATTGAGTCATCCCGAAGATGGTATGCATATAAAATGAACATGGAGCCTGCAATTAGTTATTTTCATACCATTCCATTGTCAGAATGATCCCAGTTTCTTACAAAATGCTTTGCCATATACGAGAAAAAAAATATGTATGGTAAGTTCCTCTGTATCACATCCACACACCCCTTCTCTCTTGGTTGTCTATAAATAACCTATTATTTGTCGATGAGCCTTTAAAACAACAGTAAATGTAGATATAAAAATCGAACAGAAAACGTAGCATTCAAGGACGACAGTCAACCACAAACACACACAGAAACAAAGAACAACTTTACAGATAAATAAAGGGCAAACTCAGACATCACGAACACAAAAGTGTTGACAATAGGGCTAAAGCCTTTGGAATCATCAGTGGCAAAAAATGCCTCTGGAGGTTTAAACCAGGTTCTAGGGTGCACCAAACCTCACTGTTACCCTATTGTCATCCAAGTAAACAGGTCAGTGTAAATAAAGATATCCCCGCCAGGTTATAAGCTCTAACAAACAAGGCAGCATTAATAGGCAATATAAGTAAAACACATAAATGATCATATATATATATAATATAAAAAACAAAAAGCCTAGAAAGCCATAAAGTAAGTACTCAATGACTAGGCAGAAGTCAGAGCAACCCAAGTCAGAAGTAGTCAGAGCAAAACCGTTAAAGGTACGACAAGACAAGATTAAAGACAAACATCAGAATTTTAATTAGAGAAAGCGAACGACACAGAACTAGCAGTAGGTGTGGTCAAAGTTGAAAACAATAATTGTAAACCATTTGTTTATGCGTCGCAACGAGGACCTGCTGGAAAAGTACAACAGCAACCTTAAAACACTTCTGCGACTAGGCATATCACAACCCTCATTTTATGGAGATGTGGTCTATAAACTTCGAAAGTTAAAGGGATCTGACGGGTTTCCTGACCTCTTTACAAATTTAATTAGGAAGTTCGTCCGAAAAGGATATAACCCTTTGGTTTTACAGCGCACTGCATGTTTAGTGATTGACCCCTCTACATTCAGTCATTACGCTTCACTTTTCACTTGTGCGATGACTGGACTATCTCTTTGGACTCTATGATTGTTCCTACTGAAACCCCAACTAAGGGAGGTGGGTGCATGAGCTTTCGTCCCTCGGGTTTTCTGGTCGTACCCTAGATTGGTTTTCTCTTTAGCTGCAACTACTATGGTACATCCTGGGATGTTTATTATTTTGCATGTGTTTCTTTAGTTAGTTTCTCTGGATGTGGACTTAATTGTAAGATAATTACTTTTGATGGGATGTAGTTTTGTTAACACTGCCTTGCCTATTTGGGCGCTGAAGACAGGATAATATCGAGGATTGTGCGCATAAACAATCGATTCAACCTAACCAGTAGGCCTTATTGCCTACTGACCGTTCCAAGTCGGTAACCCTGTCTTCACCACCCTTTCTGTTGTTTTTTGTCTCTTTCATTGTATTATCAAGTCCTTGTATGCAGTACAGTGCGGACCTACGATGCCATTGCGTTCGGACGCTGTGGTTTCTATAGGCCCCTATATCTAATTTTTACACTGAAATAGCGTCACTATTAAACTATTAAGAAGTTATTAAACAGCAATGGCTTTCATAATATCTTTGTTAAACTAATTATAAGGTTTATCGAATGCGGTTATGACCCTATCATTTCGCAACGCACTGCATGCTTGGTGGTGTACCGTTCCCCACTATGCTTTCCTCTTTAATAGTGCGATGACCGGACATGCTGGGGACACTATGATGACGTCTAATTAAAGCCCAAATGACGGTGACGTTTGATGTTGGTCTGTAATCTTGTCTTGTCGTGCTGTCAGTGTTTTATTCTCTTGTTGCTCTGGCTCCTGACAAGTCATTGAGTACATTCTGTGTGGCTTTCTATGCTATTGTTTTTTGTATTTATATATATACACCAAAATCTTTGTGTTTTTCTTATATTGCTTGAGAATAGTTCATGTCTGTGATTTCATTATTTACACTGTCACGTTTTATTGGGATGACAATAGGGTAAGTGTGAGCTTTGATGCAACCTAGAACCTGGTTTAAACCCCAGCGGCATTTTTTGCCACTGACAGTTCCAAGGTGGTAGCCCTATTGTCAACCCGTTTTGTGTTTGTGATGTCATATGCCTTTATTCCTTATTAACATTGCCATTCATGTTTGTCGTTTTGCGTGGTTTTGGGTTTACTGTGTTTCCTGTTTGAATTTTATACTAATTTATAAATGGTTATTGGCACGACTCACAATATATTGGCAGGAAGGCTTTAGCCCGAGTGCCAATATATTATGAGGAGTGCCAATAATCACTTAGGCACAACATTGCCGTTTAATGACTTTTTTTAAGATCTTGATTTCGTTGTCGGTAAATGGTTCTGATCGATTCTTCCTGTTTCCCAAATCATCCTTCTTTAGTTCTTTCTTTTTGCTGAACAGAACATCCCTAGAATGTTAGAATATGTCATCTTTGGAGATGCTGTGGCTGTATTTGTTTTCAGTCAGATGTCTGAATACTTGACTAAAATGCTTTCAGGGAATATGGCTCGTATTGTTGGTTATTGTGTTTTCTTACATCAAAAACGATTTTTGCCAGTACAATATTCAGTTCTTGAGGTGACATGTCATATATTTCTCGATCTTCACCGATAGACGACAACCATTCCTTGGTCCTTTTAACATCACTTTTAGTTGTTGATACATTTGCTGGGTTTCTCGTATGCCGAACGAATTCTGCATCTTCTTCGATACATCGATATTTCTGCCTCGTAATTCAATGTTTACAATTTTGTTTACGTCTGACCGCATTTTAAAAACAATCTTTCTCTGACGTCTATCCTATTTATGGCGTCTTATACATTCAAAACAAACGTGACGATTTCCCGAGTTATTGCTGCACGGCTAACGCCGTTCCAGTAAGTGGTTATTGTGCACGCTTCCGGTATACAGCTCTGGTTATATTTTCACACTATATAAATGTGTTACTATTTATAGTAAGGTATATAATACAAATATATATTATTTCCGCAGTTGGAAAACGAAAAGATTATATCCAGATACGAGATACCTTCGACTGAAACTGGATATATTATCTTCTTTGTCGATAAGGTACATGTATATTTCATGTATTTAGCATTTGTAAGAATTAATAGTATAATTGGCATATGATGGTTATTTAATCAATGTTATTTGTTTGTTTAGTGAGCCATAGAATACTTATTGTAAGTATAAAATCTTAGCATTATGGTTGTTTTGTTTATATAATGATTGTTAACTTATATATGTGCATGTATTTTTAAAAGTTGTGGCATGATGTGCCCATGTTAAGCTGTCTGATCGATCGTGCAATCATTCAACTCGCCTTCATTTTAAAGTTGTATTGCGGTTGATATTTATACTATAACTAATACTAGTCTAAGAGTGATTCCCGATTTACTGTATATCATATCCAGTTAAAGTGTTAAACAAAAAGTCACTATTAACTGATATCATACATATACATATTTATATTCTAGATTGGTCCAGTACCAATACCATTCATTTTCCGCTTGTTGGACGAATTTGAAGGTGACGTCTACACGAGAAATACGGCAACAATCAAAATGTATGACTACTATTATCCAGGTATATGATAACGTAAACAATAGGCACTGGATACTAAAATAGTATCTCTCTTAACAGGTCACGTTCGCGTTAATTATCTGCATGCTACCTGGAATCTGATCCTATCTGGAAACGCATTTGAAGGGTATAGTGTGACAGCCGGACAAGTATAGCATCAGCAAAAGTAATCGGCGATGTAGATAGATAGTTTATTCAAACATAAGGCATTACGCCCAACAGTTCACATGCAAATAGTAAACTAGTCTTGCATAAATTATTAGAATTCAATATGATTAAATAGTAGATGATAGCGCCATTTTGTTGCATGTTTCTAGTTATAATTAGCTTTATATCCAGCAACCGAAACGAACATAACTATATTTAACAAATAGTTGGCCCCGCACCTCCACTTCATCCCCCACCCACTCTCCTTGAATGAACGTATCTTAACATGGAGAAGAGGCGAACAACGCAAACAAATATAAACCATTTAGAGAAACTCCGAAACGAGAGACGCAGATGTTAAACATTATGCAGAAAACATAGTTATTGCTAATAACCAATTTAGAACGCAGAAGGGCATACGGTGCAGATGTTTTTGATTTGATTATATAAGATAGATGTCTAAGGCTGAGTTGAGACAGGGTTATGAAATAGCGTAAACCTAGCCATAGCAAATGATGATATGTATCTGAATAAAATAAAGACGGAGGTGGAAGAAATACGGTCAAAGTAATGCATTCCTTGAACAGGTAAAATGAATACAGACAGAAACGTAATTGTTTGACAGGCGATTGTCAAGTACATGAAAGTGAAAAATTATCCGAGTGGCATATCCGAAAACACTTAACAAGGTAGAACAAGCATAACTATGAGGTAGGATGAACAACATAGTCAGACCTAATTAACAAGTTGGAACAGACTTTTCGTAGTTGACAGCAAGCATATGAGGATGTGATCCTATGTAACGATATGCGACTTCTAAACGTACAAAAACATATACCCCAGAATGTATCCTGTTCAATATAAGCCATATAAATAAGCTATAATGTTTGCTCATGTCTTCAATCATAAAACATATCTTGTAATGCAACTAACAGTTGATATTCAGATCACCACTATGGATGAATGAAACAATTATACAATAAACTGGACTGAATCAACAATGATGAATTATAGAAATGTCCCAGTTTGAGAAAATCTATAACATATCCCTTCCTCTACTGTGCTATCTCGCCTAGTGTGCAAGATAGCACAGTAGCCAAATGTTATGAACTAAACTATAGACGTCACGATATTACGTCACGAATTGACGTCATGATATTACTCCGTGTTGTCGACAAAGGAGTGACAGAAGAAAGAATAATTATGTCAAAAGACGATTGGAAAGAAATTCATCACAGAATATATACTCGTGAGAAATATTCTTGCGATATAGAAACTCGTGCAAAATCGCACTTCAACAATGTTAATTAAACTCTATATACGACAACAGTTTTCCATTCTTTGGAAATTGTAACCTTTAGAGTCTACATTGTACAATACATTTCTAGTTATATTCCTTTCAGAAAAACAATGCAAAGTATTCTATGGAACTGGGCCTAACAAAGGACCTGCTGTCGAATACGAGTGTAGTGATCCATTTCGTAAGACCGAATGCGTATGTTTGCAAAGTATGTATTCGAACATGTTACATATTTACACATATATATTTACTGTCCAGTTTATGAACAAGTAAAACTCCACTTTTAGCAGAATCTCTTTATTTCGTAAATCAACATACGCTTTGAAAAGCTATCATTAAATGCTAACTAAAAAACAAACGTATTGTAAATACGTTACTACCATTTGCAATTAATTATAGAGATGGTGATTTTCCTTGTTAGTATTTTTTTCATAGTTGCCATTATTTCAATACTATTTTAGAACTGATGTTTCCCTTAAACATATTAAAATGTCGAGATTTAATATTCAATTTGTATTGACATATATATCATTTCATTTTGTCATTTCCATACCAATTTTAGCGATCAAAGGTGAATTATGTCGTAGCTTTGAAATTTAGAAGTGAACATTAGTATGTTAAGGTTATTATCTTTATTGGCTCGACACTGACATGACGGTATCATAAGCATCTGATACGGGGTATTCCATGACATGTTAAGAACCTATTTCCCAGCCCTATCTGGGCCCAGTAATTCAAAGATCGTTTAACTTAACCGAGCGTTAAGTCAAAATTTCAAATCTATCTGAATTTCCGATAAATGAATATTTCTACCAGAAACTGAGGATGCGAAAGCATTATGTTAAGAAGAAATGTAAATTAAAAAACATTATTAGTACAAAACATGTTTTTTATGAGAAAATGTACTTTGAAAGTTTAAACTAACCAATGATTAAGCTAACCGATCTTTGAACAACTGGGTCCTAGAAAGCAGTAAAAGCTTGCTTATTGACTATTAACATACTCGGCGACTGACTATCTTAAGTTTATAAATAACGGTCCGATTATAGTATCTTTCAATAGCATTTGTATATTTAATAGTTTCTAAGTTATAGCTATGTAATAGTTGTTCTAATGTTTATGAAGAAAAAAAAGCAAGAAAACAATTTATCTATTAACACCTTGTGGATAGGTCTGTGATTTACACGGAATACACATACACACTCATAAGTAGATTCATAAATAGATACATGTGTATGTCCTGCCCAACCAGTTGGTACTGGGGTGACGGCAATAGGAATACGTTATGATCGTTAAGTGATGTTGAAACATATTCCTCAGTCATATTCTTTTACATACGGTATACGTTGCAATTCTAATGGAAATGCTAATAATACAAATACTTTTCAATAATATCTCACAGATCGTGTGTAAATATTGTTTTTGTTATAGGTATATGTGCAAGACCATGGAAACACGATCTCTTAAAGCGGAACCGATTGTCACCCATCATTAGGCTGCTTCGATACACGATGAATCCTGATAAAGCCAACTACGGTAAACAACAGCATTCAATTCCATGTAGTTTAGAGCTAAGGGAGAAGACATCTGAGTACATGTATGTACCCCCATATTCAATCCATTCGGTAAACTGATTCCAGACAACCTGAATCCACCGGTTTTGTATGTTCTTCAGAATGAAACAAAACCAATGCCTGAAATTTCGGAATAACTTGCATAGGCCTAAAAGGTGTGGTTATGGCTACATGGCAAAAAAAACATCAGGTAGGGTGGATCGGATTTTCTTTTTTTATTATTATGCCTCAACAGATCAGGTTTTACGAAATAATGCCAAAAGCACAAACAGAAACACAAAATTACAAAGATGAAAAAAGGCAAGACATGAAATATACAAAAGGGTTAACAATAGGGCTACCTCCCTGGAACGGTCAGTGGTAAAAAGGGCTGCTGGGTGGTTAAACCAGGTTCTAGGGTGCACCGAACCTCACTCTAACCCTACTGTCATCCAAATAAAGTGGGACAGTGAAAACAATAAAGATATCTGCGTCAGGTTATAGTCTCTAACAAACAAGGCAGCATTAATAGGCAATATAAGCATAATACGCAGATGATCATGTAAATGTGAATATAAAAACAAAGGCCTAGAAAACCACAAAACAAGTGCTCAATGACTTAGCAGTAGACGTAATCATAGGGTCCACAATATGTCCGCTCAAAACTTATTTCTATGCGTTTTTGCGACTGCGGTCTTTGAACGCTGTATTTCCTGTTTGACTTGTATATCTACTTTGAAAGCTGCATTTCCTGTTTGACTTGTATATCTACTTTGAACGCTGCATTTCCTGTTTGACTTATATATCTCCTTTGAACGCTACATTTCCTGTTTGACTTGTATATATACTTTGAACGCTACATTTCCTGTTTGACCTTTTATATCTACGTTGAACGCTACATTTCCTGTTTGACTAATTTATCTACTTTGAACTCCGCCTTTCCTGTTTGACTTGTATATCTACTTTCAACGCTACATTTCCTGTTTGACTTGTATATCTACTATGAACGCTACATTTCCTGTTTGACTTGTATATCTACTTTGAACGCTGCATTTCCTATTTGACTTGCATATCTACTTTGAACGCTACAATTCCTGTTTGACTTGTATATCTACTTTGAACGCTGCATTTCCTGTTTGACTTGTATATCTACTTTGAACGCTACATTTCCTGTTTGATTTGTATATCTACTTTGAACGCTACATTTCCGGTTTGACTTATATATCTACTTTGAACGCTGCATTTCCTGTTTGACTTGTAGATCTACTTTGAACGCTACATTTTCTGTTTGACTTGTAGATCTACTTTGAACGCTACATTTCCGGTTTGACTTATAACGCAACACGCCTGATCTTTTTCCTTCTATTTGCAATGTTTACAATGGGTATTTTGGACGATATAACAATGTGCTGCAAATAAGTATCTGAAACAATGTTAGAATGTCATAATCTGCAGAACTGTCAGATGGCTTTATTTTTTAAAGAAAGCTCAATAGAATGAATTCAGTGTAAATCCTATGGAATCTATTTTGTACACTTTCAATGAAAAATGATATTCTGGGTTTTAAAATAGGCTAAATGTAGGCTAAAACGAAATGTTATTTTCTCCTTTCAGAATGTAAGATGAATTTATTTTGCTTAAAGTCATAAGAAAAATATTTTGGTGAAAATAGTTAATACCTTTAACAGATATGGGTTAATTTTTAAAATCAACATTAACGGTTATTTACATTGAAGATATAGAGATTATTTGACTGCTGGGATAGATTTTAGGGAAATCCTTGACGACATGATAGGTGTGAGGTTCTTTTCACAAACGAGCATATGCGAGTGAGTGAAAAAACAACATACCAGCCTTCCATCGAGTGAAGGACTTCCATATAATCGATCACAACAGTTAAATAATCTATTTATTACATTTTTAAGATAGGATTATGTATGATATTAACCAGATTTAGCGTTATCGTCGGATAACGTCGACGTCACCTACACGATATTGACGTCATGACTCAACGACACAGTTAGTTAGTTTTTGCGTTCGGAGTTAGTTATTAACATTTAACGATTATGAATATTCTTTCAATGAGAAATCAAATCTTTCACCCATAGAAATGTAATAAATAGACAAACCTGATCAAGAGACCTCTATTGAGAGACCACTTGCTTTAGCAGACCATCGTTTCAGTTCCCACACAGCATTGTTTTCAATTATAACGTATCTGTATTAAGAGACCGCCTGTGTTAAGAGACGAATAAAAGGTTTGGTCTTCCTTGTAATGGTCTCTTAATACAGGTTTGAATGTAGAAGGAACATCGAACGTGTTGATTTGTAAGTTGTGTTGAGTATATGTTGTTGTTCTCTGTGGTTCCCGGGCAAAGAATAGGGCCACTGCAGATCCTGTAAGAGGGGTAGGTGGAGGGATATCCCCAAAAATTCATGTTTATTTTATCAATTTTTGTTCATGCTCGTTAAAGGTCTTCATCACGGCCCTGCATTGTTTCAGGTGCCATCTCACTCAAATCACTAGAGCAGTGGCAGAAAAACAATCAAACGTGACTCCAGCGTAAATGGAGTGTCTACAATATAATTTGCAGCAACTCTGCACGTATGCAGGTGTGAAGGTTCTAGGCCCATTCTCCATATGTTATCTCGATGTAAATGGAGGGTGAGCCTGGCATGTTCATTCCTGTTAGGCGCCATATAATCTTTCATATGTCGGTGCGCCTTAAAACCCAATTCAATTCAATTGTTTTTTATTGCAGCAATACGTGTGATCATCGACTCGGTGCAATCGGATGAAGTCAAACGCATACATACGGCTTCTGCTACTGTTCAACAGGTTTATAATAGAGGTATAGTTTTGATATGTTGTGTTTATTTAGTATATTATTTTCACTCAACAAAATTATGGGGTATGTAATTTTCCGAAATATTATGTGTACAATATTATGTTATAAGTTTAATAACTCCGTTTAATATCGGTAATATGCCACACGTCAATAATACATGTAACAGTGAAATAACCATTTCTTGGCAACGGACCATTATCGGATGTGTAGGCTTTACAGTGAGGGAAGTCTGTGAAACATGTATAATAAACATACTCGTATGATTAATATTACATCTTTCCTGTTTAATATTGAATTTATTTTGAATGCGAGGCAGAGACGATCATCATCTTATCGGTTTTATACAACGAGTTTAACAAACTCGATATTAAGCAAGCAGGGGCATTTGGAATGTTTTTATGTGTGTAACAGTTCAATTTATGTCTCAGGTTATTCAGGAGAATGGCATTGTCAGGCTTCTGATATATACAAATGTCTGCAATTGAATTTTGTCACTGACCATCGGCATCTTCGAGTCCAACCAGTGTGGCTTTAAAGAGGCATGCCTCCAGAATTGAACAGGAGCATTAATGAAATATATCTTACATATCTTCATAATAATTAATACTGGAAAGGGGATCCCTTGGAAGCAACAAACACAAACAAGAGAAACTGTGGTATATTTGGTTTGACTGAGTACGTTCATTATAGATTATACATGACAAATACACTGTTATACCCGATGTCTGACACTAAATGGCATTTTCGTTATAAAGCACTCCGAGACAATAAAACTTATTTGTTCAAAGAAAGATATGCATTCACCATGTTTTATCAATAGATGCTTCTTTTGTTTCTGTTCTTATCATATTTGCCTTCCCTTTTCCTTCACTGTTATATAACCGTCGTTAGACTGTCGCCATTGCCTAAGTAATAATGTTGATTTTTAAAACACAAATCATTAAAGAAGATTTAACATCCACGAAGGTGTGATCGCTCATGCATGTATCCATAATTCGTGGGACAGTAGCTCCATAGCTGGCGGGATTTTTTTGTATGGGATTTTGTGTGGGTCTCTTAATTGGTGTTGTGTGGACATTGATTGATATGTCGCATATCAGTAGACCCCGCTGATATCTTGCCAGTTACTAAGCACATGGCGTACTCGTAGAAGTTCCACAACGGTCAATATAGGAGGGTTAATCTTAACACCCAAGTCTCCAAAGGATTCTTTTTTGTCGTTTTACTACAGACACGACCATAATAATGTTGTCGACGACATTGACCTAGCTAAGTGGACAAATGGCTGACTTCGGGTTGAAAATGTGCTTGGCAGTCATGTTGCGAGCTTAACGCAGGAGCCTTATTTAGGAGCCAAACAACTCTAGGGAATAGTGTTACCCGGACACGTTTACAGATGTATTATATTTCTAAATAAATATATATAGAAAAGTTTAACATAGAGAATACTACAGTCTTTGTGTACTATTAATTTGTTTTTCTCGGCATTCCAATGGATTTGTGTTGTGCGATAATTACCCAATACAATGTAATTTACATTTTAATAAACATGTTCTCAGAACATTAAATGTACCAGTGTTGAGTTTCCAACCAGATACCAGAACATAAATAAAGTGTTCAAGCACAAATTCAAGTGTATCAGTTAACAATTACTGAAATTCGTTCAAAACGTTGCATTAGCGAAACAAATAGAGTGTTGAAATAGTATTTACTGTAAGTATGGTCATGGTGATAAGTGTATACTTTTACTGATGGTTAAAATTTCATCTGACAAACGCTCTGTATATATATACTGATTACATTTGAGATAAAGAACACTATTGGTGAATACAACCGGAAAGATGTATGTGAAATAATTATTATTTAGTAAATATATTCTTGAGTCAGTTTAACATATACCATGCCTCTAAAACTAAATCACTATAATTAAGAAATAACTTACTAGCTGACTTTCGCGTTCACTTAATGGTTTGTTCTCTTGTTGCTCTGGCTTCTGCCAAGTCACTGAGTACTTATAATTTGGCTTTCTATGTTTTTTATATTGATATAATTATACAAACAAAATTATAAGAAGATTCTTTAATATGCAGTAACCCTAACAAGAGTCATGAGCATAGCATCAATAATTCCATTAATGACACAATTGTGGCATGGTAAGATGGCATACAATAGTACATATCATGATTTATATAAATAACAGTCTATTCAGGTACATAGTTATAATAACAAATGGCATTATATATTACTGAAAGGTAAATGTGTGTTATTGTTTGAGTTACACTGTCATTTTAAGATAATATACGTTACACACACTTGTGTCATTTTAAGATAATATACGTTACACACACTTGTGCCAGGAAGAGACAGAGTGACGGGCATATATGTTTAACTTATATCATATAACAATTATTGATTATTATTCACTACATAACATATTCAAAACTTACACTCTAAGCATCTTGTATAGTTTTCTAAATGCTGTGTATACATAGATTGCTAGATTTCTAATCTCAGTAGTATTTTCACTTTTTATTAATTTCAAAAATGTAAAACAGTTTGGATGTTCCCAATAATACTTTTTGATATATGTAGTACGCAACTCCTGATAGGCTTGACATTCGATGACAAACTGGTATTCGTCTTCTAAGACTTGACAAAATGCGCATTTTCGTTCATCAAATGGACTGCCAGCCATATATACATGGTCATATATGTGGTTTACTTATATTTCCTATTATTACCTGATCTCCTGTATAAATGCTATATCGTCATTTCGTGCTAATTCACTAAGGAAAAGACTGTTCCCGGTGAAAACGAACTGTTACCGGGCTTTAGTTTCGACTGTTTCCCTCACGTGCTGGAATTTCGTTTGCGTGACGTCATGTTGCTTTTTTCACCATAGGTTCCCATTATAAAACAAATTTTCATTTTCACTGTTTCGTACAGTAACATTAATCAGGTAATAAAACAGTTATCACATGTGTGTTTGGGAAACAGTCAAAACTGTTTTCCCTTGGTGTCGGGGGATGTCAGTGTGAACTGTTTCCCTCGGCCTATCGGTCTCAGGAAACAGTTCACTCTGCCATCCCCTCCACCTCGGGAAAACAGTTTTGACTGTTCCCCAAACACACGTGATAACTGTATATTAATGCTGCCTTGTTTGTTAGAGAATATAATCTGTGGGTGATTTCTTTATTTAAACTGTCTCGCTTTACTGAGATGACGCTAGGGTAAGTGACGTTTGGTGCACCCTAGAAAATGATGGTAGCCCTATTGTCAACCCGTTTGTATTTGTGATGTCACTTGCCTTGTATCTTGTTAAAATTGTAATTGTTATTTGTTTTAGAGCGTTTTTTGATTGACTAAATTGACTTTTCCTGTTCAACTATTTTCAATATCTAACTTACCTTTAGCATGTTTAGTCACATGTCGATTTACTTTACTCAGCGTACAAACTGAATTTAAATTTCAAGTGAAAATAAGTTTAAATAAGATAAGTTTATCCCGCCAACAACGCCAAAGTTTACAACATATGTAAACCGTTTCTAAACCTACTGACGACTTGGGATATATACTCGGTAAAAAAAGTTTTGGACCAGGGTATATAAAATCATATAAAAATAAAACTAGTAGACATAATTTAAGTATCTTTTTTTAGTAACCAAGGTCTACCCTACCCGGTTAATTTGGTACCAGAAATATTAAATTCCAAACAAGATCTGATTTTAAAAAAATATCGCGAACACACACAGGGTCCGTAAAAAATGTTGCAAAGTCCATTAAAAGTAACGGTTACGGACACATTCGAGTAACCAATAAAAAGATTATTATTTTTTCGCAAACTTTCATTGTAAACGATAATTATTGTTGATTGTTGATCTATTGTGAATTATCAACTGAGAGAATGAGGGTTATGGTCGAATGTCAAGGATCAGCGATCATTGTACGTGTTCGAACACTTTTTTTACCGAGTATATATAAAACATATTTTGAGACTCCAAAATATATCGTGTCTATAGGCACAATATAAAGGACTTTAACCAGTCAGTCCTAACCACAAAACTGAAGCGTCGAATTAAGAGTTACCAACTCATAATTCATTTTAGGAATATTTGATTACGG
The DNA here is from genome assembly GCA_037043455.1 of Cyrtodaria siliqua. Taxonomy (NCBI): domain Eukaryota; kingdom Metazoa; phylum Mollusca; class Bivalvia; order Adapedonta; family Hiatellidae; genus Cyrtodaria; species Cyrtodaria siliqua. The sequence goes on from JAWPHD010000327.1 coordinate 354,604, forward strand.
GAGTTTTAAGAACCAAAGAACGATCCTACACTTCTAATCGGCAAATGCACATTATTATATGACCTGTACACCATGTACACGTAGATAGAGTTTTGATAAAAGGTTTGTAGTGTAATTTTGCCGCTATCTGGCGGGTTAGTTTCTTTAAACAGCAGTATTTATTTGCTCTTTTTAAGCATTGACTCTACATGCAACTATAGTTTTGGTAACCAGGTATGGAATTATTTTGTTAACCAGGTATAGAATTCCTTGAGGCAAAGTCAAGAATTAACTTTTTCTGGAAACTTCATTGCACGCATCCGAGTCTAGAGGAAGGACATGTGTACTACATCATTGCACATGATGGAAATGTGTTCATGGACAAACATGGTAACAAAGTGTGAGTACTTGTTTGTTTGTTTGTTTTTATTTAAGAAATAAAATATTTCCAGAGGGATTATATTGTCCCAGATCAAAACATGGTGGGCCGGACTTGAAGACCATCGATACCAAGGGCCCCGGATTTCGATGTGTTTCAAGTCCCAACCACCCGGTTTTGATCTCGCATAATATAAACCCGCTGGAAATATTTTATTTTTTATCTGACATGGATTTTTATGTATTTTATACACACATTTTCGAAAGATTGAACATAATAAAAAATATAACTTGTCACAACTTACATTGTACGTCCATGCACCTCTCAGCACCAAACGAAGAAAATATACAGCTTTATCGTGTATCGAACACGTTCAATTTGTTGTTTGAACTTAACGTTGCCTGAAACTAACGTAATCGTTGTTTTGGATGTTTTCCGACGTTGAAAATCGTTTAAAATGACGTTCTAACGGTTCAAGCACGTGACGTCAGAGGTTTGTATAGCTTTTTTAAAAACGCCTCAATAGCCAATCAGCATTGAGTATTTTCATAAACCATGTTAGATGGTGTTTTACTTCATTTTCAACACATGTAAGGTTAGATATGACGGTCGATATTTGTGGTGGAGGCAGACAACCACCTTTTTTCTTTTTTTTTTTCAGTCACCAGTATGATGACCCATTTATTCTCCTCGTAATTTGGCATGTTGTGGGTCGAGGAGGACCATCCCACTGCACGCCTTACAAACAAACATATAGAACTAATTATATATACATATTATTATAATACTTGACTTTCATATAATAAAATCTGTATAAAGCGGTAGTCTTTACATTTTTTTAACATTAAATTGTATCTGTTTTTCTATATTATATTAATTTACATGTATAGCCATTTTTATAAATTAAAAAAAAAAAAAAAACACAAATGAATATAGTACGTTTGTTTTACGGGGGAAAGATAGAAAAAAATACAAATGAAAAAAAAAAAGGTTTTAGTTCTTAATGCTCTCTCTACATGGCCACATCTCTCCTACCTAGCTTAATTTTTAATGTTCATGTATATTATATCCGATAGTTGTCAGATTCTTGGGCTGAATAAAACCTAAAACACCAATTTTAGGGGTGAGCTCCTCGCTTATTTATGCAACAAAATTATTTTAAAAGGTTCATGTATTTGTTCCATTTTTTTTCAAATGGTTCGAAAGCATTGTTTTGTGCTGCTATACATTCTAGAATTTTAAACGACTTTATTATCCTATTTTTGAATGCCTCTATAGACAGTTTATTTTGTAAATGTTTGGTACTGAAAACATAATATTTCATTTCAAGTAATATGTACAAGTCGGCTGGTGTTAATGTGTTACCAATGTTAAAAATAAATGATTCTTCAGTAAAATTTAAGTATATGTCATTACTGGACAATCACATTTTTAATTTATTAAGTATAGATTGCGTTTCAGGACAATACCAAAGCATATGGATTAATGTTTCCTCTTGTTGACAATCCTTGCACAGTGAACTATCAGTGATGTTGATTTTGTGTAGAAATCGTCTAGTTGGAAGTATTCTATGATTTACCCGTACTTGAAACCATTGTAATACTGTACTTGTTGAGGGTTTAAAAGGAGACAGGTATATATCGTTCCATGTTTCTTCTTCTATATTATACATTTCCTCCCATTTGGGTTTTGAAGTTGGTTTACTCGGGTTTTGGTTAAGAATATTATACAGATCCCGAGATCCATTTTTACTATTAAGAAATGGATACATATTGAAAGGAAGAATTGGATTTGGTATTTTGTTTATCGATTGTGTGGGAATATTTTTCGTAATATAAGTTTTTATTGCTGCAATAATTCCGTTATATGTTAAAAAGCAAGCATTTAAATTATATAAGTTATTAAATTCCTCAACAGAATAAAAAATTCCATTTTTATCTATTAAATCATTAAGGTAGTAAATACCCTTTTCATACCAAGATTTGTAAAATACTACTTTACCTCCAACTAAGATATAATGGTTATAAAATAGTGAAGTTGTTAAACAATTGTTGGCACATAAAATGCTCTTATTAAGATCTAAAATATCCATGTATGCTTTCAATACATCCTTCCAAAATAGGTTGGTCATCTTTTGTATTAATAATTCTGAATAGCCTGTGCCCAAGTTTGTTAGTTTGTTTATATTTATTATATGTGTTACTGTATTTTGCCACTGTCCACCTTTAAGAGTAAGTCTTCTAATCCAAGTTGCCTTAAGTCCATATATAAATGCTTTGAGATTGATCATTTTCAGACCACCCTCATTATATTGTTTGATTAAAATGCTTCTCTTTATTTTTGCTGGTCCCTCCCATAAGAATTCATAAAACATGTCACTGATTTTTTTAATAATTGAATCTTTTGGATTAGGCAATGAAATAAATAAATGATTAAGAATGGGTAGTAATATTGTTTTAATTACTGTTATTTTACCAATTGGTGTAAGATATCTGCGTTTCCAAAGTTTAATTAGATTCTGTATTTTTTCTTATCATTGTAATTTATATCAAGTATCTTGTCAAGGTCAACATTAAAATGTATACCTAATCATTTAAATTGGTTGCTGCCGCATGCTAATTTCCACCTGGTTTTAATTGAGTCTGTACTATATTTTTTTGTACCAATCCAAACTACCTGTGTCTTATCAAAATTCACTCTAAGTCCAGAAATGTTGGCATAAGCAGAAAGTTCATAGAGAGCTTCATTAAGTGATGTGTCTGACCCGTCCAGAAAAATAGAAGTATCGTCGGCAAACTGTGATAGTTTATATTCCATGTCATTTATAGATATTCCTTTAATCTTTTTATTATTTTGCAGTTTTATTGCTAATATTTCAGCGCATAAGATAAATATATAAGGTGATAATGGATCGCCCTGACGGCACCCTCTGCCTATGCTGAAAAAATCAGATAAATTGCCACCTTGATTAACAGCCAGTTTAGCATTTCTGTATAGAACTTTCACCCATGATATTATTGAGTTACCAAAATTGAAATATTTAAGAACACTGTAGATAAATTTCCATGAAAGAGAATCAAATGCCTTCTCAAAATCCACAAGCAAAATGAGTCCTGGTAAATTGTTTTCTTTTGCAAACTGCATTATATCAAATGTCATTCGAGTGTTTTCCCCCATATATCGTCCAGCAATAAAACCTGTTTGGTTTTCATTAATTAGTTTATATAATATAGATTTTATTCTATTAGCAATGGTCCCTGAATCAATTTTATATACACAGTTTAAAAGAGAAATTGGCCTATAATATTTTAAAAATCTTCTTGGTTTGTTATCTTTAGGGATAAGTGTAATAATACCCTCTTTCTGTGTTACAGACAGTTCCCCATTAATATACCCACAATTTATAGCTCTTACAACAAAATGACCTAATCTATTCCAAAATACTTTGAAGAAGTCAGCCCCAAAACCATCAGAGCCTGGAGAGCGGTTGTTTTTCATACCAAAAAGTGATAAAGATACTTGCTGAAATGTTAATAGACCCTCTAATGAATTAGATTCCTCCATACTTAATTTAGGCACACTTAGACCTGACAATTCTTTATCTAAATCTATTGTTTCTAATTTTGTATCTATGCTAAAGTATAAAGATTTGTAGAACGTTTCAGTTTCAGTTTCCATTTAAAATATCTTTCTGCTCTGTGATTATGCTCCCATCAGATCTTTCAATTTTCAGTATAATTTTACTAGTAAAATTGTGAGTTTCTAGATTACAAAAAAATTGGTTGGTTTTTCCCCATCTTCTATTAATTGCGCTCGGGACCTAATAAGAAAACCATTCATTTTTTGCCGGCGAAGTAATATTAATTCATCTTTTAACTGATCTAAAGCAGGTATTTGATCAGGGGTAAGTCTTTGTTCTAAATGTTGTATTTCAAGAATAAGATCATTTTCACTTTTTCATTTACTTTTTTTTTGTAGCATGAATATGATATTGATTTTCCTCTTAAAATTCCATCAATAATGTATCCAAAAATAATTGGTCAGTAATAGTAAATTGAATTTGGTTTTGGTATATTGTCAATATTATCAATATTATAGACTGGAAGCGCATATTGTAATTTAATTTCATTTATTTTATTATTCATTATATTCAGATATTCAATATCGTTTATAAGTGAATTATTGTGTTTCCAAAGGGACTTGCCCTTTACAAATTCGTTAAAGTTGCAGTTCAACATAGTAATTGAATGGTCTGATCGATAGCTAGCTTCAATAGTACACTTGTTTACTGATGATAAAAGATTTTCAGAAACTAAAAAGAAATCCAGTCTTGCTTGCTTTAATGGTGTTTTTTTTCTCCATGTATACCTTCTTAGATTTGGATAAAACTCTCTATATGGGTCAGTTAGATTATAGCAAGTTATTATTTCTAATAATTTTATACGCGCATTTTTATTATTAATAGCCTTACAATTATCATAATCTACTTCAGGGTCTTGGACCAAATTGTAATCGCCGCATAAAATCATGTCATTATTATTATTATTCATGGTCTCTACAGTTTTCATAACCTTATCAAAAAATGATGGGGAATCCGTATTTGGGCCATAAAGTGAAATAAGGGTTAATCTCTTGTTATTAACAGTTAAGTCAACAGTTATAAAATTTCCTTCAGGGTCAGATATATAATTATGTACTTTATAGTCTAGGTATTTGCTAAATAGTACAGCTACTCCTCGTGCATTTGATTTACCTGAGCTAAAAATGCAATCATTACCCCATTCTGAACGAATACACTTCTCAGTTAAAGGTGTTGAGTGTATATCTTGTAGACAATATATATGACATTTTTTGGGTTTTATATAGTTAAAAACATCTAGTCGCTTTTCAGCTGACCCAAGGCCCTGACGGTTAACAGACAGAATATTGACATCCGTCATCTATGGGGATATAGTAGGTCAGAGAACATGACCAGTTTAGAGAGAACATAACAAACAAAACACGAATAGCTGCAAAAAAAAACAATTCTGCATGTGATATAACAAAAACATCACAATCTGGTTAAACCTACTTCAAATACTATTATAATATTTTATTATTAAAAATATTTGTTCTGTGATTTTATTTGTATGTGAAGGTAACTTAGTATTTATTTTCCGTTTTTTGTTAGCTTATAAATAAACGTAAAACATGTGGTTGAGGGGAAATTAAACCTAACAGAATGATTACACAATCATTATTGAAAAAAGCATACTAGTATTGTTGTAAAACGAATTTTACAATCTGAAATAAACCAGAGATTTCATTTTTTTTATAAAAAAGAAATTCAATATAAAAAAAAAAAATAAGATAAATAAAAAATAAAAAATATTTATTTTACTTATTTGCATTCAATGTCATGTATATTTATTTGATAAAGACGTCCATAAGCAATAGCTTACTCATAGTCATCATTTATATATATTACAAGAACAAGAATATAAACAACAAAAAAAAACAAAAAAACTACAACCTCCAAATAGAAAACGGGACAATGTCACATAACAAAACTGACATTATATAATAGTATCAGGGGGTATACTTATGGAAAAAAACAGAGAAAAAAAAAACTCACCAATAGATATTCATTTAACTCCATTTTGCATTAATATCCATCAAATACATTATAAACTTTTCACACTTATAATCCATATTTTATTCAGAGTTAATCCTGCAGGTAAATAATTTAATTTAAAGCACAGTTGTATTAACACATTCAGCCCTAAGCAATTATGATAAATTATACAAAAACTAAAATAGTATCCAGAAAAATCAATAAATCCTGTTATGTCTTTGCATGTTATGGGACACTGACAAAATTACTGTCACTACATCAAATGTATTTATTTCTGGATTACGTCCCGAATGTTGTCGTACATGTCAAACTTGTGTCGAGTTCCAGAGGTGGTCTTCCCATACACTGCACCATTGAAGTACCAGGCCTGTTCAATTTGGTTGTGGTCGGATAGGCGCCTAATTAATTCTGCATTAAGATGCGTCACATCATCCACTAGTCGGTGTCCTCTCGCCTTGAACGCTGACCTGTGCCTCATCACCTTCGTTTTCTCATTATTGTTAACGAGCTTGATAAGCACAGGTTTTGAGTGGCCAGGCTTTCCAGGTATTCGATGAATGGCCATTATTTTAGACGGGTCAATGGTGATACCCTCCTTCTGCCAAAGCGCCGTTACCTCCTTAATGAGGTCTTCTTCAGACTCTGATGGCTTCTCTGTAAGGTCCATGATCTTTATATTATTTTTCCTCGAATATTGTTCATTATAATTTGCCTTGACCAGTGCGTCTTTGGATCGTGTATCAAAAGCATCAATTTTCAAACTTTGATCTTTTATTTGAGTTTTCAGTGACACAAGTTCCTTTTTTAAGCTTTCGTTTTCTTTCTCCAAATTTAACAGCTTTTTTGATAGGTCCTTTGTTTTTTCTTTAATTTTCAAAGAGACTGTCATCTCCATATTTTCATTCATATCAGCAATGATTTTTGAAATAGTGCTCTGAATAAATGTTTCTAGTTCATCCTTTTTAAGGATAAGTTTGAGATTTTCCCTCATGGATCCTTGATCTTCCCTCATGGATTTTATGTCCTCAGATAATCCCTCTAGCTGATGATTAATAACAGTTATTTCCTCAACACTAGAGTTCGCTGACATGTCACTATTTGGCCGTTTCTAAACCAGTACTGTACACCTCCCGCCATCCCTAAGAAACGACACTTCCTCACAAGTCGAGCTCCTAGTGGGATTCGAGCCCGCAGCTGTATGAGTAAATCAATAATGTGATCATCCCCAGGAAAATCAAGTATATTGGGGGTATACAAACGAGGACCCCGTATGTACATTTAATAAAACTTGTATATAAATCGTACAAATTAACCAGATTGCGTAGCAAATCCAGGCTTATTGTTTGTTGATTACCTTCTGTCTGTCGTTCTGTCTGCCTCTCTGTCTGTCGGTCTAGGCGTTTTGACATTTTGGTTAACATTTTGGAATAAAGATTTTGTTTTCCCTCATTTCTCAAAAACGAATTTGAAACTTGGCACACATGTTAATTATCATTACACAATGTTATGTAACAAGAGCCATAGCCCCCATTTACTTAGATTTTGCAGTTAAAATGTTGAACGCGTATTCCGGCATTCGCACCACTGTTGGTGCTTCATTTGTATCTATATCTTATTGGCGTTTCCACTGAAACAGGATAATAAACATATCAAACGAGAGAGAGAGAGAGAGAGAGAGAGAGAGAGATGGAGAGAGAGAAAGAGAGTGAGAGAGAGAGAGAGAGAAAGAGAGAGAGAGAGCGATTATATATTCAATTTCTGAGAGAGGGAGAGAGTGAGAAAGAGATTATATATTCAATTTCTGAGAGAGAGAGAGAGAGAGAGAGAGAGAGAGAGAGATTATGTATTCAATTTCAGAGAGAGAGAGAGAGAGAGAGAGAGAGAGAGAGAGAGAGAGAGAGAGAATTATAATACTGTTATTAGATCTGTGGTATTTTGGCGTTTCAGTTTAACATGAAAGTATTACTTTTTTAATATTTGTTTATGGCTTTTAAAAACAGTGAAAAGAATCGTTGAAGCTTTTTCATTTAAATCAACGTTTATCCAGAGCAAAACATGGTCAACATAGCAATATGGAAATTGTTTCATGTATCGACCTATTGTTTTATATTTTGTATTTTTAAAAACATTTTCTGCTTAAACATACGACGATGGCTGACGATATCATTGCCTGTCGTTTTAATGGAATCTTTGTGAAGTCTACTTTTCTGTGAAATTGAAAATGGCCGAAACGTTATGGTACTCTTGACGAGGGTGGATTTATTTGAGGTTTTACGGCGTACCAACACAAAAAGGTTATATGGCGCAAAAAAAACGAATCATTGCCCACTCTCCAGTTTCATCTAGATAAAAATATGCAGAATGGGCCTAGGACCGTCTCCTCTGCCGAACACTACATTTTTCGCTGGTCATTGTTTTCTACCACCACACAAGTAGCACCTAAAACAATACAGAAATCATGATGAAGACCTTTAATGAACATGCCAAAAATAACAAAATGAACATGAATTCGTTGTGGGGAGTGGGGCGTGGGGTGGGGGTACCCCTCTTCCTGGATAACCAGTGGTCCTATTCTTGCCCGGGAACCACACGGGTGGGTTAATGTTTACCAATTGCATGTACCAAATAGCATTCCCTTTCCCATTCATTCGCATTCATTTTATAGTAGGATTTATGAAACGAGAAGTTCCGTTGCATACACCTATATTTTAAAGATGCATGATCGTTATATGTTCTGCCCATGAGAACATTTATGGTGTGAAACCACTAATTATTTTCCCCATAGACACCAATGTTAAAGTGTCACGTAGTACTGATTTGCTGCAAATTCAACTCAAGTATGGATAATGCAGCAGTGTAATGTTCATATAGAAAACTAATTTTCCTCTTGAAAAATCACCAGAAAAAGTGGGGTCACAAGACATGTAAGAAAGTTCTTGTTTGTTTACTAAACGGGTCAAGGGTATAGCTGTTTTCATTGATTGACTGTTTTCATGGTTCACAAAGTGTAAGCATAGAGTCGAAATTTCGAAAATGTTCATCAGTGATCCAGTAAAACCTATGAATACGCTTCTTATACATACAACCATAAAACTGAATAGAAATGGGCAGTTTTCCCCTACTTATAATTCCCATTTCCATCAAAAAAGGAGGGATTACCTTTTATTATAGGAACTACATTCGACTACACCACGGAAGTTTACATGTAATTAATGGTGGTAAACCTTATCATACACCTCGGAGGTTTACATGTAATTAGTGGTGGTAAACCTTATCATAACACTTCACAGCAACATTACATGTTCAGCTGCCAAGCTAGCAGTCACCTATACTTATACAATAAAATGGAATAGTTTGTTATCTGTAGACCTCCGGAACCGCATGGGATATTTCTGATACATATCTTGGAGCTGTATTTTAAAACTACACTGGGTTTTGGTCTTTTGCAATAAATTAGGAGGCTCTGTGTTGAATCTGATAAATGCGGAAATAAGAAATTTGAATTTAAACTTAAAACATCTCTTCATTTTCATACGGTTGTGAAGTGTGCTGTTTTACACAATCGATGGATAAAGTCTAGGTATCATCTCAAGTTTTGTAAAAAAACAATAGTCTAGGAGACTAAATGGCAAAGAGCAATGATTGTGTTTACAATACCTGTAAATTGGGGCGGTATTCATTTTGATTACAAGATATACTTGCCTAGTTAAACATTGGTTGGAAGTTGAGTACATTCGAAAATACAATGTTATTATCTTTATATAAACTTGTTTTATCTTTATTTTTTTTATATAAATTTGTTTTATCTGATTGCGGACTTAATTGATTTAATTAAATAATGTGTTTTTAAATATTAAATATAGATAATAAATGAATAGTTTAGCCTATGTGTATGTATTGTATGATCCCTTAAGAACGAACTATAAACATTGTGTTGGTATCTATGTTTAAATACATACTGAAACGCAAAAGAAACGCAATACGCAATTTCCGCTATTATTGTATATACTGCACACTTAATTGCACATAATATTTCAAAGAAATCCCAAGATGTTTTGTAAAAAAAACGTTGCAGTTAATTAGAGAAAGGACACAACTGTGATGTTGTAGACGTTTTAATCACACTACAAGAACAAGAACTTCATAAATGTTAACAAGAAGTTCATAAATGTTGAAGTTGCTCTTTGAAAAACTGAGCCAGTTCAGTACTGTATTTAACGTAAAGAGTTTGCAAAATTGTGCATCCTAAGATTGCTCACATGATTGAGCCAAACGCGTACTCTGTGAATAATGAAACATTGAAGGAATACTATTTGCTGTATTATTTGTTGTTTTAGTAGTTTTGTCCAAAAGGAAATGTCTTACGTAGCCATGTACCATTCGATTAACAGCAGCATATTGTACATACAATATATAGCGGAAATTCCCGCGTTGCGTTTCTTTTGCGTTTCAGTGCATGTTGGAACACGGGCTTATGAGGTGTATTTACTAAATAAAGTGTATCAAGCAAGTAATTTAGAAGTTTTACATAAATTGTCTTAATCCTTAGCACACAACAAAAGAAATTGTATATTTTCCAAATAGAAAATCAGTTTTCATCCTTTTATATCCTTTTGCTTCTCTTTCTAGATTTTAAACCTGTTTGCTAAAACCTGTTTGTGTTATTTTTTTATTTTCAGATACCGATATCCGTTGATGGGCACTGCTATCATACTTGAAAAGCCATCAAAGGCCGACAGGAAGTATAATAGGATAATGACAAACTTTGAAAAATTCCTAGGTGATAGATTGTTATGAGTGCACGTGCACCTCGAGATTTGACATACTGTAAATATAATCATCGGGCTTAGACATGAACCCATGACTATGTCTCTCGATGTGACCATTTCGAGGGGTCAGCGCAAAACTATGAATACAGAAGGAGATACCATAGTTTTGCACTGAACCCTCGATTTGACGATGTCCGCATAGGTTCCATACACCTTCAATACAGTACAACAACATGGTGAAGATTACGCTACCGATTTGGTGTTGAAACCACCAAAACTGTTTTTCTGACTTGCGTTTTGATTTAAAGTCCGACATATTAGTAAACAGTACTGCTTGCATTTTTTAAATATAATAACAGCCACCTTGTGTTAAACGATAAATGTATCCCTATTATCAACCTTTTCATGTTTGTGACGTCATATATTGCCTTTTATTCATCTTTATAATTATGCTTTGCACATGTCGGTCTGTCTGTCGGTCTGTCGGTCGGTCCATCCAGAAATCTTCTTGTCTTTGCGAGAACTCAAGAACGGCTGGCACTACAAACTCGAAACTTGGCAGGAATGTTTGTGTCATGATCTAGTTGTGCACCTCCCCTTTTGGGTAGATTCACGTAAGAAATGTAGTTGCCTTGGTAACAAAACATATTAAAAAAATGTCGGTCGGTCCATCCCAAAATCTTCTTGTCTTTGCGATAACTCAAGAACGGCTGGCACTACAAACTCGAAACTTGGCAGGAATGTTTGTGTCATGGTGTAGTTGTGCACCTCCCCTTTTGATGATAACTCAAGAACAGCTGGCACTACAAATGCCAAACTTGGCAAGAACGTTTGTCTCATGGTGTAGTTATGCACTTCCCCTTTTGGGTAGATTCGCTTAAGAAATGTGGTTGCCATGGTAACAGAACTTGTAAAAAAAAATCACTAAAAATGCTTGTTCATTTTTTTTTTTTAAAAAATGGATTTTATATTGATTTTTAATTTTAAATCTTTCTCTTTTTTTAAATTTTTGATGTTTTTTTTTTTTTAGATTTTGTTTATTTCTTTCATTTAATTTGTTTTTAAAAATAGATTAATTAAATTGTTGGTTTTTTTTGTGTTTTTTTGTTTTTTTAAAAATTAAAATCTTTTTTAATTATTTTTTTTCCCTTTGTTGGATCAGTTTTACATAGAGTTATAGGGAAGAACTTCAAAAATCTTCTCGGAAACTACAATTTTATTTAATATCAGCTTTTGGATCCTCTACCAAGTTTGTTCAAATGGTGAACCTGGGGTCAAAATTGGGCCCCGCCCCGGGTTATCCAGTAGAACGATACAGGCCCTCTTGGGGCTATTGTTTTTAATAAACAAGTAGGTTGTGATGTGTCTATATTTAAACCTAAATAAAAATATTAATTTAAAATTATTTTTTAAATTACCTCCCTTTATTAAATGAATATTAAGATTAAATTTGATTCTAATTAAAACAAATACATTTATGATTTATTTTCACTCTTTAAACTCAAACTATTGAATAATTTTGACATATGGGATACATTATTTTGAAGAAGAATATGCAAATTAAGCAACTCATGTGAAAGCTAAATATAAAATACCTACATATATATAAGGAAAACTGCCAATGATACACTATGTATATGTGAAAACTCGGCTTCCATAACTCAAAAACAGCTGGCACTCAAAACTTGGCAATGAAGGTGGGCATATATGTTTTACAAACATCTCTTGTTATTATGTGTTTCTGTGCGTGTTCACTGAGGTCCTTGAAAACACAATGTGCGACCATTCAAAGCTAAATAACCATTATTTTTCTGTATATGTGTTATGAACAATTAGTGTCGTTACTGTAATCACATTAATCTCTGTCATCTAGACCTCTCGCGAGACTTCTCTATAAGAAGACCACACTGTGGTCTGGAGTAAAGCTTCTTTAAAATGTGTGACATATCAAAACGAGGTTTGGCAAAACACTGGCATCATCCGCTGATTGATCAACGTCAGTTTATGGTAATCACCGTCACGACGGCGTCAAAAAGTACGTGACGATACGTACAATATTTAAGAAATAATAAATACGAATACAGTTAGGAGTTCGGATGCGTAGTAATTAAATCACGAGTAACGCACGAGAGATTTAAATAATCGCATCCGAACGACAAACTGTATTTTATTTACTGCAATTACAGGTACGTATTTATTATTTCGATTCTAACACAACAATAACCCATTGTTTACGCTATTGTGGGGATATTATATATTATCTCGGAGGTCAAGGTAATCAGGCTGCTATGTTTACAGGCTGTTCCATTGGGCGCCCCCGTATGCAAAGTTCTGCGAGATACAATTTGTTTAAATACAATGGTAGTCACGTGACAAACAATTAAGTCATACGACGTCAAACGTTCTCAGCTTGTTCAAGATGCTTATTACCAAGTGACGTCATGTAACGTGGCGCTTCCAACGGATGAAATATACGCGGGGAATTAATGTTATCGTATATTCTAACACGACCTCCGCAGTCTTTCATATACACAAAGAAGAGTGACAGCTGTATATTATTATACGATAAAATACAGCTGTTCCATTAATTCACCGCGTATATTTCATCCGTTGGAATGCCACGTTACATGACGTCACGTGGTAAATATACGTCACGAAGACAAACTCAACAGTAATTTTAATGAAATGTTAATTACAACAAACTTGCCATGCTCCCAATACACACACCCGATATAAACCCGTCATATCCATCAGTACATATAACATTAATAAGCATCTTGAACACGCTGAGAACGTTTGACGTCAAACAGCGCAAGCTATATGACGTAAGCAATGACTTAATTGTTTGTCACGTGACTACTAGTGTATTGAAACGCAGAACTTTGCATACGGGGGTGCCCAATGGAACAGCCTGTAAACATAGCAGCCTGATTACCTTGACCTCCGATATATATATATAGTGCCCAAACAATAGCGTAAACAATGGGATTATTGTTGTGTTAGAATCGAAATAATAAATATGTACCTGTGTTTTATCGGTGAATAAAATACAGTTAGGAGTTCGGATGCGTAGTAATTAAATCAAAAGTGCGTTAGTACGAGTGATTTAATTACTCGCATCCGAACGACTAACTGTATTTTATTCACCGCAATTACAGGTACGTATTTATTATTTCGATTCTAACACAACAATAACCCCATTGTTTACGCTATTGTTGGGATACTATATATTATCTCGGAGGTCAAGGTAATCAGGCTGCTATTTTTACAGGCGGTTCCATTGGGCGCCCCTGTATGCAAAGTTATGTCCGGATGATAGAGACTATATTACTTTGTTTTGTGTATCATAAGTAGCGCCATAATCCATTAACTTAACTGCTTAAAATAATGATACTTATAGTTTTTCTAAACGTATTATATAATAGCTATGTCTTACTTATATAATTCCAACTGCTATATCCATACTATAACATAAAGTTAAATGTTTACAATTCTTTAATAAAATATTGCATGTGCACGTAAAATTATTGTCGTGGTTTGTTATTTGCTACATACAAATACATAGTTGTCTATGACCCGCCACGAATGTGGTGCGGGCAAATAGTGTACTATTGTTTGTCCGTCTGTTCCTTCCGTCCGAACATTCTAGTTTTACTTTAAAATTGTTGGTTAAATACATTTCTTAGAATGCAGAAGCCTTAGACCTCTCCAAGCTCAAAAATGTTTAAATCTACATGACAACTTAACCGTGAGTGAATGAAAATCATCTTAACCTACTGATTACACTTTGTTAATTTTAAAAATACAGATAATGGTGAAACAACAAGCACAACCAAGCGAATAAAGTAACAGACTCGGTTTTATTGAGTATGTATTGTAGCACCACTCCTAGCATCGGCTTAAGCAGTATTCTACTTCAGGGCCACCCATATTGGGCTCGTTGATCCCAAAGGACAAGTAAAACAAGTACTACTGATTCGTAGCACGGAGAGACTTTTTACAGCCGTCAGATGTCCATTATTAAGATACCAACAGCCATACGGTTTCAATCTTCATACACAATTGCTCCTACATGACAACAGTATGTTCTACCATCAGTAGGCCAGAGTGAATAACCTTGACCTAGTTTGTTCATTTAGTTTATTTCTCGCAAAATGTATACATTTTTTAAACTTCAAAACACTTACAACTACATGTGGATAGAAATATGAAAAAAGTAGGTCAGTGTAAGCGACACTTCTTAGTTAATTTATTTGTTTCTGGCACAATATCATCTGTACACTTTAATACAGCTGACCAACTTATGTTTGCGCCAACTTTTATGGTCCAAACCTGACTTTATTGACACAAGTTGATCGCTCTGCTGAATTTGGAACCAAGAACTGACTTGAACGCGGTATATATGGAGCTTGGTGTGGTAAAACTGAAATAAATTAAATTACACTTAACTGTGATAAGTGGTTTCACGTTACACATTATAATTATAGAATGTGAAAGATCATGGACCGTAATCACAGTGTATAAAACTCAATACTGTGATAATCACATTCTATAGTATAGAGTATATCTCACATCACACATTCTTTTCTTACAGGATATGTAAGTGGAATATTAATGCTAATGTTGTGATGATCACGCTATATAATATTCAATATATTTCACATCACACACTGTTGCAAAATGTGAAAGATAGTGGAATATTACTGCTAATTCTGTGATGATCACACTCTGTGGTAATGAGTATATCTCACATCGCACACTCTTGCAGAATGTGGGAGATAGTGGAATATTACTGGTAATGTTGTGATAACCACAGTTTCTAATTTCTGCCTAGTGTTTCGTTTCGTCACTTAAATACAAAGTCGATAATATAACATTATCGTTTCTACTTTCAGAACTTCAAATGGATTCTTTTCATACCTTTGGATTTCAAATGAGCACATTACTTAAAATTGATCCAAGTGCATTCGAATAATTGACAAATCGTATGCGGCTTTTGATTAAAAGTGCTCGTATGTACCAGTAACACGTTTAGTGCCATTAAACCTTTAATGATTAAACATTCTTGGTTAAGAGAAAAAGGTACCGTATAGTTAAAAACAGTGCCTAGATAATTAAAATCGTTTGTATACCATCTCCAGTTCTTTATTATCGTATCTCCACCTCCTCTTGCTTTAGTAGTCCGCTTTTCCTAAAAACTATTACTTTAGTTTTTGAAGAATTTACGTCTAACGTCAATCAAGCAACAAATCTGAACTATGTTGGAATTCGGACGATGAGTTACCCAGGATAACCATACCACCGGGAAACAACAATAATATTAGCGTTGAACGCTTAACACACATTTTCATCATATTGAAGAAATAATTCTAAATCTTCATAAAACGGGAGAACATTATCGGAGAAATGACCTCCTCTTGCCTTAAACCGACTGCACATTCAAAATAACTCTGAAAATGAATTGCAACATTGTACACACATTTTCACCTTTGTATACATATCCTTTACAATACGCAATATCATTCCTAATTAAGATAAATTTATACCAAAACGCATTTTTTATAACCACTATCAAACGCTTTTTTCAGGTCGACAAAAGTGCAATATAATCTTTTATTTTCGCCCAAACTTTTCTGAATTACAGAAAAACAACACTGCGTCAACTGTTGAACGCCCGGTACAAAAACCAAACTGTGCGTCTGAAATAATATTGGCAATTCTAGTATGCAATATACTGGTGAATATTTTTTTAAAAAACAAATAACAAGCGCTAATTCCCCCTTAATTATTGTTGAAAATGAGTGCATAATTATTTACTTAGAGACTGTTTTTGTCGGGGGCATAATTTTCCTGATTTTGAGTCGAAACTTTGATAGATTTTTTCCAAGCGCATCACTTTTAATCGATGCGTATATCTGATTATGATATTTTACTAGTGTCATTCCACTGATAAAGATTAAGTCGTTTTTATTTTATCAAAATCCATATTTTATTAAAAGTGCCTAAATTGACCAGTGCGGGCCTACATAAATGTATTTATTGCTTACATTAGATATAGTTCAAAGACACGTCACAGCGAGCTTTACGGGGAGTCCGGAAAACATGACATTTAAATGTATGGCGTGTTTTGTCAGGTACACAATGAATGGGCGAGCAAGCGCAAATGTTTGTGTAGGATAAGATATGTTATGACCAATTAAACTCATAGTTATTCGTAGAGGCAAACAATAGTGTTCTTAAATATCGATACTTTTCTAAGTAGTTAAATGATTAATTGTAATATGTTTAAACATCTATTCAAAACAATTAGAATACTATTGTTCACTCCTTTTCCTAACCGTAAACGACATTGTGTTGCGGAAATCAGGTAAAGCAGGCTAAATATAAAACGTATACTAATTTTATCCAGGCGACGAGATCAGTCGCATGCTACCGTTGGCAATTAATACGGTATCGGGACTTGTAATTGAAAAGAAATGCTCCTAGCATCGACGCAACCTCCGCGTCATCGACCCTAGTTCCGGCTCATTGACTCTACCGTTTGATAAATCCGTTGTTCTCTGTTTTCTGATAAACCAGTTTAGTTTAGTACCGAGTAATGATTGCATGAAAGGCTTTTCATCTCCACTTGAACAACAGCTGACTTTCATAAATAAAGTGGAGTGCGTGGTCCAGTGGTAGAGCGCCGAACTCCTGATCGAGAGGTCATGGGTTCGATCCTTCGCCGCGACAACGTTATTTATCCTTGAGCAAGATAATTAGTCCACATTGCTTAGTACTGGTTCTACCCAGGAAGCCATCGAGAGTGATTAATCTAAGTTGCAATAACTTGTTTCCCAATCGATGTAAAATAAATATGTTTAAACATAAATAAATAAGAATTGCACCGAAAAATTGCGATCTGTCGATGAAAACACACACACCTTCCAATCGTATAAAAGACATAGGCGTGAAATTAAACAATAATTTGTAAAATGTTTGCATCTTAGACATACTTTTAACACATATAATTGGGATAGCATTCCCCATTTTTGAAATAAATCGTTGGATTAATGATATTATGTAAAACAACGAGCTGAACTCTCCATTATTTTGTCATATTTGGCGGTGCTTGAGCACCGTCAGAGGTATAATGTGTGTGTGTTCGCTTACTGTGTAATTTACAAATATTGTCCGTGTGTGTTCGCTTACTGTTTAATTAACAAATATTCTTAGATTGTTTATGTATTAATACGCACTTCTCCGAGATTTTGATTATGACGCATTTGACAGACGATCAGTCGGTGTTTGTAAACAAAAGGCCGCTTAATCAGTTGATGTCCTAAATATATATGTATTTTGGGTGTTCTGGCCCAAAGCTCTCGCACTGCTCGAGTTTGGGCCAGAACTGCTCGAGTTTGGGCCAGAAACACCCAAAATACATATATATATAATAAATCACCATGAAATGGTGATTTTACTTGATTTATTAAAACTTTTTTAAAATAGGGGTAGTGAAGATTGCAAGTTTAAATGTTTTTATAAGTTATCAAAAATTATAAAAATGTTTATTTAATACAAAACAAATTTGTCGATTTGTTATCAAAATTACATTCAAATTAACAATTTTCTGACCTTGAATACAAAGGTGGTGGATCGTACTCATACATATTACTAAAACAATTTATTACACACGTTTTAGACTTTTTTGTAAGGTTGCCATTGCTTCCTTTCTTCCCTGCTCTACTAGTTCTTTTTTTTGAGCTTCACTTATTTTAGCCTTTTTTTGTTTGGTGTCTTCTTTTAAACTATAATATTTATCTAACTCATCTAAAATCATCTTAAACTCTTGATCAGATATTTGTGCATCACTCAACGCTTTTGATATTAACTGCTTTATACTATTTAACTTAGCCTCTGCCAAAGTTTTTATTTCATGATGTTTTTGAGCTTTTACATTAAGCTTGCGTCTGATAAAATTAATACAAACACCTGTAGCTCCACATACTATTGCTGCTATTTCCAAAGGTAACAAAACTGGAATAACAAATCCAATCCCAGCCATAATAACACCTGCAGATATCAAGGTAGTGTCAATTCCATCTGTAATATTAATACCACGTTTATATTTTTTATAAAGTGACTGACGTATATCTCGTTCTGTAATTAACTTTTTTTCAATTTCTGAAATCTTTTGTAATCTATAATTGTGTCCGTCTTCCACTGGCAACTCAGGATATATACTTGGTGCCGTTGGTTGCTTCATTTTTTATTAATAAATAAAAAATTAAATTAATTCAATTAATAATGATGCCACCGTATTTACAGCGGTAGCGTTAGCAACCTTGCATACAAAGTTAACAACAGAACCAGCACCAATTTCTAAAGGTTTATCAAAGTTATCATGATTGCGTGGGATGATGTGAAGCGTTATACCATAATTTGGTTGTTCAACACCATTGACAGAAACTATTACAGTTACGTCACCAACTAATCGTTCACATGCTAAACCTATTCCCATTATCCGTCCACGGCGTGTCATTACATGCCCCACATTTGATTCTGCCCCACCATTACCAAATGAGAGTATTCTATTCAACACAAGTGGGCCCTTAGCCTCTGCAAATATTGTTATAATCCCATATTTAAGATTATCAAATCTATCTCTCAAATGATTAAACTGGTTAACAAAAGGCACAATTCGTCTATATAAATTTTGAACATTATTTATCAAAGCCTCTAAGTCTTCTGTTGTTTTAGGGCTTGGTGGTCCAAATATACTCATTGTTTTTTTATAAAAATATATTTTTTAAATAATTTCTAAAACACAACTCATAGGCAAACCGCGATTATCTATATTGTTGCCATACTCATCTCTGACTTCTATTTTTAATTCAGAAATTGCACCATTCATAAGACAGTGATATTCAGGATAAAAACTTGTATATACAATATCTCCATACTACTTATTTACTACAGGCACAACCCCTATAATAGTGCTTGGTGCGCCATTGAAATAATTACTACTCGTATTAACTTGTTCCAGATGAACATATAGCTGTTTATAAGGAGCTAAATTAATTGGGTAATCCGCCATATTAGTACCTGTCAACCATTTTCTGTCCTTGAATCCCAGCATATGTGAAAGACCGCTTGACATTCGTGCCGCTATTGGCGCATGTACATGTACAATGGCTACACCAATTTGCTTAATACTGTCCAGGACAATATTTTCATTTAGCAATTTAAAATCTTCTACCAAGTCTTGAAAGTTATAGAGTCCAGCTGGTAAATGTTTTATTTTAGCTGGGTTTCTTGTCTTTATGATTTCATCATTAATATTATACCAACCGATAGTGTATGTAAAACATTTTAATCCGACGCGCTTCGTTCCATCTCTATTATCGATATACTGTTGTAAGTTAATAGAGTTGTCTATGTTTGAAATTGTATGAAACATTTTTTTTTAATATATATATATAAAAACACAAATAAAAATGATTTCTAAAGAATTCAAATATAACCCGGATGCTCACTATTCAAATACTTTTAGCAAGAAAGTGATAGATATAATAAATCAAAACATAGTCATTACATCAGACGGTAAAGGCTTTAAAGCATCATTTTCTAATGTCTTTGAAAAATACAAACTTTCATACGTTAAATCAGATGCTATAGTCCAACGCTGGGGAACAGATTGGATGTTATTTTGGCAGAATCAGTTAAACTTTGCTATTTGGTGTGCGACAACTGGATGTGGCATTGATTTTAACAATCATCTAAAAGCTGATACTTTGGTTGGATCGTTATTTCGATTTCATGTCTATTACCAAGTCAGAAGAATATTATTTGAGATGAGTGTAGCAATGCCGCAAGACTCAAATTGGAATTCGTTTAATAACACATATAACCGAAACGCATACGAGAGAATATGCAAGGAGTTTAACGTTGACTTAAATTCAGACTGGAGACAGAAACAAAGCTATAATAATGGTCTAGGAACAATTTATAATTACTGGACAAATATTGGTCATCATCCTTTGGTAAATACTGTATACGACAACAAAACGATGAGTTTTACAGTCTATGAGAGTGATAAAACATATCATATTGATTACATTGCACAAGGATTTGAGGCTGACAATAGTTGGTCAACTTTTATACTAGATTGTTCATCTGGATTTACAAGAGCTGGAGTAGAAAGAATCAATGACAGCATAAGAACATACTGCTGGGCAATTCTTGGTTCACAATCACAAACAAGAACAGATATACTGGGAACTGGAACAGCATTTGATGCACAGAAACAATTTTTAGCAAATGTAGAGGACGCAATAAATAGCCCCATTGACTTGCCCAGTCAAATTTCAAGATATGAAACCACCCTAAAATATGCAAGAAGTAAAGTAAATGTTGTCTATGGAAGTGGATTGTATATGTCTCCGAGTGACATGGAATTAAGAAACGGAATAATACAAGACTACAATAATGAAATTGTAATAGCAACCGATGCACAAGCATTAGGATTGAATAATGATGTAAATGTAAAACCAGTGCCACCAAAAAATATTCAACCTTTTCAAGGCACCACAACAAAGAAATGTTTACCAGAACATTCTGACTTTGATAAATCAATACATAAAACTGTGGAACATAACCCACCAGAAATACAAAAAATAGCGATTGAACACGAAGATAACAAAACAACTATAATTGTTGGTACTATAGTAATAGGTCTTGCTGCATTACTTATTTACGAGATTTACTAAACCACTCTTTGGCTGCCACATACAACAAACCGGAAACAAACACAAGCAAAGCCCATAGATTGTAACCAAGCCAATTAATAACATTACCTGTTGCAGATAAAAGCCATGATACTATTGCACCAATAACTCCTGGAAGTGCTGCAGCAGCTTTACCAGCTAGGTTGGCAAGAAGTTTACCAAGATTAAGTAGTTGTTTTTTTATCCAGTCTTTTACACTTGATGGATCAGGCTTTGGAGTTGGAGTTGGCGCAGCCAGCACTTGATGTGGGAATAATAGAATTAATCATCACCCCAAGAATCATACCAAATGCAGTTAAAATACTAACAATAGTAATACCTTGCTCCCTAAACAATGTTTTGATCCTCTCACCAAGAGTTGTATCCTCGTTTAACATTTTGTTTATTGTCTTTTTTATCCTGCTTACTTGGTTACGAAAAGCTTCTCTGTTCTCATTGATGACATCCATCCTTGCACCTCTCTCAGCTTTAAGGTCTTTGAGGAGATCGCTAAGTCTCTTTATCTGAAATTTATCATTATTAGCCTAGCTTGTTCTAACTTTTGTTCAGTTCTTGTTATGTCTTTATCAAGTTGTGTGAGTTTTGCCACGTTATTGGTGAGTTCTTCCTCGACAGTTGTCATCGCTTTTACTATTCCATCCATTTCACGCTTGTCTATATTTGTTTGTGTTGAAACATCAGGACGCTTGTCTATATTTGTTTGTGTTTCAGCATCAGGACGCCTCAATTACCTCCCAGTCATGGAGAAGCACTTTCTATTGACTGTGCTGTATCATTCGCAACACTTGATAAATCTTGTAATGGGATAGCATCCACATTATCTGGTAAATCGTTTATTGTGCTCTCCAATACTTGTCTAAAATTTTGTGATACTTTTGTTTTACTGTCATACTCCGGCAAATTTAAAAATTGTCTTATCGCCCTTGTTCCCCCAGAGCCAATAATCCTGTTATATTCATTTACCAAAGAACCAAGAGCAAGAAATGTAAAAGAGCCTTGCCTGGCAGTTATTCTTATTCCTTTATCACCAACAAATCCAGTATAATGTTTTACCATCATCTGATACTTTAAACTGGTCGTAATCCATTTTGTCCGGTGCCATCTTATATCGTTTTTCTATTTCATTATAAAAGGATTTTACAAGATTTTTCTTGTATATTTCAAGTGTGGCTTCTGCCAGCTCTCCTCTAAGGTCAGCAATATGGTTGCTTTGATTAAGAAGACTTCTTAGAACAGGCTCATCAGGCACCATTGGTATATCATCATCAAAGTATTCATCATAATCATCTCTATCGAACGCAGGATTGTCCATATTCAAATCCTCCTTCAGCCATTGTTTATTTTATTTAATTTTAAAAAATATATTTAAAAAATAAAAACAATGTCAGCTTACGGAAACAAACTCAGCCCTCATAGAAAACTAAGAGAACCTCATGGTACTAAAGGCATCCGCACAAGTGTAGTAATAACTAATAATCCATCAACAATAGACCAAAACCAGCAACTGCTTGTGAGATTTCCCAACCTAAGTACTAATGATGTGATAGTTCGACGTACTGCTCGTCTTGCCTTTGAAATAGAACTTAACAGCAGAACAGACGCCAACGCTACTCTATTTCAAAATCTGGGTAGAACAATTGTGAAAAAAATGACAATAAGAATAAGTGGCAACGAAGTCATGTCAATAGATGACAGTGATATATATCATTGTTATGTAGACTTATGGAAAAGACCTACTGAACGAGTAAACATAGCTTACCAAGGTATTGGTAAATCAAACATGTTAAAACATAGAATTAATGCGGGAGATGCTTCCTCAGACACCGGAGATGAAGCCATAGCAGCAGCTTATGGAAATAGATTTTGTATTCCACTGGACTTTGAAATGTTAGAAAGTCATATGCCATTTTACCAAGCGGGGCTTGGTGATAGGTTAGAATATGAATTAACGTTTAACGATTATAACAAAGTTATCAAAAGCAGTGATGCTGATGCATCTTATGTAATAAAAAATATCTGCTTGGATTTTTTTTTTTTTTTTTTTTTTTTTTTTTTAAATTTCGATCACCAAAGGTGGTGGTCCGTTTATTCTCCCCGTCATAGGTGCACGAGGGTCGGGGAGGACCATCCCTCTGTGCACCTTACAATATATTATGCATACAATTATATACAATATAACAGTGAAAAAAAAATCATATATAATGTGTAGAAAAGTTATTAATTGGGGATTTTTTCTTTTTTATCTATTCTTGAGGTCATGAGTGGGTGATCTTTAATTACAAAAACATTGTGATTGTTAAATATCAATTGATAGTTGTATACCATATCTTAAATATAATTACCTTTCATTGTTAGTTCTATTTAGATTAAAGACAATGTGTTCTTTTTTATCTTTTGTAAGGGGAGATAACTTGTAAGACATTGTCTTGTTCATAATAGAACTATTACCATCTTTTGTCTGTAATTAGTATTTGTTCCATCGGATTTAGAATGAGGGTAGAGTGGCAGTCTGAGCAAGCTTCATAAAATAAAATTTGCAGGGCGAATGCCAGTTAAATATTTAAATACTCAGCTTATCTGTAGTTCTTGCATTACAAATTTATCTCCCATTCATGACCTAGTAATAAATACAAAGTTTTTACAAATGTATTGAATAATATATGACTATGTTTATGTATGGTTTAAAGCATATTGGCATGAGATATGTACATATTTTACTTGAATTACAATTGTATGCTAAACTTTACATCATAATGTAGATTACCAAGGGGTAATAACAAGCATCGACTTATCAAATAAAGCGATCGAAGAATGACTAGTTTTAAAACTGCAAATGCTTGTCATACCTCTTGTTACATAAACGTGTTCCATAAGTTATGAAAAAATTTAGAAAAAGGTTTTTGGCAGAAAAAGATGACATGTTTCATACTCGAAAGAAGACACATATCTATAAAGTTGAGTAACTTGACATTTGGACAAATAAAATAGAATACGGAAGGGTAAACAGTAGATGTAGTTTATGATATTTATAGCAATTTATAGCATTTGCTATAGTAGCAAATAGTAGTTATGGTTCGGCGACAATATTTTCATATCGGTTCCATATTTTATGAAAGTATATATCTTTTGAGTTTGTATAAGCAATGAATTTTTCAGTTTTATAAACTGATTTTAAATAGTTTGTGACTGCTTGTGAGATTTCCCAACCTAAGTACTAATGATGTGATAGTTCGACGTACTGCTCGTCTTGCCTTTGAAATAGAACTTAACAGCAGAACAGACGCCAACGCTACTCTATTTCAAAATCTGGGTAGAACAATTGTGAAAAAAATGACAATAAGAATAAGTGGCAACGAAGTCATGTCAATAGATGACAGTGATATATATCATTGTTATGTAGACTTATGGAAAAGCCCTACTGAACGAGTAAACATAGCTTACCAAGGTATTGGTAAATCAAACATGTTAAAACATAGAATTAATGCGGGAGATGCTTCCTCAGACACCGGAGATGAAGCCATAGCAGCAGCTTATGGAAATAGATTTTGTATTCCACTAGACTTTGAAATGTTAGAAAGTCATATGCCATTTTACCAAGCGGGGCTTGGTGATAGGTTAGAATATGAATTAACGTTTAACGATTATAACAAAGTTATCAAAAGCAGTGATGCTGATGCATCTTATGTAATAAAAAATATCTGCTTGGATTTTTTTTTTTTTTTTTTTTTTTTTTTTTAAATTTCGATCACCAAAGTGGTGGTCCGTTTATTCTCCCCGTCATAGGTGCACGAGGGTCGGGGAGGACCATCCCTCTGTGCACCTTACAATATATTATGCATACAATTATATACAATATAACAGTGAAAAAAAATCATATATAATGTGTAGAAAAGTTATTAATTGGGGATTTTTTCTTTTTTATCTATTCTTGAGGTCATGAGTGGGTGATCTTTAATTACAAAAACATTGTGATTGTTAAATATCAATTGATAGTTGTATACCATATCTTAAATATAATTACCTTTCATTGTTAGTTCTATTTAGATTAAAGACAATGTGTTCTTTTTTATCTTTTGTAAGGGGAGATAACTTGTAAGACATTGTCTTGTTCATAATAGAACTATTACCATCTTTTGTCTGTAATTAGTATTTGTTCCATCGGATTTAGAATGAGGGTAGAGTGGCAGTCTGAGCAAGCTTCATAAAATAAAATTTGCAGGGCGAATGCCAGTTAAATATTTAAATACTCAGCTTATCTGTAGTTCTTGCATTACAAATTTATCTCCCATTCATGACCTAGTAATAAATACAAAGTTTTTACAAATGTATTGAATAATATATGACTATGTTTATGTATGGTTTAAAGCATATTGGCATGAGATATGTACATATTTTACTTGAATTACAATTGTATGCTAAACTTTACATCATAATGTAGATTACCAAGGGGTAATAACAAGCATCGACTTATCAAATAAAGCGATCGAAGAATGACTAGTTTTAAAACTGCAAATGCTTGTCATACCTCTTGTTACATAAACGTGTTCCATAAGTTATGAAAAAATTTAGAAAAAGGTTTTTGGCAGAAAAAGATGACATGTTTCATACTCGAAAGAAGACACATATCTATAAAGTTGAGTAACTTGACATTTGGACAAATAAAATAGAATACGGAAGGGTAAACAGTAGATGTAGTTTATGATATTTATAGCAATTTATAGCATTTGCTATAGTAGCAAATAGTAGTTATGGTTCGGCGACAATATTTTCATATCGGTTCCATATTTTATGAAAGTATATATCTTTTGAGTTTGTATAAGCAATGAATTTTTCAGTTTTATAAACTGATTTTAAATAGTAAATAAAGTTGAGGCAGGATGGTGCAGAATTATTTTGTTTTTGAAAGAATATATGGTATTTTCCTAAAATTAGAATTTTATTAAGGATATTATCAAATTTAGTATTTCCTAATATATTATCTGAGTCTGACCAGTTAGTCACTATGCTAGTACATGTGCTGTTAATTAAAGTAGATAAGTCTGACCAAAATAACTTTGAAACCTCACAGTCATAAAATAGATGTTTAATTGTTTCTACCGCTTTATTACAAAGAGTACATTTATCAGAATGAGAAATGTTCATTTTTTTTAGTAAATAATTGGTACCTAGAATCCTATGGTTTATCCTATACTGGAACCATTGGAGTTTTACATCCTGATTTATTTTAAATGTTGCAGCAAAAATGTTATTCCAATTTAGGTATTTATTATTAAATTCTTCATTCCATTTTATTATCGCTGATGGGGTTATATTTTTTATAAGAATTGCATCATAAATTGATCTGCTACCTTTCATATCTTTTAAAATGTTTGATAGATGGAACGGGATTATAGGATTTGTACCTTTGCAAGGAAAAAGTGAGAACTTGTATGAACAGAGCAGCCTTTTAATTGATGCTACAACACCTTCATATTCTAGAAAATTTGTTTTTAATTCATAGGTTTCTTTAAGGACTTTAAATGATAAAAATTTACCGCTTATATCAAGCAAGTCATTGATGAAAAAAATGCCTTTCGAGAACCAATGGTGCAAAAAAATAGTTGAGCCTCCGACCTTTAAATCTTCGTTGTACCATAACGGAACACCATGAAACTGATGCCATGAGGTTGGTGAAAAATTATGTAAATAATATTTATAACTTTCAAATACATCTTTCCAGAAAGGGTTATCCAATGTTTTTAAATTGTTATTTATATAGTCTATGCCAAATAATGTAAAATCTTTTATCCATGGGTTCATGTCTTGAACAATGCTTAAGTAGTTATTTTCGCTTTTCAAAAGACGTCTTATCCAGGTGATTTTTAAAGACTTAAAAAAGCAGTCAATATCAATCATTCTTAAACCACCTCGCTTTTTATCTTGATATATAACTTGACGTTTGACTTTATCTTTTTTACCACCCCACAAAATGTTGAAAAATAATGATTTTAGTTCATGTATTACACTTTGATGGGGGTTAGGTATTGATGAAATTAAATGATTTATTTTTGAAGTGGCTAGACTCTTTATTACGGTGATTTTACCTATTGGTGAGAGGATCCTTTTTGACCAGCTACTCAAGAGTTTCTTTATATCTTCAATTTTGCTTTTATAATTAATAGTACATATTGTGTCTAGGTCTACAGAGAATTTAATTCCTAAAAGAGTAAAGGAGTCATGTTCCCAACATAGTTCATATTCTCTGCAAATTTTCACATTACATCTTTTTCTACAGCCTATCCAAATAACCTTAGTTTTATCTAAGTTCATATGAAGGCCGGAGACTCTTGCATAAAATGTTAAAGTTTTAAGAGCGTGTCTTAGAGATTTTTCTGAACCATCCAGTATTAATGTAGTGTCATCTGCATATTGCGAAAGTATATGTTCTTTGGAACCTATTCTTAAACCTTTTATATTTATATTATTCCTTATCAAGACAGCCAGTATTTCTGAACACAGAATGAATATATATGGAGAGAGTGGGTCGCCCTGACGACAGCCTCGATGTATAGAAAACCAGTCTGAGAGGTGGCTATTTACTATAACACATGATTCAATATTGGTGTAAAATACTTTTATCCATCTTTTAAAAATTGGACCAAATTTATAGAAATCAAGTACTTCAAAAATAAAGTCCCAAGCAAGTGAATCAAAAGCTTTTTCAAAGTCGATCAAAAGGAGCAGTCCAGGTAGACTGTATTTTTCAGCATAAAACATAATATCATATACCAGTCTGGTATTTTCTCCCATATATCGCCCAGCTAAGAAGCCAGTTTGATCTTTATGAATTAATGATTGTAAAACAAGTTTTAGTCTTCTAGCTATACATGCAGATGCTAACTTATAAGACACATTTAAAAGAGATATTGGACGCCAGTTCTTTAGATATAATTTATCTTTGTCTCCTTTTGGAATGCATGTAATTACACCCTGTCTTTGTGAAATTGATAACTGCCCAGTAATAAAACCGTAATAAATTGACCGTAGAACAAATTGACCGATATCTGACCAGAAAAAATTGTAGAACTCTACTGTAAAACCAGAATTTCCTGGGCTCTTGTCATTTGACATTTGTTTCAAACTTTGAAGTATCTCCTCATATGTAATATCTGATTCAAGTGTTTGCTTAGTGTTATCATCTAACTTAGGGATTTTACAGTTTGAAAATAAATCATTTAGGTCAACTGCCTCAGTCGGATGATGAGAATATAGTTTTTTATAAAAATTCTTTGTTTCATTTATAATACCGTGCTGAGATTTAATAATAGTATTGCCTTTAGACATTAGACTTGACATACACTTTGAAGTAAAATTCTTATTTTCTAGATTACAAAAATACTTTGACATTTTCTCTCTCTCTTGAATCCACTTTGCTCTTGATCTTATTTTAATACCCTCCATCTTTTTTTCTCTTATCTCATAAAGTTCTTTTCTTTTACTTTCAAGTAATGAATGATTAATATTAATATCTTTCTCTAATGTATCTATATCTGCTATAAGGTTTTGCTCACGTTTATCTTCTGTTTTTTTTACATGCGAAGAATATGCTATAGTTTTTCCTCTTATTTCCATTAACAGTACATCAAAGAAGAGTTGATCATTTATATTTAAGATAAGATCTTTATCGGAAACACAACTTATATTAGGATCTTTTACATATTGCTGTTTAGTCTTTTTTATAGTTTCTTTAATTTCATGTACATATTTTTCATCTTTTAAAAGAGAGTTATTCATTTTCTAATAAGAACGTCCTTTAACAAATTTACCAAATTCAAATGATAATATAACCAGACTATGATCTGTTCTATATCCTGGTAAAATATTTGTTTCGTCAATATCAGTAATTAGTTTGTCCGAAATTAAAAAATAATCTAGGCGTGCTTTTTTATTTGAGTTTTTTTTTAACCAGGTAAATTGTCTATTTTCCAAATGTTGATCCCGCCAACAATCTATTAAGTTGAATTCACTTATAATATTTAAAACTTCATCCCTTGCTTTTGGGTTATTAATATTAACATAATCGTGGCAATCTATATCTGGATTTAAAACCAAATTAAAATCTCCTGCTATTATGGTAAGGCAGTCTGTATTTGAAATGTCATTATGTATTTCCTTATAAAAGTTAGGGTCGTCTTTATTTGGTCCGTTTATATTTATCAATCTCATTCTTTTTTCAAAAATAGTTATATCTAGTATTATCTTATTTCCATCGTTACCAGAAAATTTAGAATGTAATTTATATTCAAAAGTATTATTAAAAAGAATTGCCACACCTCTAGACTGGCTTGAAAAATTATTAAAAAAACATTCATATCCCCATTCTGTACGTATATATTTTTCATCTCTTTCAGTAAAATAGGTGTCTTGTAGGAAATAGATAGAATATTTCTTACTTTTAAGGTAATGCAGGGTATCAGTCCTTTTTTTTTTATCACTTAGACCTTGGACATTCATAGATGCAAATGTTACCCGATCATCCATAATTAAACTTTATATGCGAATCCTTATATTTTGTAGGAACACTGGCTTGGAATTTGATACGGTTAGTGATGTTGAATTATCCAGACAAATAAGACAGCAAATCAATGGTAAGATGTCATTTATGTATGATCGTATCTTGCGACATAGAAAAATAATAGCAAACAAATCTGATACTCTTTGGAACATCAACATTAATGTACCAGCACGGAGCATGAAAGGTATTTTAATGCTGTTTGAAGACCCAGAAAGAACAAGCACAGAAACCTATTACAACCCAAAGATTGAAAAGGTTGAAATGACAATAGAGGGAGTACCAAATCAGTTGTATAGTCAGGGCATGAGGGCATATCAACATTGGGATGAAATCATCAAATATTTTGCCTTGACATCAAAAAGAAACAAAGAGACAGAAATAGCAGCGAGGGACTTAAACTTTACCAGTGTTTCTCTTGAGACCTATTTGACAAAATCATATGCTTTGTGGCTTGACCTTAGAACATGTGATGACAATTTATTACACGGCAGTGGAAGAAGAATAGAAAACGGCAGTGAAGGCATAACGATATTAATAAATAAAAAAGCAGATGCAGATAAAACTTTAAATATTTATATATATATAATATATTCACACAGTGCCATTATTTGTGGTCAGACAGGCTGTGGTAAAACAGAGTTTGTTCTTGACATACTTGAACAAGAGTATGTTGGAGTTTTTAAACATATAATTATATTGTGTCCAACCATAGAGTGGAACGAGGCTTATAAAAATAGATCTTGGATAGGTGATGTGAAAAACCCAAAAGATAAAAAAATAATAATTGTCAATCCCGTGAGCAACGGTAAAGAAATGTTACAAGAACTGTTGCGTTTCTTTTTCAAACAATATGCTGGCCAGCCCACATTATACATTATTGACGATTGCTCAGCCACAAAAGAATTAACAAAGAAAAAAGATATGTTGTCAGAGTTGGCATTCTCTGGCCGCCACGCCAAACAATCAGTGTGGGTCATTTCACAGAGATATAATTCTGTATTGAAAGATTTGAGAGAGCAAGCAAAATGGTTGTTTATATTTTACACCAAAGACAGAGATAGTTATGAAAATTGTTTGAGAGAAAATGATGTTATTCCGACGCTGGAATAGAGAACCAGAATAAGAAAAGCTTTAGCAAAGACTAAATATTCGAAGTTGATATTGAGGACTGACCAACCAACTGGTTATTGGGTTGAATAATTTATTTCAAAAATACAAACTAGAGTGTCCCATATAAACCATAAACTCATTGCACTAACCAATATCGGTACAACATCACTACTCATGTTTTTCGGGGCTTGTAAAGCATACCCTATTGGCTCACATATAAAATATTCTACGCCATCCTTTGTCACAGAAATTACAGGCGTTTCCTGTGCACCTTTTGCATACGTTTGTAAAAACTTACTTTCTGAAACACATATACAACATTTTACGTCATCGTCATCTCTTGTCATGCTGTTTTATTTTTGCTATAATCACTATTCTCACCGTCTGTTATTTTCAAATCCATTTTTTCTTATATAATATTTTTTTATTATTACAAAATATATTTATTTCATAATATCCGCAGGTATAATACCTTTTTTTTTACAACCGTTGCTAATAGTAATACTAACAGCAAAGTAGCAATGTTAATAGCAATACTGACCATGAATATAGTATTGCTAATAGCATTGCTCATAGCAAAGTAGCAATGTTAATAGCAATGCTTGCAGCAAATTAATAATGTTAATAGAAAAAATAGCAATGTTAATAACAATGCTATTAACAATACTAACAATTACTAGTTGCATGAATATCGCAGCTAGTTGTTTTGTATTTTATATTTATTTCAAGATAAAAAATAAGATTAATAATATAAAAATGAATGCGGAAGAACTATTACAAAATATATCGGAACAGACGGAACCAGATGAATCAAAGCAACAAGAAACAAAAAAAGAAAGATTATCAGCCATAGTGGCTGGCGGTGGTAGTCGTCAATATTTGGGTAAGGACATACAACTCACAAACATAGATGGCATGTCACCAGATGAAATTAACAAACTTTACTGCAGATATGAAGCAAGACTTGGGGCAAGCATGACCAAGACTTTAGGCAATTCTTTTATTAACTTGTATGTGATGGGAGTATCAAAATATTTCTATGTGACAAATCCACCAAAGCTGATAGAAGATTTGGAGGAAGACCCATTTATTAATCATGCTTTGACAAGTGCTTGTTGTGAGTTGTATTACAGGTATGGAATGTGCTTAGCACCATTTACAGCAATACTGACAACTGTCAGACATATTGATTTTAATAAAAATAAAAATATAGATAATATAAATGGAGAACCAAGAGAGTGAAGTTATACCTGTTGTTACACAACCTATTGAACAACAAAAAGTAAAAAATCCAAAACGAATAGAGGCTGGGAAAAAAAGGAGCAGCGGCAAGAAAGGCAAAGCGTTTGCTTCAAGATGTTACAAATCAAAATGCTGCAAATCAAATAACAAAAATAACAATAGGTGAAGAAGAACCAGAAAAAATCAAAATAAACGTATACAAAAATTATATTCCACCGTGTGTGGTTTTATTAGGCATTGCTGGGTTGGGTTTGTATATTTATAACAAAAAATCTGCTACGCAACCTGTAGCTGTGCAACCTGTTCATGTTGCACCAAAAGACCCGTTTGATTTTTAATAATTTATTTTAAAAAAATAATCATATAAAAAAAATGGCAGCAAGTATTGACGGAAAACAAATTGTAAATATGATGTATCATGCTGGAGTGGAAACACTTTTAACTATTGGATATTCTGAGATTGGCAGAAAACTACTAAAAAGACCAGCACCTAAAGTGGATTTTAATATGGTAGATTTTGGGATGCTGTCTGTGGATATAATGTTAGCAATGGCTACAAAGGATATGCTGATTAAGCAAGGTATTATTCCTGCGGATATTATGAAATAATTTTAAAAATATATATATAAAAAAAATGGCAAGTGCAGTAGCAATGATGATAGGTGGCGCATTAACAAATGCATTAGCGTTTAGTGGTTCAAATTATTTCTTTTCAAAAATGGGAAGTCATTCAGATGAGGAAAGACAAAGGCATGACAAAGCAGTGGAACAATTAAACGCAGCACAAGCGGAGTGGAATAAAAAAAGAACAGAGAGATTAGATTTTATTAATAAGCAACTGCAAAAAGAGCATCATGCAGAGCAGACTTTTGATGATGTAGACCAAGCTATGAAACAGTATTATTACATAACTGGCAAACATTTACTTTTGGAACCGGAGCCCAAGTTGAGTGATTTGTATACACCATCTCCGGATCAACAGAATATAGAAATTACGTTTATTGTGGTGGGCATGGCTGCAACTGGATTTGTGGCGTATACATTGATTTCATAAAAAAAAAAAAAGTTTAAAACTATAATTACTTTGGACTTTTTTGAATTTGAAATGACTAAATATGTTTACTTTGAAAAGACTAAGTCATATGCATGATACTTATTTTTTTTGTTGTTCTTACATGGTTTCAATCCAAGTGGTCGCATATAATATGGTGGTTTAGCACTCTTCTCTAATTTATCTTTGAGATGACCAGGCGCCCATACTTCACCGTTGTCTAATAATGTCAATACCATGGATGGACCATATTCAGTTTCTACTATTTTCGTATCTGTAATAGTGTATATTTTATTTAGTTCCAAGTCTGTATATTTCTTTGTGCTATTTTGATTTTGCTCTTCGAGCAGTTCATCAAATTGTGCAGTTGTGATATCCATTTTTTCTTTATAGTTATATAAAGTTTAATCTTTAGTAGAAAAAAATGGAAAAGATTTATTACAGCCCAAAAGGATTTTGGAGAGGTTACACAGCAGTTAAAAAATTAGCAAAAGAGGCTGGTGTCAGTGAAAAAAAGGCATTAGAATTTTTAAAGAAACAAGCTGTGTGGCAGATTTATTTACCTGAGCCAAAGAAAATAGTTAGACCCAGGTTTGATGTTTCTACTAAGAATGGAGTGCATCAAGCTGATTTGTTATTTCTGCCGCATGATACTTTTGGCTTTGGTCGTGGACGCAAAACATATAAATATGCATTGACTGTGGTTGATATTGCGAGTAGATATAAAGAAGCAGAGCCACTGACTTCCAAGGATAGTAAAGAAGTTGCTAAAGCATTTGAGAAAATATACAGTCGACATTTGAAATATCCAAAGTTATTACAAGTGGATCCAGGCAGAGAATTTATGGGTGCAGTATCGCAGTTGATGGCAAAACATAATGTAAATATCAGACGAGGCAGAACAGAAATACACAGAGACCAAGCTTTAGTGGAAAGATTTAACAGAACATTAGCTGAGAGATTGTTTGGTTATCAGTATGCTAAGGAAATAGATTCACAAAAACGTAACAGAGAGTGGGTAAAAAGATTACCAGAAGTTGTTAAAGCCATAAATGTGGAAACAAAAAAGCCCCCTCCTGTTGAAACAAAAATATTAAAAGATGATCCTATCTGTATGAATGCAAATGTAAGATATTTATATCAACCCGGGGAACAAGAAGGTGGAAGACGCAGAGCAACTGATCCAATGTGGAGTGTAGATATTCACAAGATTAAAAGTTATATGGTGACGCAAGGTATAAGAGTTTATTATTTGAAAGCACCAGCGCCGCAGAGAGGATTTGTCAAAGAAGAATTACTTATTGTTCCTGCTGATACTCAAATTCATAAGTTTTTATAGAAACCATGAGCATCAGTTGTACTTCCATCTTCTCGGATGTATCTTTTTGAGTAAAATGGTGATAATGTAACTTTGTTTACTGTTATGCCATATATTTGATGTTTTATTGATCGCATCATATTCATTTCATGGTTATATTTTTTCTTGTTAAATAGTGCATCCTTGTAGTTTTCAAAATTTATTTGTTTTTTGACTACATAAGTTTTTACACCCTTTGCTTTTTTAATAAGTTGTTCATCCGCTCTCAAAATAGAATATAGCTTGGGTCTTAATCCAACATACTCAGCTATAGCAACACCAGCACATTCGTCTTTCATTTTACCCAATACTTTTTTGTTTGTATCATCATGCATTGGGTGATCTTGAGGATAATCACTCAAGTCATACTCATCTTTCATTTCAGCCATGTCTTTGTATGCATCATCTGTTCTGATGTCTACAAGCAAGCTGTCAGTATATGTGTATAATAAAGTACAGTTATCTCCATACCTTTTTTTCAAAGTATTATAATACCAATCATACATCATATACTTTGATAAATCCAATACTGACATCCCAACATAGATTGGTTTGTTTAATGTTAATTTTGTTTTGTTCACATGTATTGCTGACAATTCATCTGAAAATTTTATACGCCTGTTAAAGTTGGGTTTGGCTATTATTTTTCTTATCTTTTCATTTTCGGAGCCGTCAGTTCTGACTAGTTTTATATCAGTTCGCTTGCGTAGATTTTCCATTGTCTTGCCAAACACAGAGTTGTTCATAAGTTTGTAAAAATCTTTTTCAAAGTTTGATTTAGCTTTTTTCCTAAGTTCTGTGTTTAAATTTATGTATGATTTCATCCATGGTTTTTCATTAAATTCTAATACTCTGTGTATTTTCTTTAGTTTCATGCCCAAAGATAAATACAGTTCCAGGTTTTTGTAATGTATCACATATTTTTCTTTGTCCCTAAGATTGGGAACTAGTTGTTCTGTATTTATCATGCTATTATTTTCTAACAGATCTGTTTGGTATTCAGACAACCATTCTTTTTTCACTGCTAATCTTTCCGGTGCAAGCGGATAGTCATTATGAGATTCATGAAGTTCTTTAGGATATTCCAAATCAACTTCAAGCATTTGTCCTTTGCCGGGTTTTGGTCTAGAAAATTGTTCACTCTTTTTGGTTTTACAAACAAAGCCAGAATATGGAAGTGGCTGACTCATTGCCCACCCATAAAGATTATTTGCATCATAATACATTAAAAAGTTGTTTTACTCGTTAGAGTCATAATCAGCTACATGTGAATTGTTTGCTTTGGCATATCGTTTTGATACCATACTAATTCCACCACGCATTCCTTTTTCTATAAATAAGTGCTTGTCAATGTCTGTCAAAAGTTCTAAATCTATTTTTGAATGTTTAAGTAAAGCATCCCAAGATAATCCAGGTGCTGTATAGTAATGTAAAGCATCAAGTTTGTATGCACTCATACATGTTTTTCTAAAAGTTTGAAACACATCTGCTAACAAAGTTACATCAGTTTTTAGATATAAATCATGATAGTCTCCAAGAGTTTTACAGTTAAACTCTTTCCATATTTTTTGAGCATATTCGTAATCTTTAGAACTTATACTTTCATCTGAAAGACTACTGTAAAACTTTTCTATAGGCGGTAATTGCGTTTCCTTGAATCTTTCCATACTGTCCATATATTCGTATGGATAAACACCTTTTCGTAAAAGTAAATCTGTTTGTTCTCCAAACTGATTTTTGGTAATTTGGAAATCAGATTTGGCTGTTGCTTTAACCAATTTTTCCAGAGACGAAGCCATAAACTGAAAGCTATCCAAAAATCTAAGTTGTCCGGCACTAAATGAAATATACTTTTCAGCGTTGTTTGGAATGCATGTAATATTACCTGTCATTTTATATATTTTTTGCATTATAAGATGACTATCATATCCTTTGAGGTTGTGAAATATAACAGGTATAGGTGTTTTGTTTGGTTTTATTTTCAGCTTTAGGTTACAGTTTTTATTTGCTGCACCTCTATATTCACCTGTAAAATGACAGTGGTCTCTTACTTTACAGTTTTTACCACATTTCCTACCTATTTCATCCTCGCATATCCAGCAGTGTGTTGCTTTTTCATAATCTTCCTCATTTTGCTGCGTCATGATTAATGGTTTTGGGTGAGCAAATATTTTATTAATGTTGCTCTTTTCACATTCTATGCGATTTAAAAACTTTTCAACAGTATCTTCACCTCTGTAAATAACAGGTTCTTCAGCTTTGCCATCATATCTGACAACCTGGTATCCAAAACCACAAGCTTCGTGTACATTTGTGATTTCAGATTTCTTTCCAAATTTGATTGATTGAGGTTTGATTATACTCCCAAAATCAGCATATATTGCATAAGGCACAGGCATCTGATTTTGATGATTTTTAAATTTTACATTATTTTTACTTTCTTTTGGCATTTCTATTCTGCAAGAATTTTTGTTAATACCATCACAGTCTTCTTTGTGTTTGGTAAGTAGTACTTTTCCAGAATAGCCGTGAAGGCAACGATCGCAGAAGTAAGTTTTACCATGATGTTTGTTTTGATCGTAAAGTAATCTATTTAAATTTTTAATCCAGCAATAGTGATATTTTGTTGTTATTGTTTTTGGTTCGTTGGGATAATCATCAGGGTTATAGTTGTCATCTATAATTCCTTCTTCATTATTTGGATCGTCTTCGTTTTCTGATTCAACCTCAGTGTCTTCAGATATTAAGATCAAATTAATTCGTTCAATATCTTTTGGTTGTTCTGATATTTTATATGGAAAAACAGATACCTTTTTATTTTTTCCTGTTATGGTATATCCATAAACATTAATAGCAAGATTATTTTGTTTTTCTACTTTGGTTATTTGAGAAATTGGAGTGGGAAAGTCAATGTTATCTTTCTTCAAAAACTCTATACTAGGATACTTTGATAATCTGTCTGTATGATCTGCAGCTGGATTTAAAGCAGAATTTATTGCATGAAACAAACATTTATCATCATTGTTTTTCACATTTATAATTGCCTTCTTATCAGCTACTGCTTTAGGCAAAGGAATATATGAAGAACCTTTTAACGGCTCGTACTTTGCAATATTTAAGTAAAACGTAACACAGTGATCAATTTCTAATCCGGATGCTGTGTTTGTAAATCTTTCAAGGCTCTCTTGTATATTTGCAGATGATTTATCGTAAGACTCATTTATTTTTTCAGAGTTTAAGATTGCATTTTGTTTACTGTATAATACTGCCGTGGTGTATTTTTTGGTATCACCATCATCTTTGAATAAATCTACAGTAAGACCTAATGAAAACTTTAATCCATTCATCTCTGTCAGCTCTTTTGTTTTGTAATAATGGATTTTTTATCACGCAATAGTTTTTGAGGGTCTTTGTATTTCTCGGCAGATATCTCGTATGCTTTAAAATAGCCACACATTGGTTTGTCAACCTGTTTTAATTCTTCTTTAGATTTTCTATCATTAAGCTCTTTCAACTCATTTATAACATTGTCTCGTGATTTAGCATATTTTTGATTTTGCTCATCTTGCAATTTATCATATTTCTGCTTTTCTCGTTTACGTTGTTTCTTAGCACGTCGTCTCTTGAGTAAATTTTCTAATGTTTGAAATTTAACCTCTTTTAAAGTTTCTTTTGGAACTTCTTTCAATGCATTTATACCGTTAGATAGTGTTTGCTTATCTATTACACCTGTATCAAACAGGCGTATTAAATTTTCTATAATCTCTTCAGTCTTCATTATTTCTTTTTGATATACTTATATTATTTTTTTTATTTAATATAAAAAAATATATCAAAAAGAAACAATGGAAATTAATGTTTGCAAATTTCTTAAAATTGGATTACACAATCCGTGTAAAAATAAAACTACAAAAGATTCTAATTATTGCAGTTTGCATAAGTATAGATTAAAAACAAGTCATGTATTGCCGTGCTCAATATGTAAAAAAGGCACAAGAGCAAAAAATAAAATTTGTGCTGATTGTGGTGGAGTTTCAGTCAGAATAATGACACGTTATTGGAAATTTAAAGATTATAATGCTGAGTGCTTAAAATTTAGACGTATTGATGTTTAACCATATAAAAAAAATATGTTGTAATTTTGATAACTTATAAAAAAAATTAAACTTGCAATCTTCACTACCCCTATTTTAAAAAAGTTTTAATAAATCAAGTAAAATCACCATTTCATGGTGATTTATTATATATATATGTATTTTGGGTGTTTCTGGCCCAAACTCGAGCAGATGTATTTTGGGTGTTTCTGGCCCAAAGCTCTCTTTTCTGGCCCAAACTCGAGCAGAGCGAGAGCTTTGGGCCAGAACACCCTAAATACATATATATCCTAAATAAGAAACAATGTTCAGAATAAAGGCAATTTATTATTTATTTAGGTCATACATACCTATTTTATCAAAATTTCACTAAGTCAACTTTTTATCATCTGTTTAAAAGGTTATAAATCGAGTTAAAATCGTGCTACAAGCAGACGGTCTGTGTTTATAGAAAATGTACCATGTTACTAAAAATAGAACAGTCAGTGCTCGCTGAAGAGCTTGCTTAGAAAACAATCTACGGAAGCTAATTCGAGCCTTATGAGTTAGCTAAAATATGTTTACATACGAATTGAATTGAATTGGGGTTTAAGGCGCACCAACACATGAAAGGTCATATGGCGCCTAACAGGCATGAACATGCCAGGCTTATCCTCCATGTACATCGAGATAAAATATGGAAAATGGGCCTAGAACCTTCTCACTCTGAACTGCAGAGTTGCTGCAAATTCTATCGTAGAAACTCCATTTACGCTGGAGCCACGTTTATTGTTTTTCTGCCACTGCTCTTTTGAAGTGAGCGAGATGTCACTTGAAACAATGCAGGGATCATGATGAAGACCTTTAATGAACATGAACAAAAAATGATAAAATGAACATGAAATACGAAATCGGTAAGGAATATCAATAATCTGAAACATCACTGAATGTAAAAAACAAATCATGAAAGTTATATTTACAGCATTTCCATTTCCCATCCATTCCAACACTTACGATTAAAAAAGCACCGCCCATCAGTGCCTTCAGCACTTTGATAATCCTTGTCACAACCTCGGAAGTGTCATTAGTGTTTAGTACCCGTGTGTAGCACCGCTAAATGTGAAAATTCCGATAAATGTTAAAAATCTTCCGTTAAATGTAAAAAAAACTTCCTCTAAATGTAAAAACTTCCGCTAAATGTAAAAAGAAAAAACTAACCGCTAAATGTTATAAATTTTAACATATAGCGTTTAGTGGAATCCGTTAACCGCTAAATGTTAAAAGTCACTAAAGTTGCCTGAAGTATGTAAGGGTATGAACAATGCTGTTTTAATCGACTCGATGACGTTGTTATCAAAGTAATTCATAACGACAAACTGATGCTGCTGTTACTGCTGCTGTTTTCTGTTTCATTTAGCGGAAGATTTTTAACATATGGCGGAAGTTTTTACATTTAGCGGAATTTTCACATTTAGCGGTGCTACAACTGTAGAATTCACTGGTAAAATGTATATACCGTTCGAAAAGGTCGCTTGCGAAGTTGAAGTTATATTCAATATTAAACAAACTAGATAAACTAGAACTCTATTCCTGAGAAACGGATACACCCATAAATCCCCACCCCGCCCCCCTCCCCCTCCCTTACACACAATGAAAACAATCAATAGGAAACATAAAATTCTAACGAAGAAATGGCCGTAACTCCAGTAATACAATGTTGATTTTGGAGCCGAATCGATATGCCCATCTTGATATCATAGGTAAGCATCCTGTTCCGGAACAATCAGTTGAAATATGAGACGCAAATGATAGTATAGTATAACATTAGACAAAAAAGGGGCCATGATAAAAGGTCGATTTTGGCGCCGAACGATATGCACATTTTGACATCATAAGTAATATTCTGTAAAATTTCAAAACAATCAGTGGAAAACTGCAGGAGGAAATAGAAATATATCATAAACCTTTACGAAAAAAGGGCCGTACCTCGGATTATACAAACTTAAAGTTATATTTGGCGCCGGCTCGATATATGCACATCTTAACAGTATAGGTAAGTATCTTCGAAACAATCAGTTGAAAGCAGGCCATAGACGCACCAGATAATATAACGTAACATTTGTTGAAAAAGGGGCCATACCTCTGATAAAACAGGATCGAATGTGGCACCGAATCGTTTTGCTTTGATGTGCGCATGTCTAAACGGAAGGCGATGGAGCGATGGTACGATGTAGCAGGGGGCGATGCAACATCGCACATCAACTGCGATGGTGCGATGGCACGATGGTACGTTGGCGATGACACGATGGTACGATGGCGATGGTACGATGGTCCATCGAGTCATCGCCATCGTATCATCGTACCATCGCGCATCGACGTGTAACAGGTCGATGCGCGATGGTACGATGGTACGATGGCGATGGTACGATGGTACGATGACGATGACATCGTACCATCGTACCAGCGCCATCGTACCATCGCGTCATCGTACCATCGCCATCGTACCATCGTGATATCGCCATCGTACTATCGTACCATCGCGCATCGACTTGTAAAGGTCGATGCGCGATGGTACGATGGTCCTAACGAAACACCGTAGTAGAACAATCAGTTAATATATGCAATTATTAGGACAAGGGAAATAACACAAATAATCAAGTTGTGTAAACACTAGAAAGAGTTGTGTCCCTCGAATGTGTATATTAAGACAACCAGTGTCACAAAGATGGTTTGTCACTGACCGAGACATTACGGCGTTATGGGTTAGTTAGGTTTCATTTTAATTCTTTGTTTAAGCCTTTCCAAAATAAAACAGGAATTTTGAGAAATTATTGACAATTCAAATTGTTGTTCTGAAGCAAATATCTGCCTGTGAAAACCTAGATAGTTTAGAAGGATATTTGCCTTTATTACATAACTGTCATAAATTTACATTGAACTATGAATGATGTAATTTTAGTATCACACAAAAAAAGTTATATCGTCACTAGTGATGATATAACTTTGGCGGAACTACTTTCTTAATATATTTGTTAAAAACACACTGGTTTAAAGTTAAAATAGTTTTTAATTTCTTCTTTTACGTAAAGTTATATAATAAACAGTATAATTAATAGCATAAATTTGATACTGAATTTATGTCACTCGAGGAAAAAAGTGGTAATTTGGTTAAAAAAAAAATGGTTCTCGTT
This sequence comes from Cyrtodaria siliqua, assembly GCA_037043455.1. Lineage (NCBI taxonomy): Eukaryota > Metazoa > Mollusca > Bivalvia > Adapedonta > Hiatellidae > Cyrtodaria > Cyrtodaria siliqua. The sequence goes on from JAWPHD010000327.1 coordinate 396,689, forward strand.
TGTTTAACCAAATTACCACTTTTTTGCCTCGTGACATAAATTCAGTATCACATTTATGCTGTTAATTATTCTCTATTTATTGCTATTTCGGTCTTCGAACCAGTATATACTATTAGCAAATGATTGTCTGATAGTTAGATTATTATGGCATGTATTTACATTATTGATAACGCCAGTTGTAATGTACATAAAATAGTTAAATTGAATACCCGATTCAGATTGTAGGATTTATTTCTACGGAGGTTCTAACTGTCATTACTTCATGGAATATGGGGTGTGTATGGTTTATTGTGGAGGTAATACAGCGTTAATTTTTCTGAGGTTGCTTATTATATTCTCATTATTAGTCAATCCCTCCAAGGTCACTGTACGATTGCAACCAAATATGACGTGTTAGCGTGATGTAAAACCAGTCATTCATTCATGCATTATTGTTGTCTTTGCTTCAAAAATTATACTGAAGGGAAAAAGAAACGCATGGTACGTATTTCCGCTATATATTGCATATACTGCACACTTAATCCCATATATATTCCAAGGAAATCCCAAGATGTTTTGTAATAAAAAAAAAGTGCAGTTAGTTAGAGAAAGGACACAACTGTGATGTTGTAGACGTTTTAATCACAGTACACGTTGTAACAAGAAATTCATAAATGCTGAAGTTCCTCTTTGAAAAATTGAGCCAGTTCAGTACTGTATTTAATGTTAAGTGATTGCAACATTTAAAGCCTAAGTTTGCTCACCTGCTTAAGCCAAATGCGCATTCTGACGATAATGAAACTTTAAATGGGTAACCAATGAAATTTTGTGTGAACATCAAACAAGGATGTTATTAAAAAAGCATGCTACAATTGTTAGTTCTTTCTTACAGTCTCAGATTTTGCAGGAAAACAAAGTGGATACTTTCTATTTTTGCTGAGTATACAATATATAGCGGAAATACGCACCCTGCGTTTCTTTTTCCTTTCGGTATAGTTATAATCTTCACGATTGAATTATTGTGTTGTAAGTTTTGAGTTACATCCAGGAGTGTGAGCTTTCATTGTTGTTAAATTACGTCTCTAATTGTGCTGTGCAAGTTTTGCTTAATATTAATTCGAAGAAGGCTTAAAATTCGGGTTTATTCATTCTAAATTAAGATTCTAATTTAAAACAAGACTGTGATTCAATGATGACGTGTATTTAAACACTTTTAAAACTTTGATATTTCTACTTTGTCTATACATACGGAAGTCAAAATCGACTGAAAAAAACACAATAATTTCACGAAATGTAACTCTTGGTGATAGTTTAGTACTGATTTATCTCCCGCAGATATCGATATCGGTAAAGTCCCCTACACACTTTATGGGGCCATAAAACAGTGGGAATCATTATGTATTTATAGTGACCATATGGAGTGTTTATCGTGAAACTATAACTGCACTTTAGTAAATTTAAGCAAAACACATTTTTAAAAAATCAGTTTAATATTTACATGAAATACGTTATTATAAACAAGCTTTTAATAAGTTGTAACTGAAAATAGTTTTTTAAAAGTGTATTTTTATTGGAATGGCATTATTATAGTGAGAAATTCTATAAAAAGCTGTTTAAAAGTTACAAATACCATCATTTTTGATATAGCAAGAGTTTCGTCCTGACTCCTGTTTTGCCTAAAATGTTAAAGAAAGGGAAATTGGACAGAGAAATACATGTGTAATGGGTTTTTCCATGAATTAAACATTTATGCATACAACTCTTCATGATATATGGCTTTAAAGGCAGCAACATTTTGTCAAATGTACGCACTGTGTCACGTGAAATAGATATCAGTTCACAGTGTCCTGTCTATTTGTTATTAGGTCTGTTATTTTTTAATTGCGCATTGAAAACTAATAACAATCAAGACACATAATTTTATGTCGGGCTTAAATAAGATAATTAATAACACAGACCCCGTGGAATAGTTTCGCGTTTAAATATTTGTTTTTGCGTACAACTGTTAATTTTCGTAGTAAATATGCATTATATAAGGCACATATTTTCTAAACTTATTGATACAATGTACTTCCAAATTAATCGATACCCTTAAGTAATATAACGAATAGAATTTGTTTAAAATAGCTTCCTGTTTTACATGCGTACACAACCATTTAAAAACAATACTTTTGTTCATATCAGCTTTTTGAGATTAAATGATTTTGACCGAGTTAGTTTAGAACCGACATTTATAGAGTGACTTAATGCAAAACTTAGATTTTCTCAAATCAAATAGGAAACAGAACTAGAGAACACTTATTTTCTTTACTCTTTCTTCGCCAAATCTATTCTCTCAACCTGGGATAATAATTGAATAAAGCCCTGTCTCAACGTACGAATAATAGTCTTATCACCACATGTCTTACGAGAAACTGGTAAAGATTCAACTTCATTAAGAAGTTTATAGTCAATTTTAGATCGAGCTCTTAACGACGAAGCCATGATTCAACAGCTCATGGATATATATGTACACTGGATTTGAAACTCCCTATACGCCCCTTTTTAATTCCCGATTTATCCGCCGAATGGTCAATAAGCTGGTTCCCTGATTATTCTGCGGTAAACAACAGGGTACCTGTCAGGCGGTCCGTTGAATCACCGCAAAACACCGCAAAACATCGCAAAAATCCCTATATGTGTTAAAATACATTGGTTTTGCATTTAATCTTAATTCATTATATAGATTAAACATTAATATTAGCAGTTTTATTATGAATTTATATCTCGAGCATTAAAAACACGTTAGATGGCAGTGCATTATTTTCAAATAATTATGACAATTACACCACCGCAAAACACTCAGAATCATATTATGGTGGCACATTTCTGCCACGAGATAGCTAGATAATTTATCGTGTATTTTTCGCGATAATGTTATTTTTTCTCTTTAATTTTCAACAATTGTATCTAACAAAACTTGCTGCGATACTGCCCTCTTATATCTACTATCTTAAACATTTAACATTTTGTTTTCGTAATAATTCTTAATGTTATGGGGGGATGCGGGTGTCCGACCAAAGTTGACGTTTCAAAATGTCTCGTAAGGAAATTCCTCACGGGTGTATGTCTCACGCCCAGTGTTTTACGGGTGCCCCTGTTTTGTGAATTTATTTGGTTATGCATTATGCACACTTAGGTTTATATTCAATTTTTATTTATATAGCCAAGTAACAGACAATGCAAGTATATTTCTGTCTGTCTATACGCACTGTGTATAGGTTAACGATTTTACCGGGAAAACAATATCCTGCAGCAAAATACGTTTTCAGCCCGAGGGCCTTCTTCAGTTGCTATAAAATCTTCAACCTATTCCTTTTATAGCGTGTTTAGTTCAATATATTATTTATAATAATTTAAAAATCATTGCCATATGGATTGGATTTTTCGTATCTTTGTAACTCACGTACCAAGGTGGTAGTTACATTTGCTGACTGTATACTCTAATAATGTCACTTTCTTGTGCATATTATTAGCAAGAGAAATATTTACTGTGTCGTTTATACGGAACTAAATCCCGTTTCTATACGTTTTAGACCTGGTTTGGTACCAGATTATATTGTCAATCGTAATCACATCACAGTTACGTTATATATGGCTTGACGCTGGGTTACTACCAGACTATATTAAGTCAGCCGTGTACTCACATTAAGATTTTCTAGTTACTGTTACATTTCCTAAATATAGCCTATACTAAAAAGACAAGACTAACGCTGGGTTGGTACCAGACTATATTAAGTCAATCGTTAATCATATTAAAGTTACGTTATATTTTGGCTTGACGCTGGGTTGGTACCAGACTATATTAAGTCAACCACATTAAAGTAAATTGCTCTCCTTTATATTTATTATTTGTTTTCCTAAGAATAGACTATATTAAAAAGGCAAGCTGACGCTGGGTTGGTACCAGACTATATTAAGTCAGCTGTTTAAATGTTTATCAATATAATGTTTGAAGTGGTAGTGTTATTTTGGAAGTACATATATTACTGTCAGTCGGGGTTAGTACCCGTTTTTCCGGGGTTCGTACCCGTTTATTATTGCTATTCACGGGGTTTGTACCCGATTTTCATTAAACAGAATAGCTTCTAACAGAATATATTTGTACTTCAAAAATACGTGCTTAATCTGGTTTTTACCAAGTTGTAACCAATGAATTATTTGATAACTATTGTTTTAGTTATATTTGCCAAAAAACAGAAGAGTACCTAATAATTTAGGAACCAACAGTCAGAATGAAAACATTCGACTGCAGGGTAACAGGTGCGCGGTGGCCATTTTTGACGCGATCGATTATCCTGAAATGAGTTGATGCTGACATAAAGCTGAATTATTAACATACTACTTCACGATATATTTCAAATATCGAGGTAAGTTATTTAAATCTGCATGTATTGCTTTTAATTGCTTTTAATTTATTGAAAGAAATTATGGAATTCATACAATAACTTGGGTTTTAGCGGCGAAAATACGCTCGATATCTGTGTTGATTTTCTTTTTTCTACAGTTTTCGCCATTTGCGGCTTGAAATCGAGAATGTACATTTTTTGAAATTTAACATCTCTTTCATTTACGATACGATATTCAAAGTAATTATTCCTTCGTAATGCCATTATTGTGTAGAGTTCCTTGGCGGTCTTGGATTTCTGTATAGCCTTTGTTTTGTTCGCAAAATACGCAGTTGAATTTGGTTGAAAATTCATAAATTCTTTTTCTAGTTTTCGCCATTTGCGGCTTGAAATCGAGAATGTACATTTTTTGAAATTTAACTTCTCTTTCATTTAGGTTACGATATTCAAAGTAATTATTTCTTCGTAATGCCATCATTTGTGTAGAGTTGCTTGACGGCCTTGGATTTCTGTATAGCCTTTGTTTTGTTCGCAAATTACGCAGTTGAATTCGGTTGAAAATTCATCAATAAAATCGCCCTTATTTTTCATAAATGTATAAACATTATAAGTGAAACTCCTGTTTTATTTATGGTTCGATATTCAAAATAATTTTTCCTTTGTATTGCCTTTATTGTGTAGATGTGAATGACTTATTTAGACTTTCTACTTAAATATATATGAATATGAATCAATATAAAAGTAAGTACGCTCAATCTGAGAGTCTCCGTGGCCGAATGGTTAACGACGTTGCGTTGTAAACCTTCACCACTCACCGTTGCGGGTTCGAATCACACTGGGAGCTCGACTTGTACATGTGAGGAAGTGTCGATTCTTACGGATGGCGGGAGGTGTAGCACAGTACTGGTTCTATCCAGGAAAAGTGCATATAAAAATTATAACCTTACATGTGTTGAAAATGACGTAAAACATCATACAAATAGTTTGTTATTCAAATCGTCTACCCATACTAATAAGATAAATTAAATACCACTTGAACAATCGTCATTTAACACTTCATTCTCTGAATTATAAAGATTTAAACCAAATCGGTATGCTCACTCAGTATATGTTTATATATGGGGTCCGAAACTTATTTCTTTATTCTTTTTATTCTTTGAAAATAAGATTAACCACCTTATTCATATAGTTTAATTTTATAAAGAGGGTTTGAGTTGACCCAGTCCGACCTGACCCACTTCACCACTAAGGCCGAGTTGACCCATTTGTCACAAAATGTCACGGGTAGAGCGTATTGGTCGTACATAGAACTTGTTAGTTACACCCTAATTCATTGTTTAGTTGAACCAAATTCACAATGTTCATGATATATTCAGGTAACACGGAAAACCGTGCACATTTTGGGTTCACTTTATTCGTATGCCGATCGGGATGTGCCGGACTGAACCGGTCACGTGATCGGTACACCGAAATGTGCAGAGCTATTTTATCAGGGCTAGACGGCATATGCCGATTGGATGCGCGCGCAGTCACCCGGAATGAATCGAGTGAAAATCGGGTTAAACAGGTACACCGCGGCATATAACCGGGATACCAATGAAGTGCACCCTTTAAGAGGCCGCAATAGGGTGCCCGGAAGGGCCGTTTAATAAGTTTAGTTTTGTGCTCATGCATGTAAACGTATAGGTCTATCTCCCTTGAAAGGCAAAATTGTGTAAGGGTCTTTTCGTGTAGATTTTAATACTGCGAATTTAGCCACGTATGTCACTGACTGAACGGGGGGAATAATGGTTTGGGCGTAACGTTTGCTATAAAATCCATTATTTAAGATGGGTTACAAATAAAACAAAATGTTACTAGTTTATATTTATTGGAATAAGCTGGCTATGGCTTCAACAATATATAGTGTAAAATAAAATGTGTAGTTAATCAAATTGGAACATTTCAGGTAAATCCAATGTTCATAGTCCAAACTAAGTTTAAATTGTAACTGACCACTGTACAGTGTAAACTCTGGGAACAGATGTTCACAAAGACAAGTCCTAAAATTAAAAACTTCTTGCATAGAAAATAACAAAGTTCTTAGAATACTGTACAGTGTAAACCCTGGAAACAGATGTTCAAAAAGACAAGTCTTAAAATTAAAAACTTCTTGCATAGAAAATAACAAAGTTCTTAGAATATTTTAACTACACTATGCTGTGTCCGCGAAATACCGCGACACAAAGTTCATAGATGATTTTAAAGTTCTTCGCGTTCCGATACCACAACGTCTTGCACCGTAAATAGTAGTATTTGGAAACTTCGTGTAGGTGTATCCCCAAAGATTGCAACAATGTGGACCACCGCAAACGATCCGGATGAAGCCATGACAACGACGACAGACCACTAGGCATCTCATCTCCTCATGCATCGATACCACAACGTCTTGCACCGTCAATAGTAGTATTTGAAAACTTCTTGTAGCTGTATCCCCAAAGATTGCACCAATGTATACCACCGCAAACGAGATTCGGATGGAGCCATGACGACGACGACAGACCACTAGGCATCTCATCTCCTCATGCTTTTCACTGAAATATATACACGACAAGCCAAAGACACTGGTACCAAATACAATATAAACAACAAACACAGGGGAGGGTGGGTGGTTTGGAGATAACAATTAAATACCGATTTTTAGAACACGAAAACATATCGATACTGACTGGCGGTCACTGCAAAGAGGTGTGCGTTAGAATTACACGTTCATAATAACCTCTGATTTCCACCCCTGAAATAATTAGTATTTGTTCCCTAGTAGAACAAAATGGGTTACAAATAAAACAAAATGTTACTAGTTTATATTTATTGGAATAAGCTGGCTATGGCTTCAACAATATATAGTGTAAAATAAAATGTGTAGTTAATCAAATTGGAACATTTCAGGTAAATCCAATGTTCATAGTCCAAACTAAGTTTAAATTGTAACTGACAACTGTACAGTGTAAACCCTGGGAACAGATAGTCTTAAAATTAAAATCTTCTTGCATAGAAAATAAAAAAATTCTTAGAATACTGTACAGTATAAACCCTGGAAACAGATGTTCACAAAGACAAGTCTTAAAATTAAAACCTTCTTCAATAAAATATAACAAAGTTTTTAGAATATTTTAACTACACTATGCTGTGTCCGCGAAATACCGCCACATGCCACTAGGCATATGTATGCCACATGCCGCGTGGCACCGCCAAACATGGGGAAAGCGGCACACAGCTTAGATAATAAAAAACCTCCAAAGAGGTATGACAGACGTACTTCAACCAATGAAGCGATTATGTTATGTCATATACAAAATTGAAAAAATTGAAAAATCAACCAAAAAACCTCCAAAGAGGTATGACAGACGTACTTCAACCAATAAAGCGATTATGTCATGTCATATTCAAAATCAAAGAACTTGAAAAATCAACCAAAAAACCTCCAAAGAGGTATAACAGACATACTTCAACCAATGAATGTCATGCCACACGCCGCGTGGCACCGCCAAACATGGGGGAAACGGAACAAAGCTTAGATAATAAAAACCTCCAATGAAGTATGACAGACATACTTCAACCAATGAAGCGATTGTGTTATGTCATATACATAAACAAAATCAAAAAACTTTAAAAATCAACCAAAAAACCTCCAAAGAGGTATAACAGACATACTTCAACCAATGAAGCGATTGTGTCATGTCATATACAAAAAGCTACAAAAAGCACAAACAAAAACCTCCAAAGAGGTATAACAGACATACTTCAACCAATGAAGCGATTGTGTCATGTCATAATTTATAAATAATTTATAAAAGTTACAAAAAGGCTAAACAACAGTTTGTTGCGATAAAATAGCTATGGAGAGCTAAAATAACCCAAATAGGGTAAATATAAACATTATCTATACGATTGCCAAGCCACAGACAAGCTTAAAGGTTGAATGTATAATTTCTTCAATTTAACTTATAAAACATTGAATTCCTTGTTGTAAACCATTCACAAACAAGGCTTGCCTTGATAAAATAAATGTACATCATCCCAATACAGCATTGTCTTAAAAACAACAAACAAATGAACTTTTATAAGATTTCAATATTTAACATAAAAAACATCGACTTTTGCTTCGTTAGGATTAATGTAAAATCCCAAAGTTAAAATAATGTTTGGGCAGGCCCCACTATTTATCATCCTTAATAGAAATACAAATTACCAGGCAACAAAGTATCATCTACTTCATTGTTCTTGAAAAATGAAATGCCACTATATACATTCATTGGCAAGAAATTAAGCAGTTCAATATATATTTCCAAATTCAACACAAAATAAGTGTTATAGTCCTACTTTGACATTCACAATAGAAAACTAAATGTCCATAAACTCTTCGATCAAAAACGGCAGGAGCCCAATTGTATACAGTTCCGTGCGACATATTCACTTTGGCTTCCATAGTACGAGTCTGGTCTGCAATTAACTTCGTTCATAAACCAGGTCTAAATGTTTGTTCCTGGCTATCATTTATACTAGCAAATTGTAAACGGAGAGCTTAACATATGATACCAACTACTGAAGGTCTCTATGGTACGTCTCGCAACCGCATGCCCGATACCCAGTTATTCGACATAGGAACATTGTTGATTGGCCTTTCGACACAAACTGACGTGCAAGGTATGGCGTAAAATAACCTATAACACAGAGATCTAATTATAATTAAAACATCATCAGCCACCACTCTGTATAAAAACAACAGCCACTGAATGAAAAGATCATTGTACTTAAACAGAATAAATGTGTAAAGCTGACTGGTAGACGAAAACATTTAGGAGCAGCAGCACACAGCAGTAAGTAAAAAATATCTGTAATAAGCAAAACAAACTGTGACATATATCTATCATCAATTTGACAAAAGAACAATAGCATAGACCTGCAATCAACACGCCGCCAGTTGTCAGTAATAAAGCACATGCAGTTGTATTATAACCTATTGTCAATATACTTTGAAATAAACACTAGGGCGGAGATATCTAAGTACTGGCGACATGTTAATTACATGCTCATCGACATACTCACACTCTTGGTGTTAAAATAACATAACGGGTAGTATATACCGTTTTCAGCCATTTTCAGACTCCTGGTGTAAAGTTAGTATATTCATTAACCAACATTCATGCATTTGCATACTCCAAGTGTAAAAAGTGGCAATTTATACCAGTTTGTTATAACTGCGACAACAAAAAGCGCACCACTTTACACACACTAAGAATATGGTTCACTTTAATTCATTCCTGTTAGGCGCCATATAACCTTTCAAATAAATGTGTTGGTGCGCCTTAAAACCCAATTCACTTTAATTCTAGGCCAGTTGCCGACACCCACTGTAGAAAGTGCATATTTCTCTAAAGTGAATAGAAATAATGTATGTTCTTTGTTTTTGTTATCTGTTGTTGTTGCTGTAGTTTTTAATTGAATTAAAAGCCATAATAAAGTCTTTAAAAATGAGCCCTGTTCCCTTAGCGTTGTGACATCTGTTCATTTAGCCACAAATTTGCGATCCCAGTTGGCTACTACTCTCGCAGTCTGCGTCTTCGCCTTACACATTATGATCCTGGTTGACTTCCCATGATCAGCATCACACGATTAAACATTTTCCCACAAACTCTTGAGATACCACGAAATCTCGCTGTAAACCGAGTGGCTTTACATAAATCATGGGCTCTTAGACTGTATTTTCGGCAAAACTGTTTACTGAAATAAATTGCTAAAATGAAAAACACCTGACCGATTTATCAAAACAAAAAGCATGTTTGACCCTGTAATTTATCCCTGTGAAGGTAAAACAAATACAGAAATTAAAGCACAATATAAAGAGCAAATTTGCTCACTATGATATTGATTACAACTATAAAATATTTTATAACTCAACAACTCAAAAGCTATGAACTTGAGTTTCAACCATTTAAATGCAGATGTTATGTCCATTGTTCCCAGTAATGCCACGGGACCAATGTTACTTGGTCAAAAGTGCTAGAGTGCCGTTAGAACCATTATCTTCAGATCCACTCTATCTTGAATGTTATAACATTTTCTAAAAATGTATAGACGAAGAATTTAGCTTTGAGTTGAATATATCAAAGTATGCGTTTCGCGACAGGAATTAAGCGTTTCAATTTGATCAAGTTGACAGTTTTTGAAGAATGAAAGATGGTGGAAAATCATGACCATGAGAATAAGTGTTTATGATGAAACTTCATCACCATTTTAGGTGATAGTTTTTCAAAAGTTCCATGACTGCTATACCTTGTAGATATCGTGTCTTCTGCTATAGGCAACACCTTGACTATGATTCTCTAATTTCGACGTCATATACGATAATTGTGTTCGCTACCCTACACTCTGTATCAAACCAAGCAGCCTTCTTAACTGTGGAAGTAGCACTAAAATAAACATCTAAGCGAATATGAATTTCCGAATATGTCATCAAGCATCGTGTGTGTGCGTGCGTGCGTGCGTGCATAGGTGCGCACCCCCCCCCCCCCCCCCCCGCCAATAATTTGAAGAAAAAATGGTTAGTGCTCAAAAAATACTTTTTCCCTACATAATGTTGTATGTTTTGGTGTAATTGGGCGAGGATAACTTTTTTTTTTGTTTTGTTTTTGTTTTGTCAACAATTTTATGAAAAGAAATTGACTCCCGTCCCCACCCCCCAATAATTGAAACATACCTTTATCTTTTATCTTTTCAAAAAAGTTTGCCCTCCCCACCCCCCCACTACCACCCTCCTCCCCCTTTGTATACGGAAGAATGCTTTAATAGTAAATCCCCCTGCTCCCCCCACCCCCCTTTGTATACGGATGAATGCTTTAATAGTAAATCGAGTTTTGTGTACATGTATATGCTGAATAAATATCGGTTAGATAACCGAGTAAATATGGTAAATCAGTAAATGTAAATGTGAGTATCATAAAACTGAGACAAACAGACGAATATGTAGGCTACACATAGAAATACTAAGATGTACTAGAATATGTTTAAACAGTGTCCTTCCAGGAGTATTGATAATTTTTAATTAAAATCACCGATCCTTTTCTCTACTGTATAAAGACCGTGATACCCATCTTGTCCAGATTGGACATATTTTGGAAGGCCAATTAATGTGAAAAACTTGACCAGAGCCTTCACAATAGACTTTGTCTTAATATTCCTAAGTGGAATAGCTTCAGGAAATCTTGTTGACGTACACATAATCGTCAACAGATATTGATTACCAGACTTGGTCTTAGGCAAGGGGCCAACACAGTCCACGATTATTTTACTAAAAGGTTCATCAAATGAAGGAATAGGTTCAAGCATTCTCATTAGATCCTTGATGTTTAGAAGTACTAGTACTGAAAGTACGAGACTGATATTTAGAAGTACTATCGTACGAGTGAGAGGGTTTCTAAATGAAGAATGCTGCTGAGGGCTTGTTTTTTTAACAAAAGATACCTTGTGAGTTAATCATCCGCCAAACGTGCAGCATCTTCCAAAGTTTCAACCTTTTGCTCATCTAAATAGAGTTTAACATCATTGATAAAACACTGTTTGAACTCTTCAATTAAAATAAACTGCCTTAACTTATCATGATTGCGCTCAATTTTCTTGTATGCACACCATCTATCAAATCATTGTTCTTTGGTTAGAGCAAACTCAACAAGAGTTCGATCACCTTTTTTTCTTACAATTTCTAAATTCTGCCTATAAGCCTCAGGAACGAATTCATAAGGTTTTAAGATAATATCTTTAACAGTTTGGTATGAGGAACTTCGTTCTATAGTTAACTGAGTGTAAACCTCACGGGCCTTTCCAATTAAAACACATAATGTAAAAGTAATGTCCAATGTTCTATTGGCCATTTCAAATTTACAGCAATTTTCTCAAAATGAAGAAAATATTTCTCTTAAATTCTCTTATTTCTTTTTCTTCCTTTAATTTAATTGCAAGCAAGAGCAATTCATCTTTTTTTAGTGAATCAAACTCGTCCTGGGTAGGCGTAGCAAAAAATATTTGAAGATCAAACACCATTTTGATTGTAGCTGGTTTCACTCTTTATAATATTGAAAAGTACAAAATGTACAAATCGTTTTGTGATTTTATTGAAATAATTTATTTATTATTTTATTATTGCCAAAAGCAATGTATATAGATGATTAAAGCACCGAAAATGTTTCGATCCCGGACTAGCCCACAATTTCTGTTACGAGTAAAATGTAACAAGAAAGGAAGCAAAACCAGCCACACAAAACATAATTAACAAACTTATTTACATAAAATGTTCACTTGCAGAATACACAAATCCAGTTTTTCATTAATATCCAATTTTGGAATTAAGTTCAAATAAAAGTATCCAATGTTTCTTTATTTACATTAGCAAGTGACTCTTTAATCCAAAACAGTAAGTGTCTCTTTAATCCAAAACAGTAAGTGTCTCTTTAATCCAAAACAGTAAGTCTCTCTTTTATCCAAAACAGTAAGTGTCTCTTTAATCCAAAACAGTATGTGTCTCTTTTATCCAAAACAGTAAGTGTCTCTTTAAGTCTATATTTCCGGTTCAGTCCAAATATCCAATTTCACTGTTAATGTATGAGCACAATAATAAGTAAATCATCTCACAAATATATTTTATAAAAGCATCCAAATATAAATTAACTTTCATAAAGAATACCGAAATTGATCCCATCTGCTGGACTGCTCCCAGAGCTAGCCTGTTTATATACCGTCCAAAGTTCATCACAAATGAATATGCATAAAATAGTCCAATGAGAACAGTCCACATCATCATCATCAATGTATTTGCCTAAATAATTCGCATACAAGATAAACATGTTTACATCTATACTATTTTTAACTTTCTTCAAGGCCAAATAAATAAAAACATGCAATGCAATAGGTACAACGCATTGAGATATAAGTAACAACATGAAAATGATGAATTTAATATATATTTAGATAATTATCGTGGTACCTTGTTAAGTACTTTGGGTAAATTGTTTTCGTGAATCATAAATAACTCACAACAGGGCTGTATACATTGAAGCGCAAGCTGGTTTAAGGTCAAACATGATTACAATGGATAAAGTTTTTGTGTTTATGTGATTAATTTCTCATTTTATAAATACAGTTATACATGTTGACTTTACAAAAGCTTTCGATTATGTAGTTCGGAAAAATCTATGGTTTAAAATTATTTAACTGGGAATTCGAGGGGGAAAAAATTATGATTTATTCTATGTACTAATCCGTCAAATCAAGAGTTAGCGGGAGTGAATGCATGCAGCTGAACAATCTTTATTATTGATCCTTCTCCATGTAAATGGAAGGAATTATTAAACATAAATTACATTGTATAATTTTATCATAATTTAAAGCAATATAGTGCATTTGTATACGTTAGTTTTGACCGTCAGTCATGTGTTTTGTAAAACTGTATAACCTCATGGACTATTTTGCCTAATGGAATTTTGATAACAAACTTGTTCAAACTTGTTCTGTCAAGTACATTTCGTTTAATTTTGATAATTTATTTTGTGAAATTATATGTTGTATCCCCATGGGCGTTTAACCCTATTGGAAATGTATGTCTGTCTGTCTGTCTATCTGATATATTGACAGTAAAATAGTATCAGTTTTACCAGTACTTACCGTTTTACAGGGTACAAGACATTCCGTCATGAATGTTAACACTTGCTGTTGAAGAAAGCAATACTATCTATCACTCTATACTGCTGTACACCCTCACGGGTAAGTTCGAGCAGTTTTGCGCCTGTGTCTGTTTGTTAGTAAGTTAGTAGACATGATAACATGTTTAAGTAAGAAAATGTGAGGAAGTAGTGCGAAAGGTGTGTTAAAATTATAGTGTGAAAAAGATAAAATCAGGATAAAAACAAAAGTACAGCACTTGTGGTTTGATGTGGTTGGTGCGGCTGACACCATGATTGAACTTAAACAAATCATCATCTCGTAGGCAGTGGGGTAGAATCCCCCGAATTCATGTTCATTTTATCATTTTTTGTTCATGCTCGTTAAAGGTCTTCATCATGACCCCTGCATTGTTTCAGATGCCATCTCGCTCATATCACTAGAGCAGTGGCAGAAAAACAATAACGTGGCTCCAGCGTAAATGGAGTATCTACAATAGAACTTGCAGCAACTCTGCAGTTCAGGGTGAGAAGGTTCTAGGCCCGTTCTCCATATTTTATCTCGATGTACATGGAGAATGAGCCTGGCATGTTCATTCCTGTTAGGCGACATATAACCTTTCATGTGTTGGTGCGCCTTAAAACCCCAATTCAATTCAATCTGTTATAGCGTGACTCGGCTAGCTCTAGTGTTGCCTGTTGCCACACGTCATAACAAGGGATTGTCATTGAAACTAACGCCAGCTTCCGTAAACATCATTTATTGATGTTAATTAGTAAAAACATCTCTGAAAGTATACAATACTCAACGTAAGTCGAACGCTCCTTTGAACGGATATTTAATCTGATTTCACTTCCTAGATTAATTAAGTTCATCCCAATATTCACCAAACTGACCCAGAATACGTATATTGTAAAAAAAAAATGCCAGTCCCCTTTAGCAATTTGTTCACGTGCAATCCATTTGTACTTAATAGTTTACATTATTTAAGATATTATAGTTTGTAACTGCTAGCACAATAGTAGGCGGACTCGAAGACCTCATGTAGAATCTCAGTATGCCTTGCGGAAAAATACTCCAGAAAACAACAACATATGGCATAGTGCGTATCTAACTAAAGAAACAACATTTACGAACAAAATCAATCTGGATAAATCAAACAAAACAATTACATTATCAAAAAAATACCTTTTATTCATTCTGCTACTTTAAGTTCTGCCATTTAACACAGTTTTGAATAAGTTTTCAGATATCCACCTAGAAAAGAAATTTCGCAGATTTTGGCTGTTTGATGTTTTATTACACGAAATAAGTAATCATGTTCGTTTATTAGCATGGTGAACTTGTTCACGAAGCTTTAGTAGCCATGTCTTTTCACGAATCCTAACTACAGCCTCACTGATGAATCGACGCATTGCCTGAAAAGGAAGACCCATATTTTAATAGGTGTTTCTTCTTTTCTAGTGCGGATACAAATAAGGTAATGTCATTTAGAAAATTCAAATAATTTCCTCGATATATTGTTTAAGTTATATATTGTTTATGTAGCTATTCATCGTTTTGCTGTGCGTTCTATAAATAGATCAATCATCATCACCACGTGATCATCACGTGATCTTGCGTAAAATGTATCATAAGCTGTATTGTTCTCCTAGGATAGTGTATTGAGATTTGTAACCAGTTAATTTTATAATTTATTTCTCTTGTAACACCATCAAACGCATATCTTCCATCTTTCATGGATTTA
Organism: Cyrtodaria siliqua; assembly: GCA_037043455.1. Lineage (NCBI taxonomy): Eukaryota > Metazoa > Mollusca > Bivalvia > Adapedonta > Hiatellidae > Cyrtodaria > Cyrtodaria siliqua. The sequence continues at coordinate 412,496 of JAWPHD010000327.1, forward strand.
TATATTTATAAAAATTTACATGGCCTATAATAGTTAATAGGTTTGGTCAGTACTGGTTATCGCATAAGCTACTATCCTTTGTAAACGGTTGTTGCTGCCCATTCTCCGGAATAAGATTTTTAGCTTACTTTGTAGTACGCTGTGTAATATTCTTAAGCTTTTACCTCCCTTGCTATGAAGTTAAAATGACTGATTCGGTCTAATCCTGAATACTTGTGCCAATCGTGTCGGCGAGACCGAAAGCAAATCAACAAGATATGACTGAGTAGCCTATATATGACGTCATTTGATCCCGAGTGACTGTTTTTAGATTTCGGGTCTATTCGGACACGGTCTATAAAACACTATCAATCAAAATGTGAAGCTAGAACCATTTTGTTAATGTCTAAAGTTTCAGAACACCATATAGCTAGGGTGGTATCGCACGTAATATGCTGAAATTAACCCTGGTGCATCACCTAGGATAGCACGTATTACTGTGCAGAATGAATTTCTTTGCAAATAAAAGATTTTGTAGGCTCATTATGTTTTGGTCATGTAGAATAAAAAATATTAATATTTGTCAATTTTAAATCGGACACCTAGACCCCCATAAAAAGCCTGATGTACTCCCTTTAAGACTTAAGTCGGAAAACAAATTGTGTGTGTGTATGTGGAGAGTGGGGGGATTTTTTAAAAGATTTTTACGACTTTTATCTATGCGTCGATATGGTAGAGGTAGAGGTAAACCTCATCTGTGTTGAAACAAACTCGTAGAACCACAGTCCTGCCGCGCGTTAGTGAGTAGCTGTCAAACATTCTTCAATGTGCAACGTGGAACAATCGGGACTCGAACGTATGACTGTAGCATTACACAAACAAGAGTAGGTCTAAACACAAATATGTTACCTTTTATTACAATTTTCAAATTACATGCAAAACTGATTGAATTATATTCTGTTAAGGCCAAAACACAATATGTTTAAAAACAAAACAAAGTAACAAAACCACTAGCGGATCCAGGGGGGGGGGGGGGGGGGGGGCGCACCCGGCGCGCGCCCCCCCTAAAAATTCCGGATCATACATGTATGTCCATGTTACTGTAGATATAATATCAAACAATTTCGAGTGGTTTAATTAACACATTGTTAAATCCTTTTATTTGAAAACGGACATTTTTTGTTCGCACCCGGCGCGCGCCCCCCCTAAAAATTCCGGATCATACATGTATGTCCATGTTACTGTAGATATAATATCAAACAATTTCGAGTGGTTTAATTAACACATTGTTAAATCCTTTTATTTGAAAACGGACATTTTTTGTTCATACATGTCCATGTTACTGTAGATAAAATATCAAACAATTTCGATGCACGCCCTCATTATTTATTTTTTTTCGCTCGTTTGACGCATAATGGCTAATGAGTGGTTTAATTAACAAATTGTTAAAACCTTTTATTTTAAAACGGACTTTTTTATTCATACATGTATGTTCATGTTACTGTAGATAAAATATCAAACAATTTCGATGCACGCCCTCAGTATAAAAAAAATTTCTCGCTCGCTTCGCTCGCTCTACGTATAATGACTAATGAGTAGTTTAATTAACACATTGTTAAATCCTTTTATTTGAAAACGGACTTTTTTTTATTCAAACATGTATGTCCATGTTACTGTAGATAAAATATCAAACATTTTCGATGCACGCCCTCAGTATATTTTTTTTTTCGCTCGCTTCGCTCGCTCGACGCATAATGGCTAATGAGTGGTTTAATTAACACATTGTTAAATCTTTTTATTCGAAAACGGACTTTTTTTATTCATACATGTATGTCCATGTTACTGTAGATAAAATATCAAACAATTTCGATGCACGCCCTCAGTATAACAATTTTTTTTCGCTCGCTTCGCTCGCTCGACGCATAATGGCTAATGAGTGGTTTGATTATCACATTGATAATTCCTTTTATTTGAAAACGGACTTTTTTACCCTATCAATGCACTACCGCAATCGTTTTATGAGGCTAGAGACGGACCCGAAAATTTACCAACATCTTACGCCCCCCCTAAGCTGAAATCCTGGATCCGCCCCTGAAAACAATGAAGGGGTTGTGTCGGGGGTAAAATCGGCGATTCGGTTGGGTGACAGGTTTAGGTTTAGGCCTAAGGTAGTAAACGGAATTTACCGTGACTTTGGTGATTATTGTCAACAAACGATTTGTCGACTTAAATAAAAAGCCACGTAAAAATTACAATTGGGGATATGAATCGTGAAATTCAGTCAGTAGCGTAGCTATCTATTAGGCCAAAAGGCCCGGGCCTTCACATATCATGATCACATACATGGTTGAAAAATATAACAACGAAATAATTGTGTATGAACAACATGTTCACTCCGAGTTGTGAGATTAAATACAACGTTATCCCAAAAACAGTGGTACTCCGAGTTGTGAGAATGAACTACAACGGTATCCCGAGACCAGTGGTATTCCGAGTTGTGAGAATAAATAACAACGGTATCCCGAGACCAGGGATACTCCGAGTTGTGAGATTAAAATCAAATGAGCACAAAGATTAATAAGTTATGTTTTGAATATGTATAGTCGGTATTACAAGTTGTGTGTAAAACATGTTATTTTAGTTGAAGGTAACACTTTTTGAAACAAGGAAACTTCAGGGAGAATTTGTTACTTTACAGTGAAATTCCATGTTTAAATGTGTATATTATAAATCTGTGTGCAGCGGGGTTATGACAGAATTACCTCACCTTGAATTGGCAAAATTAGCTGTCTTGACCTTTTTGACGCTATATTCATTTCTAATGACTCAAACTTTGACAGTGATGACAGGTGATGTTTTTTGATACACTTTAACACCTGTGAAGATATGGTGCAGATATGATGTAGCGTTTCGGAGATTAATTTTCATTATAACCGACATTCCTTTTGTTCCCTTCTTTATTCCTGTATATACCTTACCTTATCTTGTTTTAATCGCCTTACTTCCAGATACATTAAACAATGCATTGATGTATTATTGCATGCAATGGTGTATTATTATTAAGAAGAGTTGACACATTTTCAGTCCATCCATGTCATGCGTGATTGGAAAGAAACCTTCCATTACATGGATGCAAAAATCATAGTTCACCGTGCTCTCAGTACCTTTGGTACTTTGATATATATATATACACACACAATTGTTTTATTTTGATAATTTAATAAAAGTTAATGTGTTACCATAATCTCAAAATTAACAAAAGCACTGCTGCACATTGCCATATGAAAAAGTACACATGTAGCACTGCGTTACACATTGCGACGCATTATGCCATACTGCTGTAGTAAGCCATATACGCTGCTGCAGTGAGCCATATGAATGGCATACTGCAGCAATCTGGCATACTGCGTGGTCACAACGCTATCTGTCAGTTTGTCGTCGATTGTCAGATACACTGCTGTGTCGTCCGCAAACAACCTTACTTGCGAGATGACGCTTTCGGGTAAGTCGTTAATGTATACCAGGAACAAAATTGGACCACTGACAAACCCTCGTGGGTACACCATATGTTCCTTATATCATGTCTGAGCTTTTTCCCTGGTTTAACCATGTCAAAGGCTCTACTGACATCGAGTAGAATTAGATAAGTCTGCTTACCTTTGCTGGTATTTCTGGCTAAGTCTTCCATCAGAATGACGTGTAGTGTTTCTCAGGACCTGCGTTCTCTGAAGCCATGCTGGAGGTCGTATATGGGATTGTTTCTATCCATGTGGACTGCTTGACCAGGTTCGAAGCTGCAATCATTTCTAGGACCTTACATAGGATGCAGCCAAGTGACAGATATGAGGCGGTAGTTTGCAGCGAGAGACTTGTCACCTTTCTTGAGGAGAGGTGCTACATAAGAAGTAGTCCGGGCATTCTTATAGTACCTGGTCTGTTTCTAGTTACAACCTGAAAATTATCTGCAGGATGGGCGATATTTGCTCTCGTAGTTCCTGGAGAACTAGTGGTTTAATAATGTCTGGTCCCGCTGCCATGTTTGGGTTAAGATCCTTAAGGAGTTTGAGTATACCTGTAGTGCTTATGTCTGTGTCTAGCCTGATTGTCATTGTATTGTGTAGTGAGGATGGTAATATTGGTAATTCGATGTGTGTTTTATCAATTTGGCTTTGGATGCTAACTTGGCATAGTTGACTGGGGCCGATTGTGGATTTGGGAGTGAAAACAGATTTACATTGTGAGCTTAGAACGTTTGCTTTCCCAATTATCTGTGATTATTTTAACTTCCTTATGTAGAATGTGGTGGAGGATGCCTTGGTTGTCTTGGCCAGCATTTTTCAGAAAGAAAAACTTTTTTTTTTTAGAATTTTTAGAATTCACCTTGGGTTTGTCATCCTCCTGTATTAAACCAGTGATATTTTCCACGTGTGATTCGTAGGCAGTCTTTATTTTACTTCGCCCTTTAAGTTCTTTTCTCTGTGAGCATGTCTTGTTTGCCGGAAGTATACATGTAGTTTGTTTATATTTCTTATGGCTCGCTTTATATATCTTGCGTTAACCATGGTTGGAAACGATGGTACACAAGCGTCAAGGTGTTTGTTAATGTTCTGGATGAAGTCATCCCAGAGTTCTTGAGCAGACTTATGCAATTAGTTGTTGACGAAATTGTTCTTAAAACTTTCCATTTTTGTTTTGAGAAGTTCCCAGTCTTCTTTCCTGTAAATATGGACTTTGCGCGGTTTAGTTTTAAGAAGTTTTTGCCTTAAATTAGCTTCAACGCAGACAATTTTATGGTCACTGAGATCTGGGATTATGTTATGCTTGTGTACGAGTATGCCCTGTGTACGTTAAAGATCTCGTTGAACGCCTCGGTGCAAACTCGGCGGCTATGCTTCTTATGTTAGGCACATAACGACTACGATAATTAATGTAATAGGAATCAGTTGGGGTATGTAAATAGATAATAGCTTTATAAGCACGTTACTACTGTCTCGCCGCAGAGCTAGCTTTTATGGCGAAATCGGTAGAGCGTCCGCTTCACATGCAAGGGGTTCCGAGTTCAAACCCGCTGAGCGCCTATGTATGTGTAATTTTTCCGGTCCTTTTACATTAATATGTATTCGTGTATTGATTAGAACAACAAACAAAAGTAGCGCATGCGCACGAGTGCGTTTCCGCTTTCGGCAAGCAGTAGATTTTCAAAAGGACATTTCAAATTTAGTACACTTCTGCATCTGTTTCTAAGCGAAAACAACCTCTGCAGCAATGTCCCTGGGGCAAACAAGACTCTGCCTTCTGGTTGGCAGGGGTAAAGCTTTTCTCACTCGCCCAGTTAAGCTAGCAACGCCAGCAACATTTGAAGGGCATAGAAACCTGAGTTCAGACAGATCGGTCTACGTGAAGGAACCGTTTCCATACAAAACTAAAAAGTTTAATTACTTGCAATCTTTTTTGGATTTCACCTCAAGCAGACTTAACGAAAACAGTAGAATAATTCTGATTGAAGGCCCTCCTTATGTTGGCAAAACCGAATTCGCCAAAAATGTTGCAAAGGAATTTCACCTGGAATATATTCCTGCAGTTACAGAGGAGGACATGTTCGTCACAAACGAATTTGATATTCGAGACTTAAATGATCTATTTGAAAATGAAAAATTGAAGGCGTATGATAATAGCATGTTTTACAATGAACCAGACCCAACGAAAATGTATGGAATTGGAAATACACAGCTGCGTTATTATGCGATAAAGTTCCAGAAATATGTTCAAGCATTGCTGCATGTTTTGCATACAGGTGAATATATTTTAATTCTTTTAACTTCATCCAAAAGATAGTTTCAAGCTGCATAGGATCAATTTACGATAGATTGTATAGTGCTATAAATTGCCCTGTTCCTATTCAGTAGGACGATTTTACACTCAAACAGTGACTACACATTTGTCTTTCTTTCCATAAATTCTGCATACGATCAGAGATTCATAATGGAATTTGAATCCTACAGGATCATAGTGAACAATTGACAATGTTTTTGAAAGTATTATGCAATGCCTGCTTAAAAGACCATTGGTCCATATTTCAATTGCAGGCCTGTAAATGTTTTACAAAGACAACTAGTCCTGCATGACTAGTGAAAAAAAAATCCACTTGCCCTTATCAACTTTGTACTTGCCCTTAATTTTGAACAGGAATCCCCTTCATATTTTTGCTTACTGCTAGTGCTAGATAAGGTAAATCTGTGTCAATCAAGAACATTTTATTTAAAACCCAATTACAATAAGATATGACATCATTTAAACATTTCAAAAGCAACTGTTCATGGAAGTCACTGTGATAATACAACTGTGTATCCTCCAGTCTTTTCTCCTGAAAAACACGCTAGCATTTGGTACTATCATACTGCTTTTATTGCAGTTTTAATTTAGTCAATTGTCTATTCATAATTTTGATAGAGCATCATCAAAAAAACTGACCAATCAGTGACCAGAAATAAGACATAATCAATACATTCTGGTAGGTGATAAACTCGGTCTTTATCCTTGATGTTCAACCAAGTTTACTGTTAAAATTAAGGTATCTACAGTGTGATTCTTTTAAAACCCTGCATATTTCATGCACATTCACGTAAATTGATTCAATATATGTATCTTTTAAAATCAAAATCTTGAAAATTATCGTATTTTTACTCTGCCAAAGATTTTTATTTTACTATAGAACCTGAGGATAAAAACCGAGTAACACAAATTTTATCACCTACTGAAAATAAAATAAAATCTCAACATCTCTGCAATGCAAAATTATGAATTCACTTTCTCTATTTGTTTTTTTGTCATCGCCACCAACTCTCCTCCAAAAACAATCTATAGACATGTCTATTTTCTTCGACATTTTTACGGGAAATTGTCTCCATATCATGTATAATGGTCCGGTTTCAGTGTTTCATTGATAAAAACTACTAGTTTAGTATTGGATAATTTGATCACGACACAGTCTACGAACTTTGGAAATCTCGGCTTTATACCCTATCACCAAAGTAACCAATACTTTATGTTTACTTCCTTAGTGCTGTTTTATTTGTTAATCTACGCAATTTTTAAAATCCAGGACAAGGAGTAGTTATGGAGAACAGTCTCTGGAGTGATGGTGTGTATGGAGAACTGCTGTACAAGCTGGGCTATTTTACAAGAACTGGTGAATATCTTGGTTACTTCGCTTTACTCTTAGTCTTAAATACAGTAGAATCAGGAGACCATTAATGAACTTGAAGAGCAGAATTGGTCTCTTTATATTCTAAATTTAACAGGTACAAAGGCCAGATGAGCTCAGTGATTACATACATGTAGTAGTGTGATGTCTTTATTCTCTTTTAAAATTGTTGTGTACACGTTACTTTATAGTAAACCCACACTTTCATGAAAATGAGGAATATTGATGCAATATTGTGTTTCAGAGTTATTGCTCTTGGTTATTAAAACAAAAATGGGAAAATTTCAGGATATGAAAGCAGTGATTAATTTTGAATCACGCATGAAAACAAAAAATCACGCACAGAAAACTGACCTCGTACGTGCATGCACGCACAGAAAAAAAAACTGTTGTCAACTTGAATATATTACACTGTGCTGTGTATTGTAATGCCTTCAGTAGCAAATTAAGTATGTTTAAAGGTTTAAAAATCTTAAAAATTCATAGTGTACCCCCAAAATTTAACAGTAGGGGGTACATGTACCCCCAAATGAAAAAGTCAGTGGGAACACTGTTGCTCTGCGTCCCGCGTCCTAGACGCACATTTTTTTCTGAGGATGCCAGGGTTCGACACTAACGCTAGTCCGCTAGTCCTGTGCCCACCTGTTTTTCAGGAGGACTACCTAAACTTGAAGTTGACTAGTCCGACGGACTAGTAATTTTTCGAGCCCCATTATAGATATTACGGCCGTAAAATACACATTCCTAATATAGGGCCGGGGTCACTCGATTAGACGAAGTCACTTAAAACTTCGCTATGACTTCGCTTTTCTATCCATGTAGAGCGAAATTTGAGTCGCCGTCAGGCCAAAAATAAAATTATGTTTGTTTCCCCTTCCCGACCGACCCACCGAAATTGCCGCGACCCGAATTATTTTTTCGACACTGGCGATTTTTTTTTTTTTTGATTTTTTTATTATTTTTTTTTGTCTTAAATGTGTCTTATAGGTAGCATGTATTCCAGTTTTGATCTCAAATAAAAGAAATGAAATAAAAAAATATTTTACCTACCAACCTACCCAACCCTTTTTTGCATGGGTCGGGAAGGGGAAACAAACATAATTTTATTTTTGGCCTCATTTTCGAATCAATTTCGGCAATTTCAAATGTGATTAACCTCATAATTAACAAAACTCTCTAAAATACACAATCAGCACTAGTTTCACAAGTACCTTATTTAATCCCATTACCATTAAATAACAACCCGACTCTTTATCTAATCAAGGCAATTATCGATCATTATCGGTTTGCCTGAGACGAGATGTGAATATAACCGCCATGTTTGCTCATTAGGCATGTGGGGATCATGTGCGCATTCTATTTAAGTAAACCAATCAAAGCCGTCGTATTTTTCCGTTTGGTGAATAATTAAAAATCGTAATACAAACTACTGCGCAAGGGCAGGGTTATGATTAGACGAGATACTTTGAAACTGATTTCTCCTGCGATAAATAAATTTAAAAGGCGGTTATAATTATATGATTGACATCGGCACAGTTGTAAAGAATCTTTGCGGTGGTCGTCAGTAAGCAAAAGCGCAAGCTTCTATTGTGTGTTTTATTCTTATTGACGGCTAAGTATGAAATAAATAAATGTGTTTGCTATAAAGCGAGTTTGTTTGTGATTGCTTTATAGACGAGAGAAATCAACGGAAATGTACTGCATACTACGATTAGTCATAGCCATCAATAACTTATCTATGTCTATGGATTAGGTAATGATTTTGTGTTTTGTTACTCAATGCGGGTAGGACAGAAAAAAAGTTTTTAGGTAATTGTCGAATAATTAGTATTTTTCAATAAAAAATCTGCCTGGGGAGAAACCGAAAAAAATAAAGTTTACGATTTCAGTTGGTATCTTCGAGACGAAAAGGGTTTTTGGCACTGTTCACTTTGAAGTTTGTCTCCTGTTTTTGTTGTTGCTAAATACACCATTTTTTTGAAAGGACCATCTAGTTCTCAGGAGGACTACTAGATTTTTAAAGTCACTAGTCCTCCGGACTTCCCGTTTAAAAAAGTTAGTGTCGAACCCTGGATGCATCATTCTTAAACATGTGCATCAATGCTCAAAAATTTTACAAGTGGTAAATGACCGTTTTCTATATGATAACAAGGGAACAAATATAACACGACACCGGTTAAAGTAGAACACAATTACAATGTAGTACGCGTATTCTGATTGGGTAAAAACTATTTGTCATCCAATCAGTAACAGCGTTTTACTACCTGTTGGTGTTCGCTAGTATGGATATCCCTAGACTGTGTTACGGTCCTTTGGGCTTCTCTGTTGAGAGAACAGAATGGAATAGACTAGGAAATCCCAGATTATGTTCAAACACAAAATGCCACCGAAGACAGTTATAAAAAATTACCCACAACAAGTTAAATTGACACTTGATTAGCATGTCAAACTACTCAGGACTAATTGAACTGTTTAAAGTTTCTGTAGTGTTTGCAAGCATAAAATAAAGAAAAAATAGAGATTTTTATGATGGTGATTACTCGTTACAGAACCTAGACAACTGCGCCATATAAACACCGATTCTAAAAGAAAGACTTTGTAAAACAAAGAATGGTAGCAATATAATAAGGAATAACGCGAAAATGATACAGTTTTGAAACCGTATGCATGCACATATTTTGCATATTTTTAAAAGTGAAAAAATGGCAAAAGTAGTATCAAATTCGGATGGTTTGTATTTCGGACAAAATTCGTTTTGAAACAGATATTAATGGTACCCTTTGTATTTCAAAGTACCAGTATTATAGAACCTCTTATGGGTTGTTGTTAATAAGTTTTATTAATTTTAATTATATAGGATAACCAGGGGTGTAAAAATTTGGAAACATCCATTCGCTGACGCAGACTTTCCGAACAGCGACCCGATGTCTGCTTGTTTACCCGCCATGTTTACGGTGTCGATATAAAAAACAGTCTGACTGGATAGCGATATATTGCATCACACTCCAATTGAATTTAGCGTGCATTGAATCACAGTCTATATGACGCGTGGGTTACCTGGTAACAAACAAACACCTGTTAATCTGGGTCCTGCAAACGACAATACAGAACAAATTGCGCGTCGGAAATGACCCAGATTTCAAATCTTGCAAATATTGCAACATCGTGTTTGAACGATAGTTTAACGTAATTTTTATAGTGCAAAAAGTCACTCGCCCTCTCGGACGACCAGACGCCAAATGTTACTCGTCCGCAGGCAGCTTGGGCGAGTGGAATTTTACACCCCTGATAACACATTTAAAACTTAGGGGGAAATAGTGATTTAGAAAAGAAAATGTAAATATTATTCATAATTGATATATTTTTTAAGTGACCGGCATTTCTTAACAATATTTGGCAATATATTAGTGCAAGCAGCATTATGGGTGCTTAATAGACTTTTACAATGAAATTTCAGTGGGTTGGGGAGGGGCGTGGGTGGGGTGCTGTATGTGCACAAGGGGCTGGATAAAAGTGTCAGATAAACTTAAATTATAACTTAATTTAATTTCAAAATTGTTTGGAAGTGCAATATATATTAAATGATATTCATGTGTAAAAAGTGATAAAAACAAGTTCCAACCCCACAGAATTTTAATTATAAAAGAATGATGCACAGCGGGGTTTTTACTTTATGCCTAATCGCCCCAAAGCAAAATAATAAAAAAAAACATACTTTATAAATTTCTGGAGAGAACCCAGATGAAGGTAAATCAGACAGGGGCGTAGCTGTGCCTAAATCAGTGTGTAGGCACAATGTCTAGGGGTGTGCGGGGGCAAATCCAAAAGGAAGCCAAATCCTGCATTCTGACGGTATTTTAAGCATCAAACAATATGTTTTTAACTCGCGATTTCAAGCTTTTTAGCTCGACTATTCGAAGAATAAGAGAGCTTATGTAATCACGTCGGCGTCCCACATCAAGGTTTGCGTGTAAGCTGTGTTTACAAGTCTATATCTCTTACATTTCTTATCCTAGCACAACCAAATTTGTTCATGGGCTTCCTTATAGCGTTATCTTAAGGGCTGCATAAGCATTTTTGGTTCCTGTAACCCATGGGCTCCAATGGAACCTAAATTATGATAGCCCATAAAATGTGTCCCATTTCACATCAAACTTTGCGTGTAAGCTGTGTTTACAAGTCTATATCTCTTACAATTCTTACCCTAGAACAACCAAATTTGGCCATTAGCTTCCTTATAGCATTGTCGTAAGGGCTGCTTAAGTAATTTTGGTTCCTGTAACCCCTGGGCTCCCATGGAACCCAAATTCTGATAGCCCTTAAAATATGTCTGTTTCACATCAAATTTTGCGTGTAAGCTGTGTTTACAGGTCTATATCTCTTAGATTTCGTGTCCTAGCTGAACTAAATTTTGGAATTGGTTTCCTTATAGTATGTTGTAAAGGGTTGGATAAGTAATTTTGTCTTCTGCAAAATCTGGGCTCCGATGGAACCCAAACTGTGATGGCCCATAAAATGTGCAATAAAGGCAGATCTAGGTTTGCATGTAACTGTAAGCATGTATATATCTATAATTTTGGTTTGGGATTTGTTATAGCATTATGCATCTTATTACTTCACCCATATTGGGGCATGACGATGTGCTCCCGACTCCCCACCCCACTCCCCTCCACAGCTTTTTTTTTTTTTTTTTTTTTTTTTACATATTTCTGTGTTGTTTAAGTAAATTCTTACACCTGTATATATGTTGCTCCCCTCCCGCCCCGCCTCTCCCCACTCCCTCCCTCCCTCCCCCCCACCCACCCCCCAGTTGAAACTTTTTTTTTTTTACATATTTCTGTGTTGCTTTTGTCAATTCTTACACATATATGTTTCCCCCTCCCCGCAGCCACCCTCCACCCCCCCCCCCCCCCCCCCCCCCCCACCCATCCCCCCCCCCCCCCACACTTGAAACTATTTTTTACATATTTCTTTGTTGTTTTAGTCAATTCTTACACATATGTGTTGCCGTCCCCCCTCCCCCTACACCCGGTTGAATTTTTTGTTTTGTTTTTACATATTTCTTTGTTGTTTTTGTCAATTCTTACACATATATCATAATATGTTGCCCCCCCCCCCCCCCCCCCCCCCCTCCCACACACACACTGCTGGCTTTAGTGACGTTATTCAGTTTGAATTAGGATTAAGATGCCAAGCATATGTAGCTCTGCCTCACTGAGATGTTTGTTCTTTGGGGCACTGCAGTTTAATTGCGAACTTTCGCTTACAATGAAAATACCTCTCTCTAAGACGTAATGACATCACGCGCATGGTCTTGTTTTCATTCCTGAATGGGAGGGGTACATGTACATCACAATAACGTATGCAAATATATAAAAATTCAGTACATTGATCAGTGCTCCAGATAAGCCTTCAGCACAATGCGTGTTGTACGCTTGAAAAAAAGAGGCAAAAACACAACAACATTACTTATTTACATTTACAATACATGTACGTATCCTTAAATTAAAAACAAGTTTTGGACGCAGCAATAATGTAAAATGTTTACTCTTTAGCCATTACCATAAACTATTGTGTATTTTTCCTCTTCTCGTTACGTATACATTCAACAGTGCTTCAGTCTTTTTAGCTCTACTGATCAGAGATCAGCAGAGCTTATGCCGTGGTGCGGCGTCCGTCGTCCGTCTGTCTGTCTGTCCGTAAACTTTGATGTGAAATCCAAGATGGCCGCCAAAGCTAAAAATAGAGTTTTAAAATACAAGTTTGTAGCGACTTCTTCTTGAAAACTATAAGTGATATTGATATGGGACTTTTTCTAAAATGATCAGCATGACATGATGTTGATCCTAGTCAAAAATCGTTTTGATTCAACGTTAAACATGGCTGCCAGCGGCCATCTTTGTTTACATAGAGTTATATAGTAAAAACTTGTAGCGACTACTCCTCTGAAACTACTTGACGGATGTCACCTCATTAAAATAGATTTTTAAAAAATAAGTTTGTAGCAACTACTTCTTGAAAACTATAAGTGATATTGATATGGGACTTTTTCTAAAATGATCAGCATCAACGTTAAACATGGCTGCCAGCGGCCATCTTTGTTTACATAGAGTTATATAGTAAAAACTTGTAGCGACTACTTCTCTGAAACTACTTGGCGGATTGTCATGAAACTTTACAGGAATGTTGCTCTTGATGTCTTATTGATCCTAGAAAAATTTCAGGTCGGCCGGAAATTCAAGATGGCCGTCACAGCTAAAAATAGATTTTTAAAAAATAAGTTTGTAGCGACTACTTCTTGAAAACTATAAGTGATATTGATATGGGACTTTTTCTAAAATGATCAGCATTACATGATGTTGATCCTAGTCAAAAATTGTTTTGATTCAACGTTAAACATGGCTGCCAGCGGCCATCTTTGTTTACATAGAGTTATATAGTAAAAACTTGTAGCGACTACTCCTCTGAAACTACTTGACGGATGTCACCTCATTAAAATAGATTTTTAAAAAATAAGTTTGTAGCAACTACTTCTTGAAAACTATAAGTGATATTGATATGGGACTTTTTCTAAAATGATCAGCATGACATGATGTAGATCCTTGTGGAAAATTATTTTGATTCGACGTTAAACATGGCTGCCAGTGGCCATCTTTGGTTACATAGAGTTATATAGTAAAAACTTGTAGCGACTACTCCTCTGAAACTACTTGACGGATGTTCATGAAACTTCACAGGAATGTTGCTCTTGATGTCTAGTTGATCCTAGAAAAATTTCAGGTCGGCCGGAAATTCAAGATGGCCGCCACAGCTAAAAATAGATTTAAAATAAATAAGTTTGTAGCGACTACTTCTTCAAAACAATAAGAGATATTGATATGGGACTTTTTCTAAAATGATCAGTATGACATGATGTTGGTCCTTGTCGAAAATCGTTTTGATTTGACCTTAAACATGGCTGCTTTGTTTACATAGAGTTATATAATGAAAACTTGTAGCGACTACTTCTTTGAAACTACCTGACGGATTTTCATGAAACTTCACAGGAATGTTGCTCTTAATGTCTTATTGATCTTAGCAAAATTTCAGGTCGGCCGGAAATTCAAGATGGCCGCCACGGTTAAAAATAGATTTTCAAAAAACAAGTCTGTAGCGACTACTTCCTGAAATCAAAATCAATCAGTAGAGCTTCAAGGTCATTGACCTCTTGTTTAAATTTGTGCCAAACAGCCGACAAAAAGGCCATGCCTTTTTTCTTTGCAATCATCTACTAGTAAAGTTTTGATTGTCATTCAATACCTCAAACATCAGTAACCAAAATAGAGTTCGCCCAGTTATACTCAACAGATGCCTAATAAGCATCTGTTGAGTATAACTGGGCAAACTCTATTTTTGTCTCGTCTTTTGTGGAGGCGGTGAAGGCGTCAACATTCAAGATACCATAGTATAGGATTGAGTCCTAAAGCTTTAAATAATGGGGTGAAACTTTGTTACACCAATTTTGGTATGGCATGTTTAAAAGTTACGGTGATGCAGTTTTAATGTCACATCCATCATTCGTGACTTCTAATCTGCTTTGATAATGGAATGAAGCTTGATGTCCATGTTAATGTAAATGGACAATGAAAGTTAACGTTCCGGAACTTTTGTTTTCAATAGGAAAGTTGCCCTACCATGTTCGTGCCTACATGGACAACTTATTCAGACCAACTCCAAAAAAGGACTAATTAACCCTTATCCCGTTACATATAATTAAGACCATTCCATTTATGTGAAAAGGAGTTACTCACAGGCTGATCTGGGTTTACAATTGACACAAAGGCTATTATAGTCGTGCTTAGCCGGGTAAGGGTTAAGATCAGTTTTATCTGTTAATAATGATAATAAATTAGACGGGTTAGTTTATTATATTGATCACCGCTTTCACAAAGTGAAATGGAGGCTATATAGGAATCACGTTGTCCGTCTCGTCGCATCGCATAACACATTTTTGTCCTGCTGTGTAACACATTATTTTTTTCTTATTTGCATACCTCAAAGTGTGTTCCCAAACTTCATATACACATAACAGCTGATGACCTTATGTTTCTCTGCATCATGATTGTTGAAAACCTAATTTATTACAGAATTATGGCCCTTTGTTTGACTTAGAATTTAAAAGCTTTAGAATTTAAACTTAGATAGTTCTAGTTTTAAATTAACATATTCTACAGGTTTCAAGTACTACAGGGACTACAGGAAAAACAGCATCCCTGAACTGTGGAAGCCCAACCTCGTGATACATCTGGATGCCCCCACCCCCTACATCATGGATCAACTGAAGAAGAAAAGCGTAAGTGTTGTTTACTTTTATATTTTGGTAGATAATCAGAACTAGGCCAAACCAAATATGGCTGACCATAAAAATTGTTGGTTTGCGGTTTTCCTACCTACCACAGGAAGGGCCCTACCCAAAAGTTTTTATAGTAATTTGGAATTTTTTTTTTTTTTGCTATCTTCAGTATATATCTTTAATTTCTTAAGATGTTTACTGTCCTTGGCAAAAATAAATAAATCACCTACCTAGCTACCCATTTATGAAATCTTGGGTCGGGAAACAGCAAACAAGTGTTTTTTTAAGGATGGCCCAGCTGCATTTCCTTCTAACCGAATATAGAATTTGTTTATATATATATAAACCTGTCTAATTTATTATATATATATATATATCCTTTTTCTGTGATATAAATGAATTGTAATATTATATGTTCCATTTATACATATTAATTTAGTATTCTGAACTTCTATTTAAAAATAGACTTTCCCAAATAGACTTTCCCATAGCTTTCTTTACACATGAATGAGTTGCATGTACAAGTGAGGCCATTCTTAAAAAAATATTTGTTTGCTGTTTTCCGACCCAAGATTTCATAAATGGGTAGGTAAGGTAGGTGATTTTTTTTTTTTTTTGCCAAGGACAGTATAAAACACCTTAAGAAATTAAAGAAAAATATACTGAAGATGGCAACATCAAAGAAAATGTTACAGAACATGATATGGAAACGGCAAACCAAAAATATTTATGGTCGGCCGGACGAGTTCAGAGTAAAAGGTTGATTAAATAATTAATGCATTCCAGGGCAAGAAAATATGTTAATGAGTTACTCACCCCACGTAATATTTGAACGGTCAAATTGATAAACTGTTAAAGCATTTTATCTGAATTTCTACTCGTCCTGCATCAATGAGCACGCGTCATGGCGAGCAGACGAGTGGAATTTTCATGCCCTGCATGCTTTCAAAACCATGTGAAGAAATGTAAAGTTTATTAAAAGAAACAATTTTGATTAACACGAGGCTACAGAAGGAAAAAAAGAAAAGCTTGAGGACCTGTGCACTTAATTTTAGCACAATTTTCATAATGCAGATCATGTTGAATAAAATTGTTCCATGGCATTAATGGCGGGATAACTACTTTAAAGGTATTTGCAATTATAATTTATATTACCTGTATCAGTGATTGTTTTACAATTTGGTGATTATGAGTCCTGGGACTCACTGCCTTCAGTATTTATGAGTCCTTTGGAAAAACTGTGAGTCCTCACCTGAAATGTACCTGTATGGTGTAACATTTTGTTAATGGTACCTACCCTACATACGTCTTTTATAAAATATACCTACCTTGAATATATATCTATAAAAAAAAAATGTATAGTGAATTTCATTTTATTATCAAATAAACAAACATAAACTCCGTGTGAGTACAAAAAACAAGCAGTAGAAGTACCTTGGTCTGGATCGCTGTTTTTCGCCAGTAATCCAGCCAGAGAACTCTGTTTGGGGTCTGTTTTAGGCTTTTTCTTCAGTGACATTTTAGCAGACAACCAGAAAATACAAACCTGGTTTCCCGCTCCTGAGCGATATACCGCCCGAGATAAAGCCCACTCTTTAAAGAGAAACAGGAAATCAGAAAACCAGTAGGCATTAAAATCACATTAAAGGGCTTTACTACACATCCTTCGAAGGCACATTTGTTTATGTTGTGAGTCCCCAGCAAATATTTTCGTCCTAGACGCAGGATGCGCAGGTAACAAAATCACTGCTGTATATGTTTATAATATATATACCCAACTCTTGGTTTCTCGACAATCTCTATTAATTATCTGAAACTGTGTAAATTCACATATTTCAGCCGGAGTATGCCAACAGCCCGGTGTTCAATGAAAAGTATATCTCCATGATGCAGCAGCTGTACAGGGAAAAGTTCCTGCCATATATGAAGTAGGTCAATATACATCGTTGCAGGGGGCCTAGGGGATAAAGGGGAAAATAGTATGATTTCGAGAAATCAGGCAGAAATTGAAGATTTGGGTGTGCAAATATGCAGAAAAGGTACAGTTTAGATATTAAACTGTATTATATATATCTATGTTGAGAAAGTAAGAGGGGGAATCATTGTTTTTGCAAAAAGAGGGAAATTTTCAAAAAAAAATCTCTAAAGGGGTTTAATTTTTAAAAAAATGGCTATCTTGCTAGTGGAATATCGGCCCCTGTTTTTGTAGGAAAAAGGCCCTGTAACTCGTCTGTATTGAAAAAAAAAGTTTCTACCTTATATGATGCAGGTCAATGTTTTGTCTTTGCATTTTTAACTTGTCTGTTTTGAAAAAAATGAAGAGGTATTCAGGGCCTTCCTCAGAAATAATTCAAGGTATAGGGGAAATTAAATTGAATATCATGGGGTGGGTATGGGAGGGAGTTACTCTTTGGGTGATCAATATTTTAAAGTGATCATGGTTTGTTTAGATGCAATTGGATGTATATTTCAGCTGTAAATGAATGAAATTTTTAACCAGATTTTCCTTGGAAAACTCTGGTTATTATGTTGTTTGGCATGCGGCGTCAAACTCTTAGTTTCCGCTCAATAACTTTTGTTAGGAATGAGGTATTGCAATGAAACTTGCAGGGTAGGTAGCTTATATGGAAAGGAAGCTTGGGATTGAATTTGGGGTCACTGGGTTCAAGATCACTGTTACTAAAAATAGAAAAACAGTTTCCGCTCAATAACTTTTGTTAGGAATGAGATATTGCGATAAAACTTGCAGGGTAGATAGCTTATATGGAAAGGAAACTTAGGATTGAATTTGGGGTCACTGGGTTCAAGGTCACGGTTTCTGTTTGGGGCATATGTTTCAGCCAACAGATTTTCAGCATGTACATCATGTACATGTACATAAACAGTTACAAAGTAAATTTAAAAACAAATTATATGTCATTGGAACTGAAGTGTTTAGTGGTAAGTAAAAATTCCTCAGTTTTGATAATCGGTTGAGAAATAAATATTTTACTGCCAAAATACTTTTTGAATCTGCTTTTCTCATGCGAATATTTTTTGGTAAAACTTACAGTGTAAATTTATCCTGCACAATACAACCATATTTTTGGATAGAGATTGAAAAAGATAAACCTTCTGGGCTCTTCATTTGTCTTCGCCAATCGCCATAGGCGAAACCAAATTGCAAATGGCGGAACTACCCATGTAAACTGACAACTGGTATTGGCGAAAGTTGCGAAAGTGCGAAAGGAAAAAGTCGGAGGTCCCGGCCATCTTTTTCTGGAAAAACCTCGACGGGTTCTCGGTGTTTGCAGAAGAGCTAAAATCTGTAGACTGTGTTACGACCTTTGCGCTTTCTATTACACAAGGCTTATTTTACATAGCAACATCTAACTGCAACTCACTTGGTGTGCCTATACTGGATGAAAATTAGAAACCCAACAAGAACTCGCCAAAAAAACAGTTTCATTTTTCAATAACAACTACAACGCAAAATAGCGCGTAAACAAGACGTCTAACTCTTTTGTCAAAATGGTAATAATAACCTTTCTCATGCAAAGATTTGTACCCTTTTAGCTAAAATAATGACTTTGTAACTCCGTTATTCAAACCAGGAAGTAGCCCATGATACGTACATGTAAACAACATGAATACATTACATTGTCATCTATTTTCGCACATTGAAACCAGGCTAGAAAAAAACAGAACGATTACTGTGTCATCAGTTTTTTCCATCATGGGTGAATTTACATGCTTGGTTGCTAGTTTGATTGATTGATTGAATGGTTTCACGATGCACCAACACATACAAATGGCATATGTCATAAAAAGATAGCTCCCTCTCCATTTACATCAAGATAAAAAGTATGCAAAGTGAGCCAACAACATCCTCACCCCCATGTTCTGACTGTTCACTGTGCTCTTATTCTACATTGGATGTAAACTTGATCTTCTACTTCGGATGGTACCACCAACATGGTACCACAGGGGGCGTACTTAACCAGTAAACATGAAAATTGAATTGGGTTTTACGGTGCACAAACTAGATGCACAAACACAGTATATATGAAATTACTCAATTCTTTTGATTCTAGAATTATATTAACAAGAGAATCTTATTTGACCTATTTTTGATTGGTATTTGTGAAACCTGTGCTATAGGGAACATAACTATATTAATTGATGTGCATTAATTATCCTGTTTCCATGTATTAATACATCATGTCTTAATCAGCAAATCAAAGAATTAATATTATTCAACTTAGTTTATCCCGAGGATAACTAGTTCTAATCCATTGACTCCTAAGGCATTAAATAGTTGTTTTATTATATATCATAAAATACAACAGTTTTGATTTTTTACTAATAAAGTTCAAATTAAAATAAAACACAATGTATCTGCTTCCTTTGTTCATTTAAACAAGCGCGTCACGTGACATATTGACTATTGCACGGTCACGTGACGCTTTGCTGTTTTTTAAAAAAGGCGCATCAATGACACAGATGTACTATTGCACGTTAAATTTACTATTGCACGCTCACGTGATTAACTATTGGCATATTTCCAATGAGAATGGTCAAAACTATTTAATCACACATGACTGCTTCTAGACCAATGAAAAGCGATTGTATTTTATGATATATAATAATGTATAATTATACTTACTTATATCCTAGCTAAGTTAGATAAATAATTTATAAATGTGACTGAGACCTAGTGGTTTTCTTTTATTACTTGACAGATTTAGCTAAAAATAAGTGCTAATATTTTCTACTTGTAATCTGCAAAAATCTACTTGCAGTTAGCAAGTAAATAAGTGTTAAATTTGAACCCTGGGAATTTGGCATTCAGAACCACATTTCGCATCTGATATTTTTATTTCTCAACAGTTTCTGGAATTTAAAATATATTTTTTTATTTGTTTTACAGCAAATATGCCGAGGTGATCTCGTACAATGTCACGGATATGCCTGATTTTGACTTGGTAAGAAAAAAATTATCATTAGTCAGTGATTTTTTTACCTCTGCGTCCTGCGTCCAGGACGCACACATATTTCCGTGGACGCAAATTACCAGAACATGTGCGTTCTTGGGACGCACATAAATTGCAAGTAAAGAGTTCCGTAATTCATATTTTCCCTGTAGGCTGTAAGAATTCAATCCGTCGCTTTTTACTCCACGTCTACCGCCATATTTCCCCTGTAAGAATTCAATCCGTCACTTTTTTCTCCACGTCTACCGCCATATTTGACTATTCGATGAGGGTTAAGTTTACACTCGCACCGTTCCGCGTAATTTTGTAACGTCGATTATTATTGGATAATGGTCATTCGATTAGCCAATGGAATCGGCCGTGAGGTAAAACACGAAACGGTGCGGAAGTAAACATTCCACGAGTTGGCGATGCCTCGTCTGCAAAATGGGGCCCAAAGAGAAAACTAAACAATGACTCAAAGCAACAAAAACTCTCGAGTTTCATTCAAAAGGCCAGTACATCCTCCAATAATGACGCTCAAACAGCCAGTATATCTACGGCAATTGAACCACCTACCAAAATCCGCAAATACAACAGTTGTTGGGAGAAATTGTTCAGTTGGCTCGGGTATGACGATACCACAAAAAGCATGTATTGTACTTTGTGTACAAACGCAAACAAATGTAATGTGATGACTAAAAGTGCACACTTCACAAACTTTCAACAGTCAACTCTCGGTCGACATGCTTCTTTATGCGACTGCGATTGTTATGCTCTCACCGTATGTATGCCTGATTAAAGTTATCAACACCATAATATAAAATAGTGCTTGAATTTGAAATAAATTACTACTAAAACCTGGGACTCACTCCTTTAGTTTTGGGACTCATAGATTTTTGGCCCAGCGAGTCCTAGGACTCGTACAAGTGAAATTGTAAAAAAATCACTGTTAGTTAATTTTATATTTGTAATTCAATTTTGTAGGCAAATAATTACGTTCTTTGGAGATGGTAAAATTTATTACTTATAGATTAACTTAGAATCTTAAATGGATATCCATTGAAGTTTTGTTTGTATGGTGTTTTACATCATTTCCACACATGTAAGGTTATATATGACGGTCGATTTTTTGTGGTGGAGGCAGACCACCCACTTTTCCTGGATAGAACCAGTACTGTACACCTCCCACCATCCGTAAGAATCGACACTTCCTCACAAGTCGAGCTCAAGGTGGGATTCAATCCCGCAGCGGTGAGAGGCAAATGTTTACAATGCAACATCGTTAACCACTCGGCCACGGAGATGCTGTATCCATTGAAGATGGGTATTCCAACACAATTGTTATATCGAAATCAAGGCTTCATCGAGGTTCCAATTTACCTGTAAATTGTTGTACAAAGTGTTAGAGTTCCCATATCTGAACTGGACACCCATGATTGATTTTTGTCTCGCCTTTTTAGAAGAAGAAAAGAGACATAGGTGTTGCTTTTCAGGCGGCGAAGGCATAAACATTGAAGTTTTGCATTTAGGTCATATTCTCACAAACTGTCTACACTAGACCTTTCAAACTTTGCTTATAGTTGTATCTTGGGTGGTACATCGCAACGTCACAAAGCAAATGTGGAAGTGACCTTGACCCTCCAAGCAAAGTGCAGATAAATAATTTTTAGGTTTAACTTTTGCGTTTAGGTCACTTTTTCACAAACTTTGCTTTACAACATCTTAGGTGGTACAAAGCAGATGTGATGTGACCTTGACTCTGGAAGTAAAGGGCAGATAACCTTATAAAATGTGTTACCTTCAACTTTTGTATTCAGGTCCCTTTTTCACACACTGTATGCACTAGACCTTTCAAACTTTTAGTTGTATCTTGAGTGGTGCATTTGCAACGTGACAAAGCAAATGTGGATATGACCTTGACCCTCCAAGCAAAGGGCAGATTACTTAATAATTTCTACCTTCAACATTTACGTTTAGGTCACTTTTTTACAAACTGTATGCACTAAGACCTTTCAAACTTTGCTTATAGTCATATCGAGTGGTACATTTGCAAATGTGGATATGACCTTGACCCTCCAAGCAAGGGGCAGATAATTTAATAATTTTTACCTTCAACATTTGCGTTTAGATCACTTTCTCACAAACTTTATGCATTAGACCTGTCAAACTTTGTTTCTTGGATAGTGCATCACAACGTGTCAAAAAGCAAATGTGGATGTGACCTTCACCATCCAAGCAAAGGGCAGATAACCTGATTTGTTATATTTACATCACTTTCTCATGAACTATAACTATGCACTAGATGTTTTAAACCTAATTTTTAGCTTAATCTTTGGAAGACAGAACATTCTATTTTGACATACCGGTAGTTGTTTCTTGGGTAGTGCATCTTTTTGGACGCATGGATTTCATCTATGACCTTGACCGACTTTTTGGAGTTGATGATTTTTAGCACACTTGAGCTTTGTGCTCAAAGGTGAGCTATTGTGACCACTCTTCGCAGTTTTTCATCTTGTTTACACGATAGAGGCCACATTTCTTGAGCAATTTTAACCAAACTTGCACAGCTTGTATATGACCATAAGATCTCGGACGAGTTCAATAATGGGCAAGATTGGACCAGTATCACCAGAGTTATGGCCCCTGAATTAGCAAAAAATGCAGTTTTACTTCTTATTAATACGATAATGGCCACATTTCTTGTACGATCTTAACCAATCTTACATAGTTTTTATGCCCCTGAAGGGTGGCATACAGTAGTCGCACTGTCCGTTTTATGCCCCTGAAGGGTGGCATACAGTAGTCGCACTGTCCGTCCGTCAGTCAGTCAGTCCCTTCGTTCGTCCATACAATCGTGTCCGGTTAATAACAAATCACCACAACAAGACGATGTGTCGTGCACAAAATCCAGGTCCGTGGCTCCAAGGTCAAGGTCACACTTAGAGGTCAAAGGTCAGATTGTGTCCGGTCAAAAACTTTTGCATTCCTGGACTTATTTTCAAGTAACTTGGCAGTGCTCACAACAACCAGACAATGTGTCCCGCACAAAATCCAGGTCCTCAACTTTTGTTATGTGTTAACGTCGTGTTAGCAGGAAGCATTGCTATGCTTTCTAGTTGTTCCTATTGCTTTTTTTTCTGGTTCGTTGAGTTTTGATGGAGTTACGACCCCTTGACATTGTTACTTTTAAATTTCGTGTCGGCGCTACTCCTCCTAAACGCCTTGTTGGATTTCGACGAAACTTGGCAGGAACATGGGTAAGATGTCTTGTTGTGCATATCACACTTTTGTTCCAGTTCGCTGATTTATGATGGACTTATGGCCCTTTGACATTTTTACTTTAAATTTCTTGTCGGCGCTACTCCTCCTAAACGGCTTGTTGGATTTCTAAAAAATTTGGCAGGAAGCCTCAATATGATGTCTAGATGTACAAAGCGCGGTATATCAATTAAATGTTGGACAAGTCGAAAACCAGCTAGATCTTATTAGTAATGACAGAGTTATGGCCCTTGATTTATTGAAAAATACTTTATTGTATTTTCCTTTGTTAAATCTGTAGTTACTTCATTTTTTATGTGATCTTTACCATATTTGTTTAGAATGTTAATATAAACCCCCCAACCCATTTATATGAAATTTCATTCATAGAAGAAAATGGGTCAAATTAAAAAAATACCCATGCCATAATAGACACGGCAGACTTACTGCCCATGATTACCAAGAGAGCGATCTAAGACCATCCTATCCTGGTTGTTTTAGCAATGTTTTAAAAGAAGTACCGGTGGAAATTTTATGTCGACAACCCTTGATATAAGAGCTGTTTTAGCTAGTAGAGCGTCCACAGGCCCTCTTCGGCCTCTTGTTTTTAATAGAATGGCACATATGATCACCATAACAAGACGATGTGTCAAGCGCAAAACCCAGGTCTGTACCTCTAAGGTCAAGGTCACATAGGTCAAAATTTCCGACCGTCCGTCAGTCCGCAGTTCGTGTCTGGACCTTAACGTCACAACCCCTGCAGGGATTTTTAAATAACTTGGCACAAGCGATCACCATAACAAGACGATTTTTTGCGTGCAAAACCCAGGTCTTCAAGGTCAAGGTCACAATTGGAGGTCGAAAGTCAAATTGTGTCCGGTTTATAACTCTGGCGTTCATGGACAGATTTTCAAATAACTTGGCACATGTGCTCACCACAACAAGACGATGTGTCGCGCACAAAATCCAGGTCCCTGGCCCCTAGGTCAAGGTCACACTTAGAGGTCAAAGGTCAAATCGTGTCCGGTCAAAAAATGTGCATGCCTGGACAGATTTTCAAATAGCTTGGCACATATGCTCACCACAACCAATTGACGTGTCATGCACAAAATCCAGGTCCGTGGCTCCAAGGTCAAGGTCATACTTAGAGATCAAAGGTCACTTCGGGGGCGTTTGTCACTTACAGTGATATTTCTTGTTAAGTCCGGCCCCCGTTAGGCAAGACATGTGAATCCACGGATTTCTTGTTATCAAAAGCTCCTTATTAATTTATTTTTGTGTGATTGAAAACCCCTCTATTGCAACTACATGTATGTAAAATCTTTGTGTTTAAATTCCATTACTCTTGAGAAGTTCCTTGTTTGGTACATGTAGCTCAGTGGATAAGACCTTGACTTAAGAGCTACAGACCTCTGCCCCTTGGGAAAAATCCTTTATCTCATCTCCCTCCGCGGTTACTGTCCCGCTATAACATAATAATATACATGTGTAAACGGGACCGAAAAGTCCATTTCATTTCATTTCTACCAAGACCAAATAGTACTGAACTGATGATCATTGTTATGACAGGTGTCGCTGGATCTGGAGAAGCTGGACCTGATCTACGAGCAGGAGGATCATCCACTCAAGTTTAGCGACTGGAGAAAAATGAAGGAAGAGAACTGGAGTAACTACAGACTCTAGTATGTATGAATGGTCTGCTGCCCCTAGCTACACTGGAGTAACTACAGACTCTAGTATGTATGAATGGTCTGCTGCTCCTAGCTACACTGGAGTAACTACAGACTCTAGTATGTATTGAATGGTCTGCAGCCCCTAGCTACACTGGAGTAACTACAGACTCTAGTATGTATTGAATGGTCTGCAGCCCCTAGCTACACTGGAGTAACTACAGACTCTAGTATGTATTGAATGGTCTGCAGCCTCTAGCTACACTGGAGTAACTACAGACTCTAGTATGTATTGAATGGTCTGCAGCCTCTAGCTACACTGGAGTAACTACAGACTCTAGTATGTATTGAATGGTCTGCAGCCCCTAGCTACACTGGAGTAACTACAGACTCTAGTATGTATTGAATGGTCTGCAGCCCCTAGTTACACTGAAGCACACCGGCAGTTGCCTCGGTTAAATTTTTCCGAATGTACAAACATTACATAAAGACAACTTTTTACATTGTATATTTATTGATACATTATCAATCGTTGATAAAATATGTCATGCTTAAGACTGAAAACATTGTCCGGAAAATGAAAATGTAGAAAATCAAAACAAATTATGGGATGGAGAGGGAGGTGAATGCCACCAGAACCCACAATAAGGGATTTGCCTCAGTTAAATTTCATGGCTGGCTATGGGTCTGGTCTATTTCATACAGTGATATAAAGCATACTGGAATACTCTACCTCTACAGGATGCTCTCCAAATATGCTTCCTAATCACCATTAACATGTGTATATGGGGTTTAATGTCGCTTTTAACAACCTTAATGTCATGACATTGTCGTCTTGTAGCAGCAAGCTGAATGCTCATCTTTATATAGTCCTGCCACACTGGATACCACTTCATAGACACAATCTTTATAGTCCTGCCACACTTTATACCTCTTCATAGGCACAATCTTTATAGTCCAGCCACACTGGATACCACTTCATAGGCACAATCTTTATAGTCCTGCCACACTGGATACCACTTCATAGACACAATCTTTATAGTCCTGCCACACTGGATACCACTTCATAGACACAATCTTTATAGTCCTGCCACACTGGATACCACTTCATAGGCACAATCTTTATAGTCCTGCCACACTGGATACCACTTCATAGACACAATCTTTATAGTCCAGCCACACTGGATACCACTTCATAGGCACAATCTTTATAGTCCTGCCACACTGGATACCACTTCATAGACACAATCTTTATAGTCCTGCCACACTGGATTCCACTTCATAGACACAATCTTTATAGTCCTGCCACACTGGATACCACTTCATAGGCACAATCTTTATAGTCCTGCCACACTGGATACCACTTCATAGACACAATCTTTATAGTCCTGCCACACTGGATACCACTGTATAGACACAATCTTTATAGTCCTGCCACACTGGATACCACTTCATAGACACAATCTTTATAGTCCTGCCACACTGGATACCACTGTATAGACACAATATTTATAGTCCTGCCACACTGGATACCACTTCATAGACACAATCTTTATAGTCCTGCCACACTGGATTCCACTTTGTAGACACAATCTTTATAGTCCTGCCACACTGGATACCACTTCATTGACACAATATTTATAGTCCTGCCACACTGGATTCCACTTTGTAGACACAATCTTTATAGTCCTGCCACACTGGATACCACTTTATAGACACAATCGTTGTAGTCCTACCACACTGGATACCACTTCATTGACACAATATTTATAGTCCTGCCACACTGGATTCCACTTTGTAGACACAATCTTTATAGTCCTGCCACACTGGATTCCACTTCATAGGCACAATCTTTATAGTCCTGCCACACTGGATACCACTTCATAGGCAATCTTTATAGTCCTGCCACACTCGATACCACTTCATAGACACAATCTTTATAGTCCTGCCACACTGGATACCACTGTATAGACACAATCTTTATAGTCCTGCCACACTGGATACCACTTCATAGGCAATCTTTATAGTCCTGCCACACTGGATTCCACTTCATAGGCACAATCTTTATAGTCCTGCCACACTGGATACCACTTCATAGGCACAATCTTTATAGTCCTGCCACACTGGATACCACTTCATAGACACAATCTTTATAGTCCTGCCACACTGGATTCCACTTCATAAGACACAATCTTTATAGTCCTGCCACACTGGATACCACTTCATTGACACAATCTTTATAGTCCTGCCACACTGGATACCACTTCATAGGCAATCTTTATAGTCCTACCACACTGGATACCACTTCATTGACACAATCTTTATAGTCCTGCCACACTGGATACCACTTCATAGGCAATCTTTATAGTCCTGCCACACTGGATACCACTTCATAGACACAATCTTTATAGTCCTACCACACTGGATACCACTTCATAGGCAATCTTTATAGTCCTGCCACACTGGATACCACTGTATAGACACAATCTTTATAGTCCTGCCACACTGGATACCACTTCATAGGCAATCTTTATAGTCCTGCCACACTGGATACCACTTCATAGACACAATCTTTATAGTCCTGCCACACTCGATACCACTTCATAGACACAATCTTTATAGTCCTGCCACACTGTATACCACTTCATAGACACAATCTTTATAGTCCTGCCACACTGGATACCACTTCATAGACACAATCTTTATAGTCCTGCCACACTGGATACCACTTCATAGGCAATCTTTATAGTCCTGCCACACTCGATACCACTTCAAAGACACAATCTTTATAGTCCTGCCACACTGGATACCACTTCATTGACACAATCTTTATAGTCCTGCCACACTGGATACCACTTCATAGACACAATCTTTATAGTCCTACCACACTGGATACCACTTCATAGACACAATCTTTATAGTCCAGCCACACTGGATTCCACTTCATACATACACTCTTTATAGTCCTACCACACTGGATACCACTTCATAGACACAATCTTTATAGTCCTGCCACACTGGATACCACTTCATTGACACAATCTTTATAGTCCTGCCACACTGGATACCACTTCATAGGCAATCTTTATAGTCCTGCCACACTGGATACCACTTCATAGACACAATCTTTATAGTCCTACCACACTGGATACCACTTCATAGACACAATCTTTATAGTCCTGCCACACTGGATACCACTTCATAGACACGATCTTTATAGTCCTACCACACTGGATACCACTTCATAGACACAATCTTTATAGTCCTACCACACTGGATACCACTTCATAGACACAATCTTTATAGTCCTGCCACACTGGATACCACTTCATAGACACAATCTTTATAGTCCTACCACACTGGATACCACTTCATAGACACAATCTTTATAGTCCTGCCACACTGGATACCACTTCATAGACACAATCTTTATAGTCCTACCACACTGGATACCACTTCATAGACACAATCTTTATAGTCCAGCCACACTGGATTCCACTTCATACATACACTCTTTATAGTCCTACCACACTGGATACCACTTCATTGACACAATCTTTATAGTCCTGCCACACTGGATACCACTTCATAGGCAATCTTTATAGTCCTGCCACACTGGATACCACTTCATTGACACAATCTTTATAGTCCTACCACACTGGATACCACTTCATTGACACAATCTTTATAGTCCTGCCACACTGGATACCACTTCATATACACAATCTTTATAGTCCTGCCACACTGGATACCACTTCATTGACACAATCTTTATAGTCCTGCCACACTGGATACCACTTCATAGACACACTCTTTATAGTCCTACCACACTGGATACCACTTCATAGACACAATCTTTATAGTCCTGCCACACTGGATACCACTTCATTGACACAATCTTTATAGTCCTGCCACACTGGATACCACTTCATAGGCAATCTTTATAGTCCTGCCACACTGGATACCACTTCATAGACACAATCTTTATAGTCCTACCACACTGAATACCACTTCATAGACACAATCTTTATAGTCCTGCCACACTGGATACCACTTCATAGACACGATCTTTATAGTCCTACCACACTGGATACCACTTCATAGACACAATCTTTATAGTCCTACCACACTGGATACCACTTCATAGACACAATCTTTATAGTCCTGCCACACTGGATACCACTTCATAGACACAATCTTTATAGTCCTACCACACTGGATACCACTTCATAGACACAATCTTTATAGTCCTGCCACACTGGATACCACTTCATAGACACAATCTTTATAGTCCTACCACACTGGATACCACTTCATAGACACAATCTTTATAGTCCTGCCACACTGGATACCACTTCATAGACACAATCTTTATAGTCCTACCACACTGGATACCACTTCATAGACACAATCTTTATAGTCCAGCCACACTGGATTCCACTTCATACATACACTCTTTATAGTCCTACCACACTGGATACCACTTCATTGACACAATCTTTATAGTCCTACCACACTGGATACCACTTCATTGACACAATCTTTATAGTCCTGCCACACTGGATACCACTTCATAGACACAATCTTTATAGTCCTACCACACTGGATACCACTTCATAGACACAATCTTTATAGTCCAGCTACACTGGATTCCACTTCATACATACACTCTTTATAGTCCTACCACACTGGATACCACTTCATAGACACAATCTTTATAGTCCTGCCACACTGGATACCACTTCATAGGCAATCTTTATAGTCCTGCCACACTCGATACCACTTCATAGACACAATCTTTATAGTCCTGCCACACTGGATACCACTTCATAGACACAATCTTTATAGTCCTGCCACACTCGATACCACTTCATAGACACAATCTTTATAGTCCTGCCACACTGGATACCACTTCATAGACACAATCTTTATAGTCCTGCCACACTGGATACCACTTCATAGACACAATCTTTATAGTCCTGCCACACTGGATTCCACTTCATAGGCACAATCTTTATAGTCCTGCCACACTGGATACCACTTCATAGGCAATCTTTATAGTCCTGCCACACTCGATACCACTTCATAGACACAATCTTTATAGTCCAGCCACACTGGATACCACTTCATAGGCAATCTTTATAGTCCTGCCACACTCGATACCACTTCATAGGCACAATCTTTATAGTCCTGCCACACTGGATTCCACTTCATAGGCACAATCTTTATAGTCCTGCCACACTGGATACCACTTTATAGGCAATCTTTATAGTCCTGCCACACTCGATACCACTTCATAGACACAATCTTTATAGTCCTGCCACACTGGATACCACTTCATAGGCAATCTTTATAGTCCTGCCACACTCGATACCACTTCATAGACACAATCTTTATAGTCCTGCCACACTGGATACCACTGTATAGACACAATCTTTATAGTCCTGCCACACTGGATACCACTTCATAGGCAATCTTTATAGTCCTGCCACACTGGATTCCACTTCATAGGCACAATCTTTATAGTCCTGCCACACTGGATACCACTTCATAGGCAATCTTTATAGTCCTGCCACACTCGATACCACTTCGTAGACACAATCTTTATAGTCCTGCCACACTCGATACCACTTCATAGACACAATCTTTATAGTCCTGCCACACTGGATACCACTTCATAGACACAATCTTTATAGTCCTGCCACACTGGATACCACTGTATAGACACAATCTTTATAGTCCTGCCACACTGGATACCACTTCATAGGCAATCTTTATAGTCCTGCCACACTGGATTCCACTTCATAGGCA
This sequence comes from Cyrtodaria siliqua, assembly GCA_037043455.1. Lineage (NCBI taxonomy): Eukaryota > Metazoa > Mollusca > Bivalvia > Adapedonta > Hiatellidae > Cyrtodaria > Cyrtodaria siliqua. Next base: position 443,705 of record JAWPHD010000327.1, read on the forward strand.
CAATCTTTATAGTCCTGCCACACTGGATACCACTTCATAGGCAATCTTTATAGTCCTGCCACACTCGATACCACTTCGAAGACACAATCTTTATAGTCCTGCCACACTCGATACCACTTCATAGACACAATCTTTATAGTCCTGCCACACTCGATACCACTTCGTAGACACAATCTTTATAGTCCTGCCACACTCGATACCACTTCATAGACACAATCTTTATAGTCCTGCCACACTGGATACCACTGTATAGACACAATCTTTATAGTCCTGCCACACTGGATACCACTTCATAGGCAATCTTTATAGTCCTGCCACACTGGATACCACTGTATAGACAAACTCTTTATAGTCCTGCCACACTCGATACCACTTCATAGGCAATCTTTATAGTTCTGCCACACTGGATTCCACTTTGTAGACACAATCTTTATAGTCCTGCCACACTGGATACCACTTTATAGACACAATCGTTGTAGTCCTACCACACTGGATACCACTTCATTGACACAATATTTATAGTCCTGCCACACTGGATTCCACTTTGTAGACACAATCTTTATAGTCCTGCCACACTGGATTCCACTTCGTAGACACAATCTTTATAGTCCTGCCTCACTGGATTCCACTTTGTAGACACAATCTTTATAGTCCTGCCACACTGGATTCCACTTTGTAGACACAATCTTTATAGTCCTGCCACACTGGATTCCACTTCGTAGACACATGGCATGATACATGATACCCCACTCACTCATATTAAAGTGACACCAGGCCAACTAGTCCTGAAGTCTACCCTTTGTATGTTGAGCATCAAGCAAGGGAGCTACTAGGTTATCATTTTCATGAAGTGTGTGGGCTGGGGATTAAAGCCACGACTCTACCACTAAGCCACACCGCCATTTACACTTAAAATATTTCAAAGTGACGAATGATCGATGCAAAGGATAGTACACCCCTAAATACGCTCCTGGGTATAATTTTATTTTTTTTGCAATGGGACACCGATTGATCATAGGTTTTATTCCAGGTGAATCTGTTTAATAAGTTCATTATTCTCCTATATGAAATATGAAAATTAGTATACTGTTACGGAAGTGATATTTGAAACAAATATGTTACGTATAAGCTAGTTGTTCATCTTGTTATATCGGGGATAATAAGATTTTATCCAGAAATTGTAGGTCTTGATTTGTACCTAGAACATCCACTGTGGATGTGTTAAATATGATCTCAACATTTAATGTTAATCCACTTAGTGACTGTACATACATGTAGCCTAAGGTCGACTCATTTCTAGAATTTGATATGAACTTTGTTCCCAGGTTCACCTCCAAATTAAATTGGTTAATGTGGCAGGTTTCATTGGATTTGGATTTGGTTTTTATCGGGTAATCTAAGGAATTAAAGCCGCAGTATTTTTAACATGAACAGAGGTGATGGAGACTTAGAGACTTGTGTCAACTATCAGTGTATAATATTACCGTCATATTGGCATTAAATCAGTCACAGTACCCAGTTGTTAATTACAACAACTAAGTTGATACATTCCCTTCTGTTAAAAGTAATGCAAACTTTTAAATCCATATTTACATCAACAGTACCTGTGCTATAAAACAAAAACAGTTTAGCGATTTGGCCCAGCACATAACCTGTGTTATGCCTAGAGTTGAGTTGAATTGAGGTTTTACGGCACACAACAAAGAGGTTATATGGCGCCAACAGGAATAAACTTTCCAACTCTCCATTTACATCTTGATGAAAATATGCAGAATGGGCCTAAACCTTCTGACACCTGCAGAACTGCAGAGTTACTGCAAATTTTATTGTAAACACTCGATTTATCACTGGAGCCATGTTCGTTGTGTTCTGCCACCACTCAAGTAGCAACTGAAACAATACAGGGATGATGATGAAGACCTTTTGCAAACATGGCAGAAATGACACAATGAATTTGAAGATGGGGTTTAGTGGGGGGGGCGGAGATTTTATTTGTCTGCTCTATTCTTTCCCGGGAACCACACGGGGCTGTTATGCTTAGAATAATGTCGTAGGCGGGTGGGAATTGCATTAAAGATAATTGGGGTAAAGGTCACTGTTACTTAAAATAGAAAAATGGTTTCCAGGCAATAACTTAGAAAAGAATGAGATATTGAAAGGAAAGTTGGTGTGTAGGAGGCTTATTGAAAAGCTGGAGTTTCATTGAATTTCCAAGTTTCTTGTTTGTGATTATATGTGAAACAATATTTTCGCTAAATGGAGGATATAATATTCAACATGGATTGAACTCATAATTGCCGTGTAGTAAGGTAGTCTGCTTTTGATTTTGCGGTGAATATGTCGAAATAAAATGGGAGACGGGGTTGGGGGTATACTGGAAATATTGAAAAGAAGTCATTTATAGCCACACTCATAAAACTTTACAGGTAGATTTTCCATGATGATAGGATGACCCAATACATTTTGGGGTCAATAGGTTCCAGGGTAGATGTTCCATGATCAGAGGATGACCCAATACATTTTGGGGTCAATAGGTGCCAGGGTAGATGTTCCATGATCAGAGGATGACTCAATACATTTAGGGGTCAATAGGTTCACGGGTAGATGTTTCATGATCAGAGGATGACCCAATACATTTTGGGGTCAATAGGTTCAAGGGTAGACATGGTAGATGTTCCATGATAGAGGATGACCCAATACATTTTGGGGTCAATAGGTTCACGGGTAGATGTTCCATGATCAAAGGATGACCCAATACATTTTGGGGTCAGTAGGTTCACGGGTAGAGTTTCCATGATCAGAGGATGTCCCAATACATTTTTGGGTCAGTAGGTTCACGGGTAGATGTTTCATGATCCGAGGATGATCAGTGCTAAACAAAGTTTAGAGGGTGTATACTGGTTTCGCCTTGTCCGTCCGTCTGTCTGTAGACGCAACCTTGTCTGGTCCGTTACTCCTCTCCCCCTTAAGCAAATCTCATAAAACGTCATGGGTGGACTGCCTGTGATGAGAGGATGACCCCTAATGATTTTTAGGTCAGTAGGTCAAAGGTCTAGGTTAACAGGACCCGATAATGAAAAACATTGTCCGCCAAAAAAAAGTTCTGTTTCCGGTAACCCGACCAACCTTATTTTTTTACCGCCAGCCATAATTTTTTTATTGCTATCGGCGTTTTCTTTGAAGACTATAATCATGATAATGATCACGAATATTCGGCAGTGTTTTATCAGTCCAGTTGCTTAGCGACAAATGTTTCCTTCCGTGATGACTGAAAGTAACCCAACCCGTTGGACAGCAATTACCATGATTGAAAAATGTATACACAACATCGGAAAAAGTGAGATTAAAGAGGCTCTACCTATATCTTGTTGTCCACCAATTGATATAAACTTTACTTAATTATAAAGAGGACTATGAAAAAGGTAAATGGCAATAATTTCACCCAATGTAATATGCGTTTTGCTGGGGAAAAACAGGATTGAAAAGATCGGATTTTTGAAATTGTATTCGTAATTGTTTTAGACAAGCCGATTGCGGAGATTTTCCGATCTTATTCGTTTACAATCGGAACTACCTCGTCTGATTAGCGAAGAGTTCCGATCGATTCGTTTGCTACCGGAACTGCGCCGAATAGTTTGTAATCGCATTGCGCATGTCCGAGAAAATCGTAAAAACTCGTAGTTCTCTGGCAGGAATAAACGGCTGGGCAGCATTTTATTCAAGATATTGTTTTGATCATAATTAATAATTTACAGAACTGGAATACGAACCATGTTTCTTCTTAGAATACTCATAAAATAGCTTTGTATACATATAAATGCAGTAATATTGAGTATTTAATATTTTACATTAAAAATCGCGTAGATATAGGTAGTGCCTCTTTAAACCATATTGCACTTGAAATTTTATTTACTCCATCTCGCGCCCACTTCTAGATATTATTGTAGCTATTTCAGTGCATGCCCAATATCTGTCGCATTGTAAAGTATAGGTCTATTTGAAGTTTGATTTTTGTGAGAAAATCAAGCACGAGATGTTGAAAAAACTATATAAATCATAAGATAATAGTTTTAATTTACCTATTATAAAAACAGTTATTCAAAATTGATTGAATAATAGTGTATAAAGGCATTTGACATCGACCCACTTCCGCGGAATATACAAAAAAAAAATGTCCGCCAAATTTGCAATCAACATTATCAAGTCTGCTTTTTCCAAAGCGCATTTCTCCTAGGAGATAAGCTCGATTCTTACAAATATTATGTGTGTTTGAAAATTTAAAGGTTAAATATTATTCCGATATCAAAATAAATGATGGATGAATCCAATTTCGGAAGATTCTGTTGGATGAAAATATGATGTCTTTGGCATAAAATAATAATAAAACCCCCCAAAAAAAAAAACTACTTACCGACCCCACTTCTTTTGGAGCGTGTTACCGGAAAAAGAACTAATTTTTTTTGTAGCCTAACTACTCTCCCACTGAAGCAAATCTCATAAAACTTCATAGATGGACTGCCTGTGGTGAGATAATGACTCGTATTGATTTTGAAATCGGTAGGTCAAAAGTCAAGGTCACCGGGACCCGACCATGAAAATCCTTGTCCACTCTGTAACTCAACTCCCCTTAAGGCAAATCTCTTCAAACTTCATGGGTAGACAGACTGCTTGTGATGAGAGGATGACCCCTAGTGATTTTTGAGGTCAGGAGGTCAAAGGTCAAGGCCACCATCCTATTCCACTAATCTTTACTCAAACGTTAGGGTGTGGAATGCGGTGGGCGGGGACTGGTAGTGGGGGTATATTTGTCGCCCTTAAAAAGCGACAGCTCTAGTTTAAAAAGGTGTAACCCTATAAATGAAACATAAAACCCCATTCAAATGTCTTTTACAGTCTCTCAAACCCTAACACTTTGGCAAGATGGCTGAAGCAACCCACTCCTCTGGACGTACCAGAACTTGTGCTGACTGGCGAGGAACACAATGAGTTCAATAACGTACGCAGAAGGGTAAGTTCTCGGACACGTATTTCAAACTGACTTGCTTGTCTACAATATTCTCTAACTTACTTATTCTATATCCAGATACTGCAGTTCAAATGTTTGTCTGCACCATTTTCTCACTACTATTCTATAACTTATTCTATATCGGACATGCTCGTCTGCACCATTCCCTAGCTATAACTTTATACTGGACATACTGCACCGTTCTCTAACTAGACGGTATTCTGTATCTGACATGCTCCTCTGCAAAATTCCCTATCAACTATAACTTACTCTGTATCTGACATGCGATTCTGTAACTATTAATTTTATACTTCCAGGTACCGCAGTTGGAATACTCGTCAAAATTATTCTACCATAGTGATGGTAGCAAGAAAGACGACCCGTATGTGAAAGACATCTTAAACAGCTCATTGATGAGACCCGCCGACAGGCCATCATAACTGACTTAAAAAACGGATAGACATTCAACTTCAATACGCGAGAATATGAACACATTTAAAATATGTTCATTTCTATTAGATCAGAGTTGAAATCTAAATAGAAGTATTTTTTAGATTGTTTAATATAAGTTGAGTGTAGAAGAGATTTTTTTTGTTTTTTGTTACAACAATTGAAGAATCTTGATTGTACGGTTTATACTATATATTTATAAATACGGTTACTTGTAAGTAATTAAAGAGAAGTGCAAAGAGAACATTTATATGCAGAAAAAGGAATAATTATTGAACTTGAATAATTTTAGAAAGGCTCACTAGGTGGTTAGTTGTGCAGTGACCTTTGATATTGTTTTATTGTTTGTTTTTAAAGGGACATGCCAATCTTGATTTGTTTCAAACTAGGCTCAAGGTGGCCTGTAACTTTTTCAACATATTATAAACTTGCATTTAGCTATGATTAATATTAATTATTAGAATAGTTCAAAGCAAATTGTTTCTGCATATTACTGTTGATTATATTACATCGATAATATTTTAAAACCTATGGTAGAATAACGAAGAAAATATTAAAACTCAAAATTTTGTTTTTAAATTTTATGCAAGCAAGTTTAAAGTCAAAATGTTACTGGATAAATAAAACGGGATGCTTACCTTATTGCTTGATATAACTACTTCAATACTGCAGTGTGTCCCTTTATAGTTCCTGTAGATAGTGACATACAAACTGCTTTAATGAAGAAGATAAATGTGCTTAAAAGAATGCGTCAGTGTGTTACAGTTGTTAAATAAATTGTATATTAAAGTAAAACTTTCGAAAACTCGCTGTTTCGTTACACTCCAACCTGTATTTAATTTGTTAAACTCAAGTTTCTATTGGCAGCCGACTTCTGAAGGGTATATATTACAAGAGACACTCTGTCGGTCTGTGCATGCACCTGAAAACAACATTCCCTATAATGTTTTTGTCTCGTTTTTTTTTAAGAAGAAAAAAGAGACGGTCGTTGCTTTTCCAGCAGCGGCAACTGCAACGGCAGCAACAACATTCTAGTTTTCCATTTCGGTCATTTTCTCAGTTCGCACTAGACCTTTCAAACTTTGGTTATTGTTGTATCTTGGGTAGTACTTCACAATGACAAAGGAAATGCGTATGTGACCTTCACCATTCAAGGAAAGGGCAGATAACCTAATACATTTTACATTCAACTTTGTCACTTCCCCAGGAACTGTATACACTACTCCTTTCAACCTTTGGTTAAAGTTGTATCTTGGGTATTACATCGCAATGTGACATAGGAATTCCGGATTTGACCTTCACCATCCAAGCAACGGGCAAATACTAATGTTTACATTTTGGAAAGTGTAGATAACTTACTGGTATTATCTTTTACGTTCAAGTTTTGTGTTTAGGTCATTTTCTCAGGAACTGTACTACATCTTTCAAACTTTGTTATACCCCAGCTTCACAAAAATACCCGGGCTCACTTAACAAACATCTCGTCCCTGTCGCACCATGTTGTGTAACACTTTTATGCCCCCACCACCGAATGGTGAGGTGGCATATAGTGTTAGCCATGTCCGAGTGTCAAAAAGTTGTTGTGTCTTGTCTCCTCCCACAGTTTTCAACTGATTGTTTCGAAACTTGAAATATGCTTACCTATGATGTCAAGATGTGCATATCGATTCAATGTCAAAATCAACCTTGTATAACCGGAGTTACCACCCTTTTTACGTCAAATTTATGTTTACATTGATTGTTTTCATTGGGCATCCATGTTCTATGGACACATTTGTAGCTATTACTTGCATTTCGCAAACAATTTCTAGTGGATTGATCCCGAACTTCATTATACAGAGCAGGAAAATTTGTTTCTGAGTTACTCATCCTACGTAATACTTTAATGATCGAACTGATAAATTGTTAAAAATTTACCAATCTCATTAAAATCAAATCCTAATTACGCTTTGATACTCTCTGCTATAGGATCTGACAACACTGCCCTGGAGGTCATGTCAGATCGACCTTTCATCTAATCAATATTCATGAGAAGATCAACTAAATTCAATCGATGAAATTCTACCGAGATTATTGCGAGATTAGGTTTTCTAAATAGTATGCATTAGTATGTCTGGTCCACTTATCTCAGTCGGTAGCAACAATGGACAATTGTGACTTTCTGTATGTGTAATTTTAGAGTGGGTTCAACCCCACGACTCGGTACATCTATTTTTCTGTATCGCTATTGAATTCCATCAAACAAATCTTGTTTTTCAGTAGATATTCATTAATGCTTGGTGTGTTATATTTGTCAACACAATTATTTTGTGATTTATAAGCTAAAAGTTACGGACATTATCTCTTTCAATACCAAGCGTAGACTGCTCCACAGTGTTTGACTGAAACGTGACATGCGCAGTGAAGCAGTCTATACCGAATGATTTTATAGGCTGAAATCTGATCGGCTAATCGTAAGGTCAATCTGACGTGACCATCAATGCAGTGTTGTCAGATCCTTAGTAGTGTAGAATATCGTAGCGTGATTATTATTATTAAGATTTTAATGAGATTGAGAATTTACCTGAATTTCTTGTCCTGCATCCATGAGCACTCGTCATGGCGTGAGAATTTACCTGAATTTCTTCTCCTGCATCCATGAGTACACGTCTTGGCGTTAGAATTTACCTGAATTTCTTGTCCTGCATCCATGAGCACTCGTCATGGCGTGAGCATTTAACTGAATTTCTTGTCCTGCATCCATGAGCACTCCGTTATGGCGAGCGGACAAGTGAAAATTTTGAGCCCTGATTCATATACACAACAACTGATGACCCTAAATCACACATTGTTGATAGCCTTATTTGTTACAGAATTATTGCCCTTTGACTAAGTATTTTCAACTTGTATGTATAATGTATGGTTTAATGTCCCGTAACACATCTCAAAACAGTTTCTAATAGATTGTTCCCAAGCTTCATATACACATAACAACTGACCGTCTGCACCTCTACATTATACATTAATGATAGCCTAATTTATTACAGAATTATCATCCTTTGACTATAATGAACTTCGTGTGGCATTTACTTCAAAACTTTACCAAGCGGTGGTACTTCTCATCTTCAGTGATACTTCTTGTTATTACTTGTATCTTTGGTATTACTTCGCAACATGGCGTAGCAGTTGTGGGTGTAACATTGACCTACAGGCAAACTTAGTAATTCTAACGTTTACATCATCTTCTCACCAACTATATGCACTAGATGTTTCAAACTTAGTTTTATATTATAGTAAAATCTTTGTAAGACAAACACTTCTGTTTTGATAGTTGTGTCTTTGGTAGTGCATTTTTTTGGACACATGATTTCATCTATGACCTTGACCTACTTTTTGATGGGTAAAGCGAAAAAAAACACTTGCTTTTTTGTACAATGTAAATTAAAGGGCTTAAATGTTGTATATCTTAAAAAAATATGTTATTCAACATGTAACTGTAGATGAGACATTTTAATCAGCGGATTGTTTTTTTGTGTGTTTATACGCTTGTACGGACGTATAGTCTACAGCAATGAAACTTTGTATGCATCTGCAGCATGATCCAATGAAACATAAATAACTATCTGGTTCATATTTTGAGCTCTACTGGTCAAAGACATGCTGTTGGAGTCAACAGCATCAACAGCAATTTCTGTTAAACTTCTCGGCCAATTTTACTGAAATGTCACGTGAATAAATTTGTTGTTGATACAACATTCAAGATAGCCGCCATTGCTAACATGGCTGAAACCTTAAAACATATTTTTCTCCAGAGTGGCAAGATAGATTTTCACAAACCATTTTAAAATTGCTCACCAGCTACCAACCTATCAAGTTTGGGTTTTTCATCTTCGTAAAATTTTCAAGATGGCTTCCACGGGGACTCAAAGTCACAGTTAAGACATTGAGACCAAATGAGTCACCTTGAGGTGGATGAACAGAAAAGGAAAACAGTATTCCCATGTTAAGAGCTATTGTCCTTGATTATTAAAAAAAAAAAAGGAAAATATTAGCACTTGAACGTAATCACTTTTTGTCAAATTTGGTATGAATGTTGTTTCAAAATATTTCGATTTCGACAATGATCACTATAATTATACGTTACACAGTAATTTCCCATGAAGATTCATAAGGGAATTTGAACACAATAACCATTTGATTTGAAGACTTGTTTTAATAAGATCTTGGACAAGCTCAAAATGAAATGGGGTTAACATTATATAAGATTATACTGGGCCAGCAACCTGAGAGAGAGATGAGAAGAATCAAGACTTCAAAAGGATCAAGTTTTCCATTCAAACATACCTCAGCAAACCCACGCAGACAGAGGTCTGTAGCTGTAAAACGAAGGCCTTATCCGCTGAGCTGCCGTGCTGCTTGGATACATTCAACAATGAGCATGTGTTACAGAGTTATTACTTGTATTTAAATATTAAACAGAATTTAGATTTTTGTGAAGCATATCTGGTTCTAAACTCCTTACCTACTAAAGTATGAGTAAAAGTACCAGCATTTAATGCAAGAACTGAACATTCCTGATATTCTTTTCTCCTCGATTTGGCACTAGAGAGATGTTCAATGGAACACGTGTGACGCCTGCCATGTGTTCATTTTAGCAAGGGCAATTTAACTAACTTTTGAAGACGGGGTGAAATCCGCCATCAATTATGGAGCAGAACTGTTCACGTTCTATTAAAAGGGCCATAACTCTGCATTGGATTATTGATAAGGAAGAACTTCATAAAGTTTCATGACCAATGGTCAATATTTTGCCAAGTTATGAGTTAGGTTTCAGGTTACCGTTTTCATGAAAAGGGGCATCCTCCTACTGACATAATTATTTTACATGTGTAAATGCATTCCTTGGTGTCTTAAAGATGAAGATGTGTATGAAGTTTCATAAACATATGTCAAATACTTTTCAAGTTATGGCCAGGTCAGGTTGCTGGTTAAAGTGTGACGGACACATACATGTCACAGTAGACTTGACCTTTGAGTCACATAGGACTTGAACGTTGACCTAAGGTCCCCAAAATTAGTAGGGATATGCCTCCAATATATAACTACACAGCGTATATAAATCCAGTCTACCTATTCGTTCTCTTTTAAATAAAGGAAACAATTTTTCATAAATAGTTCACAGGGACCTTGATCTCCCAAATCAATAGGGCACCAAGATATAACTACACAGTAAATACACGTCAATCCATGCTGCTTTCCACTTTTAAATGTGAGTTGTGTTGTAGGTTAGGTTGCAGCTTAAAGTTTTATGAAAAAGGTCACACTGACCTTTGACCTATTGACCCCAAAATCAATAGGGTCTACGTCTCGCCAAGATGTAACTACATATAAAAGCAATCCATGCAGCTGTCCTATTTTAAATTCAGTAGCAAATATAAAAAAAATCCAGGCTACTGTTCACTTTTAAATGTGAGTTATGAGCTAGGTTAGGTTACAGGTTATTTTTTATGAAAAGGGGCATAACTCTGCCGAAATGAAATTCAGCGTATTGGATATGTGTGTAACCTGGAAAGTTTCAATCATTTCATTACAATTATTGCTTTTTACATAGGTTTCAAGGGAGAGTAATTTGTCAGTATTGGGTTTCATTCTCTTGATGTTGTCTCCCTTGATCTGAGTGAGTTGTTTTAATTAGGCGGGAAATTAATTTGTTCTCATTGGTTGGTTGCGTTCATCTTGGCAGCCAATTTTATTCTTTCACAGAGAGAGGATGGTTTTCTCTTCTGTTCGAAAATGTATAATTTTTGAGTAGTCGAATGGCTTGTTTGGATTGAAATGGAATCATCCTTAGCATGTTTCTAACATCACCAGATGACTGAGAGAGCAGCCAGAGAACCAGGAGAGAGGGATATTATTGATTCGTTTCTTTCGGGTTCTCCAGGCAGTACAATATACATTATCCATTGTTATTGAACCTACACAAGTCATGAACAATGCTCTCGTGTTTGACTCTTGACTGAGTTAGTTGGGATCTGAATGGTACATGTAAAATACCGCCAGATTACATATGTATCGGCATTCCTTGGGGTTAAGATTCTAATGTGTATGAAGATTCATGAACGTAGCTCAAGATTTGAGGCCAAAACAAAAAGATGTAACACTACCAACCAAACCCTACCCCCCATTGCCAACTCAAATGAGTTACATGAGTGTTAGCCCTTTGTATAACTTTTTATCTTGTCGATCTGTAGAATTCTGCCGAGAAACAGGGTGCCTGAGATAAAATCTTAACTCGGCAGTTACTTTCCTATCCCGTCAAGTGCACCTCTTTTGATGACGTCAGCACCTCTTTTGATGACGTCATGGTATATGATGACCTCTGGCTATTTTTGAACGGAAAGAAATGGTAAAAAAGGTAAATTAAATGATTTTAAATGATCAACATGATACATAGAATATCATGTTAGTGCCTGATCTCATCTAGTTTATCAGGCTCGGCGTGAAAAAAATGAAACCCTCGGCACAGCCTCGGTTTTCATTTTTTAGCTCTACTGGCCAAACACAGATACCGATCACAAGTACACGTTTACAACGTTTTCAAAAATCTCAGTATCCCACGACGCCATTTGAATTGAGAATGCCGGAAGTTGATAGCAAAGCCGCAGAAATATTGTTAAATTATCCCATTGGATTAAATAAATTTGGTTTAAATATTGAACCAATGAAGTGGGAGCGATTTGAAAATGTAATGACGTCATGGTTTACTGTCAACTTCCGGCATCCCCAATGCAAATGGCGTCGTGGGATACTGAGATTTTTGAAAACGTTGTAAACGTGTACTTGTGATCGTCGGAAAGGTACTTGGACATTATTTATTGCACGGATAAAGACCTATTGTGCGTAAGGAATAGTGTCGATGAGTTGTTATGTCCGCGGGAGCTTCTACAAAGGCTAAACGGCGGTCTACGGGGGTCTGTATAGGCGAATAATACGGACGGGCTTAGAGTCGATTTTTAAAAACAGGTACGTTTTCTGTGTTTTTCGAGCACCAGAGCTTTTCTTATGCGGTGTGGACATATGAAAGTGTATGTTATTGGAAAGATAATTTATTCCGGAGTTGATTGCAGCATATGCCAGCTCTGTGGGACTTCAAAAACTAACACTGCAGCTGTTGTTTTGAGATCATGCCTATATTTTAGGATTTGCTCAATGCTGACCTTCAGTATGTAATAGAATATAAGACTTTTTTTTTTTTTTTAAAACCGGTATCTGTGTGGCCAAAGGCCAGCAGAGCTTATGGGATGCCGAGTTATCCGTCGTCCGTCCGTCCGTCCGTCCGTCGTTAACTTTTGTCTCGTTAAGACAATAGGGCCTTCATTTTTATCTTTACCAAACTTTACCACATTTTTAATATCAATGAAAGCTCGGACAAGTTCGAAAACCAGCCAAATCGGACCAGTAAGAGCAGAGATATGGTCCTTGATTTAGTTAAAAACGCTATATTGCTATTATTTGCCTCGTTAAAACGATAGGGCCTTCGTTTTTCATCCTATCTTTACCAAGCTTTACCACATTGTTAATATCAATGAAAGCTCGGACAAGTTCGAAAACCAGCCATATCGGACTAGTAACAGCGGAGTTATGGCCCTTTATTTAGTTAAAAATGCTATATTTTGCCTCGTTAAGACGATAGGGGCTTCATTGTTCCGATCCTTACCAAACTTTATCAGATTGTTAATATCAATGAAAGCTTGGACAAGTTCGAAAACCATTCATATCGGACCAGTATCAGCGGAGTTATGGCCCTTGATTTAGTTCAAAATGCTATATTTTGTCTTGTTAAGACGATAGGGCCTTCATTTTTCATCCGATCTTTACCAAGCTTTATCAGATTGTTAATGTCAATGAAAGCTCGGTCAGGTTTGAAAACTAGCCAGATGGGACCAGTAACAGCGAAGTTATGGCCCTTGATTTTGTTGAAAATGCTATAATTTGCCTCGTCATACGATAGGGCCTTCATTTTGCATCTGAACTTTGCCAAACTTTACCATCTTTTTTACATTATTATTTATTTATTTTTTTAATTTAATTTTTTTTTATTAATTTTTTTTTTGATTGATTTTTTTTTTTATTAATTTTTTTTTTTTTTTTTTTTTTTTTTTTTTTTTAATTTTTTTTTTTTTTTTAATATTTATTTTTATTTTTATTGTCTCTACTGGCCAAGTTCGAAAATTGGACCAGTAATGGCGGAGTTATAGCTCTTGAATTAGTTAAAAATGCTATATTTTGCCTCTTTAAGATGATAGTCACTTGCTTCATTGATGTTATAAGAGCCATATTAGCCAGTAGAGCGTCCACAGGCCCTCTTGGGCCTCTTGTTTCTCAACCTCACCTGATAAACGATGAGATCAGGCACTAACATGATATTCTCTATATATATCTTGCATGCGGAACTCCTACACAAACTACAGGCTGATTGGGTACCTACCGTTGTTTGCTTACGGTCAAATATACTGACGGTCAATGAAAACGTACCAATAGATTATATTATTGCAAGCAATTATTGATAATAAGTGTAGATTTCGAAATTGAAGGATTATAACCTGACATGTGTTGAAATAAACGTCATACAGACAAAAAAACGAACAAAACAAAGCAAACACTGATTGTCTGAACGTTCCTAAACATGGTGTATATAGAGTTCAATTTAAGTCAAATGGATAGAAAACAATAGTAACACAAATTAATACCCGCTATGTCCAACCGTTTTACCGTTCCTAGGAAATGTAACACTACAGCCTTGCCACTGTATTTAACCTAACAGTTACAAATGTAACACACTTGTATTCAAATACACCCCTCTTATAACTGATCATGCAATGGGAGTTTTCTAATACTGTCCGTTAGTTGTTGGTTAATCATCGGAACAGCTGTTATTGTTTACCTGTTCTAAACTATGAATTCTGGGAATTAAGAGGTATTGCCATATTAGTGGAGACCATTCGCTGAAAGGTCTTTTGGGTAATTTATGCATACACTGAGGTAATCACCGTGGCGTTAACGTGGCTACACAGGTCGATGTCCTTATGTGAGGCATGACTAACTGCCGAAAAGCAGTATGGGTAAATCTTTCAGCATGATACTGAGCGCACAGAAAGTCTAGGAGAGTCGGGAGTAGAGAGTCTAGAGTCGGTGGTTAAAGAGTGAGAGTCAGTTTCAATACTTGTATCCACAAGATGCGTCCCCGCAGTCTAAGACAGGGTGTGGGATAAGTTAAACTATACTATGTAAACCAGTATAGTAGTGCAGTCATCGTTACATACTAATTGGAAGATTTGAACATTTGAAAGTTTCTAAATACTATTTTACTTTGTGAACCTAAGACATTTAATAATAGGAACTATTAATTAATCAACAAATGGACGTACTAAAAACCACTATACTTAACGGATATGTTTATATATATAACAGGATTATGAATGTGTAATTATTCGGACTGTTTTATATGTACCAATAAATTATGGAAATCACAACGCGAAGTCCGGACCTTGTTATTAAATGTACCAAGCATAGCATACGACCCCGTAGTGCTACAGAAATCGTCCCGACGTTCCGTTATTCCAGGAAGAAAACGTCATTTGTAACTCTAAGTTTGGCCTGGCATTTCTTCTGTTCTTGAAATAACGTGAGGTCGGGATAATTTCCTAGGAATGGTAAAACGGTTGGACATCTACCCGGTATTAAGATGCGTGTCTTTTTGTTTTCTACCCGTCTGACTTTAACTGAACACTATACACCGTATTTAGGAATTCTGAGACAATCAGAGTTTGCATTGTTAATTGATCAATCTCACAAAATGCACTTATTATTATAAATTACTTTAGCGAATTTAACACCCATGTAATCTACTCGTGCGTTTTCATTGATCGTAAGTTTATATACATTTCTGTTGCACACGCTTTCTCTTGTGATGAAATGCTTTCGGATGTCTAATAGTCGCGACAGCACGCTGTATCCAATAGTATCAAATCTCAATAGGTTGTACACTCAGCAATCAAATAAAATGAAATGTAAATTTAAGGATTGAATTCGATAATTCGATCTGTCAGCGGGTAAGAGAAAACTTTAGGAGAGTTTAAAGTTAGCGAAAAGCTACCTCGTTAAAAATCGAACATTTTAATCCACTCCTTAAATAGTAGTTTCTGAAATATGACCCTATGTTCTTTGATATAAAAAATATCTTCTTGACGCAACTCTTACCACAGTTTCCTCCCAAATGTAAGTTAAACTTGATTTACAGTGAAGACGTGTACATGCGCATATTGTTACGACATTCTGGTCGATTTATCTTTGTTTAGGGCCTGGGTTCACTGTTTCGTCGGTGTGTTTTCGGGCAAAATACTTTCCCCTAACCTCGTCCTCGGATGGGGACGAGAGCAGAATTCTATAATCCGAGCACGTTAAGGAACCATATACATCGATTCGTTAGCAAGAATAATACGTATTTGCACTTATATATGAAAACTGTACTTTGATTCTCAAAGACTATCAAAGATATTGCCTTGATATTTGATCAACACACACTTTTTAATTTTCTCGGAGAGACTGCGATAAACGGGACCGCCCGACATCTGTCAAGGCTAAGGACACACCGAAGACACCCAGTGGCGCCAGAGAGGCTCGAACTAGTCTCGGTCTGCCAAGACCGCAACATGACGTCACGCAAACCTCGACTTTTTGCGCGTGAAAAAAACACACACAAAAGCGCGAATAAATTGTGCTAATCGCTAATGGGCGTTTTAATTGGCCTAATCTTCCCAAATCCTTCATCATATGCATGATACGGTCTGGCTGGCCGAGACTAGGATTCGCGTGGCATAGAGTAACGAAGAAATCAGAAGCGGGCCGGGTGACCGAGGCTAGGATCGAACTCGTGATCTCTAAATTTAGTCCTCGAAATAGGCAGGGGCGTAGCTGACCTGAAATGCATATATAGGCCCGACAAACTAGGGGGGTCACGTGCTTCCCGGCCAGACATGTTAAGTTTAGCTATGCAATGGTGCGTTATGGCGTATATCTGACAGAGCACTTGTATGGTACTTGAAGAATGTTTTTTTGTTTTTTGTTTTTTGACAAATTTGAGACTTAACATTTGACATAGTTGAATTATCTACTTTGTAAAATAAAACAAGAAACAAATGGTGGCCCCTACACCTCTTCCCCCACTTCCCACACACGCACACACACGCCATCCCTTTGCCCCTCATCCCAACACCACCACCCACACACACACACACACACACACACACACACACACACACACCATCCCTTCTCGCTTGTTTTTATTGCGTTTTTGGACTTTTTTCATTTTAATTCTAATTGTTGTCTCGCCCACGACATATCAGTCACTTTTCCGGCGGCGGCGACCACATTTTAAATCAACTGTATCTCAACAACCGCTGCTCGAATTTTTCTGAAACTTTTTCAGATGCTTTGCTGGGTCAAGGGACATCACCTAATGCCAAAATTACCAAGGTCAAACTGATAGTTTGCGTTATTTTCCCAAAACTTAACCTTGGTTAGGTAACAACATTGGTTAGGTAAGTTAACCTCAGTTAACTGTATGTGATTGCCTCATTTTCTTTCTTTGATACTTGGTCATATGTATTGTTGGCATTGGCGGACATCGCTGAACGACAAAAATTTCCAAGGTCAAGGTCATATTGTGCTTATTTTCCCCTAACTTAACCTGGATTAGGTAACATAACCTCAATTAACTTTATGTGATTGCCTCTCTTTATGTCTTTAATACTTGGTCATATGTATTGCTGGCATTGGTGGACATCGCTGAACGACAAAACATACCAAGGTCAAGGTCATATTTTGTGTTATTTTCCCCAAACTTAACCTTGGTTAAACCCATTTTATATCTTTGATACATTATCATATGTTGGCATTGGTGGACATCGCTGAACGACAAAAAATACCAAGGTCAAGGTCATGTTTTGCGTTATTCACCCTAAACATCAGTTTGGTTAGGTAAGTTAACCTCAGTTAACTTTTTCGGATAACTTTAATTTCTTTGTTTGATACATGCTCATATGTATTGTTGGCATTGGTGGACATCATTGAATGACAAAAAATACCAAGGTCAAGGTCATATTTTGCGTTACTTTCCCCAAACTTAACCTTCGTTAGGTAACTTAACCTCAGTTAACTTTATGTGATTGCCTCACTTTATGTATTTGATATTGGTCATATGTATTGTTGGCATTGGTGGACATCGCTGAACGACAAAATAAACCAAGGTCAATGTCACGTTTTTCGTTATTTACCCTAAACTCCAGTTTGGTTCGGTAAGTTAACCTCAGTTAACCTTTTCTGATAACTTTAATTTCTTTGTTTGATACTTGGTCATATGTATTGCTGGCATTGGTGAACATCACCGAACGACAAAAAATACCAAGGTCAAGGTCATATTTTGAATTATTTTCCACATACTTAACCTGGGTTAGGTTAATTAACCTCAGTTAACTTTATGTCTTTATGTGAACTTTATGTGATTACTTCACTTTATGTCTTTGATACTTGGTCATATGTATTGTTGGCATTGGTGGACATCGCTGAACGACAAAACTACACTCTTAAACCACTTAACCTCAGTAACTTAACTTCTTATGATTACCTTGCTTTTATTTGTTTGATACTTGGTCATTTGAAGTGATGTATTTGGCACAAGCATCATTTAAGCACAAATTTAATAAATATTTCAAATGCCGTTTGCCGGGCGAGACACCCCCAGACCGAGGTCTTGTTTAGCCCGTGTTTCTCTCGATAACGTATGCGTCGAAAAGCACTTAATGTACATAGACGGGCAGTAAAAAATGCACCCGTCTACGTTTTAAGACTGAAGATTGAACCATAACTAAAGTTTAAAAAATAAAAAAAGTAAACATCAGTGTTTTTTTCTTTACAATTGCAAATGGCTCAAACAATCAGATCTGGTAAAAAAATCAAGAATGCGTCGTATTAACAGAAATGGTTACCTTTTAAATGTATGTTTAGTTTCTTGAAGTTAAATAATAATATATTGTTTATTTTGGACGAAGTGATACACGTGGAAAAGGATCAGAATGCGAAAACAAAAACAACAAAAACAACAAAAACACGTCATTTTGTAGAGTTTCATTTAGACAACATATGTCCACAATGTTGATGCGAGACAGCTGGATGATTATATTTTTAGAAAGATACAGTATTTTATTTGAGCAGGTTGAAAAATAAATAAATTAATCTGAAATGATATAAAATTATAATTGTTTCGTTTATCTTGTGATAAACAATGTCGTCATAATGCATGATTTAAGAAACAACATATTTTCACAAACTTAAAAGTATCTCAATGTCAGGTTTCACGAAATATTGCCAGAATTTAAACACGCATATCATAAAGAGTTTTATGCTTACACGTTTCATTCATGTCAACATATACCACACATGTATGTCTCTTTCCATGGATGGTATTTTCCTAACTCGAATATTTAAAGATATTTTAAAGCAAAAAAAGAAGTTCAACGGAATCTCTCTCTATTTAAATCCCTCGATTTTAAAGAAAATTTAAAGAAAGCATTTTTTTTTTTTTTTTAAAATACAGATGAATTAGTATAATCTAATCCCATTTACCTATTAATTATCAGTCTTTCGAATGATTTTTTTTCAAAAGAGAGGTGGACAAGGATGATAGTTTGGCTACTTCACTGGTTCAGGTAGGACGTTTCCTATCTGTTTATTATAGGTCTGGGTTATAGCAAAGACATGCAAGTGATCATTTCATTTGCAATATACATTTGATACTCTTAGAAATAATAACATTTACAGGACAATTGGCAATCTTGAAGTTTGGATTAGTAGTTAAAATTAGTTCCTTCATTTATTTATTTATTCATTGCCATTTTTATCTTAAAACTGCATGTACATACTTAAATATCGGGGGAAAGGAAAGTTCCAACTCATGCGTTTTCCTTGTTCTTTTACCATTGGTTAATCTACATCAATGGTGTATTATAATCAATAATCAGTAAAATGCCGAAATTTGATGAGTTTTGGTTTAACAGTTTTAGAAATAATGAAATTATTGAAATTGTGTACTGGAAAAAGCGAGTTTTTTTTAACGAATGAAGATTGTAGTGTGTTCTTTAAAGAATACAACATGTCTGTTAACTATCGATATGGGTGATCACGAATTTTCTTTTTTCGAAAAGTCCTTGTCTTTCATCAGTAGAAATATAATAGTAACACATTGGAAGAGTTATTCATTGCTGGTAAATAATTAACACGTTTTGCCATTTTTCGGAACCGACCTGACTTTAGCTAGCACTGCATTGTCTTTAATACATATAGCTCATCATATGTCCTCATATTTTGACGACTTGGAACACTTGGAGAACGTGAACTTGAAACCAGTCTGAAAGTCAAGACAGTAAAATACATAGAGAATGTAGATAAAGTCAAGACAGTAAAATACATAGAGAATGTAGATAAAGTCAAGACATAGTAAAACACGAATGAGAATATAAGTAGTACTTTGAACCAGTCGGAAAATGCAAACATATAGTAAAACACCGACCAATAGTTTTTGTTTCATATACGAGTATATCATGAGATTGGAATTATATCATATTTTAACAATATAACCGTTGTTGTATTTTCTATGCGAGAGTCCACGAGATTTCATCTTATCGTTTTTATGGAGAAATCCTTGGTATGTATAATAAGCTTCACAATTAGTTTTTGTTATTATATCATGACTTTCTCAATGACATCTTTGGCCTAAATATGAATTATCTCTTCTTTGAGAAGCCACTATGCATGGCTATGACCTATGTTATGCTAAATATCGAACCAGATCACGATCCATAGAGTACTAAGCCGTCGTGCTAACCTTTTACGAACACTTCTAAATAAAAACAATTCTAAAACTGTTTGGCATGCAATTATACAATTGTATGCAACAAACCACTGGATAGTAGACTTCTATGCAATAAACCAGTATACCTGCATCTTAAATGATATATATGTTTTTGTCTTACCTTAACTGTTCCCGGAAGTCCAAACCAAAAACTGCTCAATTAACCAGTATACTTGCATCTTACATGATATACATGTATACGTTTTTGTCTTACCTTAACTGTTTCCACAAGTCCAAAACAAAAACTGCTCAGTAAACCAAAATAAGTGCATCTTAAATGATATATATGTTTTTTGTCTTACCTTAACTGTTCCCGGAAGTCCAAACCAAAAACTGCTATTAGGAATTATCTCCCTTCCCGAGGCTTTCTTACCAAATTTCATGAAAATAGAACCGACGGTGAAATACAGTATCGCAGCACTCACAATACTGAAATAAAACAACATTTAATATTAGAAGAAAAGCTATGTCTTAAATTCGCATATGGGTGTGGGGTGGGGGTGTGTGGGTGGTGGGGTACAGTTACTCCCTCAACATGTGGAATATATGCTAAAGTATGAAAACAATATATTTTATTACACAAAGACATTAATAACAAAAATCATAAATACTGTTCCACAATATATTAACTCCAAAAAAAATATTCTCCTACAAGCTGGGGTTTACCAGATTTATATTGGTACACCGATTTCTGCCCCATATTTAAACCTTACGTTGCGGACCTCATACTTGATTGAACATATGCCAACGGAAACATGATATGTATCCTTGGAAAACATATTATCGATAGTTGCAGCACGTGCAAGACGGGCAATGTTTTGTACCTACATCACGTGACTGGAAACGGTGTGGCCATGACTGTTTGTATCGAACTTACCCTATACATACAATGGTGCCGATCCCAACCGTTGTACTCCCTGAGCTTTTAAGTGGTCCACTCTCGTCACATTTATCACCACACGCGCACACACTGTACATGGTGAGCAGCTGTCAACAGAAATGGTGTACATTGGGTCAACATTAAAAAACATAAAACAGTTATGCTTGGTCTGCTTTAGGAAACAAACTCGCCTACCTGTTTGCAGCTAATATATCAAACAAACATACTCAATACATTTAAAAAAGCAATATTTTTGATTTTCGATATTTGTAGTCCGCTGGTCTTTCATTCAAATCAAGATTGTACTTTATGTTAGTACACAAGTCTCTTTCTCCCAAAGGTTAACGTATGGCGATAAACAGTTTGCTCTACTTCTTTCAGTTAAAACACATTTTGCACCAGGACTTCAGTTCCACTCTATACATAAAAAAAATATCGAGTGTAGCGTTTTAAATTGTACTGAGTGTATTACAAAGTTGTATTTAACATCTTTGCATTAAAATAATTAATATTCTTTTATAGAGCATAAGGTTTGCTTACACCGTTGTAAAACGTTTAAAGGTCGTTTAACTGCATACTTAAAATCTGTACTGGTCGCTAGGAACTAAATGGAATCCAGTTAAGTCATCAGGATATGTGTTGTTGTTTTTTTGCTCAAAATATAATTTCTTTCGCATCACACAACTTCACTTATCACCACATGCTACGATGTTGTTCAGAAGTAAAACAAACCGGCTTTAAAACTTTAAAAAAAGCTCACAAATGAAGAATTAGTTAAACTTTAAACACGAAACGGCGACAAGTTAGTTGAAGATGACTTACAAATAAGTTGGGCCCTGCCGTTCCATTCGGATAGAACTGTGGAGGTCCGGGGTTCTCGCTTTTATCGCACATAAGGTACACGAATGTGTGGCTACAAAATACACGAGACTACATATTAAATGAAATGACTTACGAACAGGTTAGCGTCCATCGTACCATTTGGATAGAACTGTGGAGGACCCGGGTTCTCGCTCGTGTCGCACATAAGATATACCAATGTGTGGCTACAGAATACACAAGAAAATATTGAATTGAATGTTGTTTAACGGCTCATATGTTATTTAGAGTCGCTCCAGAGAGCGGGGAAGGATACATAGGAATCCGGGAACCGTGCCCTACTCTTATTATCAAATAGATTCCTATGGTTCTTTAACGTGCTCGACCGATACACGGGACCGCCCGGTTTATCGTCCCAATCCGACGGACGAGACTAAGGGAAAGTGTCTTGCCCAAGAACACACCGACGAAACTCAGTGGCACCATGGAGGACTGAACCCGGGGCCTCCGGTTACAAATCCGCAGCGCTACCGACTGCGCCACGCCAGCCCTCAATAATTGATGATTAAGGAATGTGTAACAGATAATACTGAATAAATAATCGGTCACAGTTTGTTCTACGGCGTTTTTCTGAAATAGCCTGTAAAATTAACGTAATTAAATATAAATATCCAATATCGTCATGTTCATATATGATATTTATTAATGTTATAATTCACTTTATGTATTATACCCTGTATTGTGGGCAAGAGGCCTTTGATTACTTAATACAGAAGTATTGTACATTTCCTGCAGGTAGCTATATATACTATCTAGCTTTATTTAGCAAGAGTGTGTTCTGGAAAAGCAGTAGTTGGTTCCTGAACGTTTTCCCGCCAAAATGATTGGTTCTCCAACTCACTGATTCACTCTTTTAATACACGGAATCAACATAACATTGTTTGTATTGATGAAACGTTACATATATGTTTATTTCTTCTAACATATATGCCTTTATTGTATTATTAGTTATGTATATGTGTTTTTAATCATAATGTGTCGTATATTTACATAACAATCTGTATAAAGTCAAATGCCGACTAAATGCGGGAAATCCACACTCCGTTAAATTCAGTGAAATAACGCGCCGTACTTTTAAACGTTAATTTCTGAGTATCAGTATGTGTATACACGCAATACAAACAACTTTTACCCAAAGAGTACATTCGCGCACGTACAGTTTAAAGAAACGTTTATTTTAATATAAACCAAATAATCAGGATATTTGATAAAACATAGTACTTCAAAAATTCCTCCCATTAATTACTTCTCCTTCCAGTGTACTCATAACTATATTCTCCGGCTTCCGGTTGGCGAATAATAATGCTATATATTGCAAAGTGTGTCTTGGTCATATTTAGTAAGTAGTTGGAGAAAAACAATGAAACTGGTGTGTACATTTGTATATATACTTAAAGAAACTAACCCGCTAAATAACGGAAGGGTCATATACTTATAGGTTATTAGATTTGTATCGGGATATATGCACGAGTTATTTCGCGTATTAATATTGCGCGACTTTAGAAGCTAAGACAGCGTCAGGTGGCATTATAAGAATCTTTCATGGTTATCCGGTGAAGATAGGGAATTCCAACCCGAGGTATAAGTGTTTTATTAGAACCAAGGCTCTGCCGACTTTCCGATTAAAACACTTATACCGAGGGTTGGAATTCCCTATCTGAACGGAACACCCATGATAGATTATAAGCATCTTTCAAGGGTATCCGGTGAAGATAGGAAATTGCAACTCGATGTATATGTTTTAATCAGAACGTCGGCAGAGCCTTGGTTCCAATAAAACACTTATACCTCGGGTTGGAATTCCCTATCCATGAACGATTCTTATAATACCACGCTGTCTTGCATACCGGACAAGGATATCCGTCATTTTACCGGAGCTAGATATTTCCATCTCACCCTAGGGTCGAGATCAATTTCACGCGCGCCAACATCCGGTTTGCAAGAAAACATGCAAAACGCTAGTAGCTGGCGGCGTCAACGTACATCGTGTCTCTGATATGCAAGAACAAGAATATATCATGTTTATTCGGTTCAGATAGGGAATTCCAACCCCCGCGGTATAAGTGTGTTAATCGGAACATCGGCAAAATTATGCCTCGGATTGGAATTCCCTATCTTCACCGGATACCCATGAAAGATTCATATATTCCATCCCCCATATAAAACGTTGAAAGCCTAATCCGGTATGCAAGAAATTTATTTTCAGTATGAGCCAAAGTTTGGCCAGACGAACGTTGCAAAGCTACAAACAGACCGGATGTGCTGCCGGATGACTCCAAAGTGGTCGGTTGAGGTCCGCAACGGATTGGGACGATTGAACAATGATGTTGATGGCCAAACGACGTAGGCTTGATTCAACAAAAACGCTAAATATAGACTGCCCATGTCATATGTTTTATTTAGAAATGAAGTCTCGTGTGCTCCAGATGGATGAATGGAATATTTTGTAGACCAATTTATTTCACGTAAACAAACAAACAGCTTTAGTAACTTTTTCAGATATATAGGGAATAATTTCGGCCATATAAGTATTCCTTCTGATATTGTGTTCACATCAATAGTGTTGACTTACTGTCAAGTACTGTATGGTTGACATTGCTCATGCCTAAAATATGCGTTTGGTTGATTTTTTTTAAGATGGCTGCCAAAAGTCTTTATGTAGAGCTGTTCGAAAAATAACAAGGACTTTCGTAAACTTCACGTAATGTTTAACAAAATTTAAATGCAAAAAGAGCTAAAATTAAAATTGCATATTGGGTAGTACCTCATTCTGACACAAGCCCTGAGGGGTTCCACATACGACATTGACCTTCAATTGCAAGGGCAGATAGCTGAGGAAAGTTACGTTTTTGCATATAACTCTTATTCTGTTAGGCGAGACATTGAATCCGCAGATTAATTGTTGACCTATACATGTATACCGTTTATGTGAACATTTCTTATCTGACCACCATGTACGTGGGTAAATATAAGTATCTAAGTGCAAGCGCCCCATTTTTGGCATTCTTATCTTACTTATAGAAGTGTTCACAACCGACCTCAACTGGGAAAAAATGTATCCGACATTGGTTGGCATAGTGGTGGTTGTATTAGCATGTAGGTATACTTTGTCGTAATTGTGTGTATAACGTGTCGGGGCTACTGCCTCACATTCATGTGGCTGCGAATATTCGGTCTGTTTAAAAGGCCGGATTTTGCAAAATCTCATTCTGTTACTGAACACTTCGCTGGGTGTTAGACACAATACGTCTCACACCAAAATTACTTTTCCATAGGGTCCCATTGTAATGTTTTTGTTCGTGGCATAGAGATAAACAAAATTTACAACATGTATTTATGCTTAAATTCTTCATGGGTCCAACGCTCTACCACTAGACCACAGCGCTCCACAATAATAATAGGCGTTCACCCAGTAGTATGTTGATGTAATAGTCGTGCGTGTTGCGTCGTGGGTTCGATCCCCGCCATAACCATATGCATTGTGTCCCTGTGCAAGACACTTTATTACTGGTTCTACCCAGGAAGTCAATCAAGAAGTACCTTTAGAGCGAATAGCTTACAACAGGTATAGAATACTGTAGGTCATTACAATACACCAACACTCTACTGAGCGTACACATGACACACAAAATGAGCACTATACACTGGTACTTCGATTACAATACATCAAAGCTGTACTGGACGTACGAACACTACTCCGTCAATATTGAATTCTTCTAAACCTGACTCTGGGTTAAGAAATATGTATTTTCCGAAAATATTCATATCAACGCGTATATTGTTTTTTTACAGCAATGTTTTCAACAACAACAACACGTATTAAGACTAATTTCAGGTTTGCAACAGCCGGTGACGTCGACAGTGTTAATGACACTACAGACGACATGTCAGCCTTTACTTGTAAACATTTGTCATAATTATGCCAACGCCACCGTTTGCTATGACAACCACGTATACCCAGATTGGTAAGATAAGCTGTTTATAGTGGTCAAGTGTTATGTAGTATTCCTAGGTGTACGGAAGTAAAACCAATCCCATTGAGTCCTGTGCTATATTTTCCAAGCTTTCTAGTTGGACATTTTTCAAATGAAGTTCAAATTTACATATTTTTTGTCATGAGACCTTCCTCTCTAGAAAACTACTGAGAAAAGTAGGGGTCATGTGGCATATAAGAAAATAAAATTCTGATCTTTGTTGACACCATGTACAAACTGCATTCATTCGGCACCTCTTACATGTGTTCTTCTTTCACTTTCAAAACTTTCAAGTTGATAAATAAAATCATCATACAACCATGCAAATGGTTCTTACCTCTCACAAACAAGTCAATGACCATTTCAGCCAGAAAAAAAAACAGGCCTTAAATTTTCAAAAATGCCTTTTATCACAAAAATGTTCGGGATTATATATTTGGGAACTCCTTTCGACCACACAAGGCATGCATACCATAGTGATTTACTTCCTCGATGCCTCTACAGTTGTGACTGGATAGTTCCGACATTCAGTTTATAGCTCCTCTCTCTCTTGTTCAGGGGTCAAGTTCCCACAAACATTGTGGCCAAGTGACCTATTTTAGGTTTAATTACACTAAATCAGCCGGATGTGCTCGCCTGGTGTATGTAGTCGAAAATAGTTCTGTATTAAAGAGTGCTAATATTTTTTTCCTTTAAAAACCTTTTCTAGTGCAGTTTCCTGTTATTTTTTGGCTGTAACTGTATTCTGGACATGTAGTTGATATTTGAAAATGCAGCTCATCATGTTTTGACAGTTTTTTATATAAATTTCAGAAGTGAAATTAAACGGTATGAAACTGCAAGGGGTAAAAATAGCGTTGACCTTTGACCCGGTGTTAGCATACAGCTGAAGAAATGTTTCTTTGAAGATATTCAACCACCTATTTCCTTGTTGGTGTAATAGCAGACATGTTTATTTGCATGATAAAGTACGTTTCCCAGAATTCTAACCAGGTGTGAGGTTTTAACAGGTTGTCAACATTCTAACTTTACTATGGAAGGGGCATGGGGACGTATTTACGCTCGTATAACCTTTAGAGTTGTTTGTTGGACAACACGTGTTTTTGGTACTGGGATAAATATTGAGGCTCAAAGCTTGATTGACATATTGAAACTGTGTATTGTCTTGTCACAGCTTCAATAGATGTAGCACAAATATAATTACAATATACATGTAGTTCAAAAACATAAAAAAAGAAAATATTATTATACTGGAGTAAATAACAGCTTGCATTTCATTCAGAAGAAACGAATTTACTATTGCTCTGTCTTCGTTCTTTTGAACGGCAAGTGGCAATGCTGCTCGACGAAACATTTCGAGGGCTACTGGCAAACAGACGTAAAAAAACTGAATCTTTTTAATAATGAGAGGCGTTAACGTTAATTTTTAAGAAGAGAGACATCTTAACATTTTCAGGTGCTCGTTCTTGAAAGCAGGATGTGCTGGAACTGTTCGACCAAACATATCGACGACGACTGTCAATGTGGCCTGTAACGTTTCCATAGTGATTCGACAACATACAACCTCCATGCCAGCCACCCCTCAGCCACTAACGGCATTCGAGGTACTTGTTGCAACATTTCTTTAAGCAATATATGGTAGCTGATATGGGCCATCTCGTCTTTTCGTTATTTCGCTGCGAAATAATGCCGGGCGAAAAAACGAAAAGACGAAAAAACGCCGGTCGAAATAACAAAAAAATGAAAAAACGCCGAGCGAAAAGACGAGACATAATCAAAACGCCGGGCGAGAAAACGAGAAGACGAAAAACCGGCACGCGAAAAGACAACATTTTATAAATTTTCGTTATTTCATGTGAAGTTTTTTTCGTTATTTCGCCTGGCATTATCGCGCCAATCTAAGCTCTTCTAATATGTCAACCATCCTAAATGAAATAAAGGTATGAAAACACCAATTACGTTCCCCAAATACCTCAATGTTAAAATGACACATATTGATGATTTACTTTAACTTCATTTCAAGTATGGATAATACAATAGTGTCATTTTCATATAGAAAAATATCATTCCACATAAATAATCACCAGATAAGGTGGGGTCATAAGTTTAGCAAGGAAGTTTTCGTTTGTTGACTAAACAGATCAAAGGTACAGCTGTTTTCATTGACAGTTTCTCATAGAGTGTATGTGTGTAGACCTGCAGATTCGAAAGTTGGAAAATACTTACCAATCAGCCATTAAAATTTATGAATACACTTCTTTTACATACAAGAACGAAACTGATTAGAAATGGGCTATTTTACTCCTACTTATAATACCCTTTTCCATCAAAAGAGGAGGGATTACTTTTTAGCTCGACTATTCGAAGAATAAGAGAGCTTATGTAATCACCC
The DNA here is from genome assembly GCA_037043455.1 of Cyrtodaria siliqua. Classification (NCBI taxonomy): domain Eukaryota; kingdom Metazoa; phylum Mollusca; class Bivalvia; order Adapedonta; family Hiatellidae; genus Cyrtodaria; species Cyrtodaria siliqua. Next base: position 472,232 of record JAWPHD010000327.1, read on the forward strand.
CGGGGTCGGCGTCGGCGTCAGCGTTGGCGTTGGCGTTGGCGTCGGCGTCGGCGTCCCACATTCAGGTTTGCGTGTAAGCTGTGTTTACAAGTCTATATCTCTTACATTTCTTATCCTAGCACAACCAAATTTGGCCATGGGCTTCCTTATAGCATTATCTTAAGGACTGCATAAGCAATTTTGGTTCCTGTAACCCCTGGGCTCCCATGGAACCCAAATTCTGATAGCCCTTAAAATGTGTCTGTTTCACATCAAATGTTGTGTGTAAGCTGTGTTTACAGGTCTATATCTCTTACATTTCTTGTCCTAGCTGAACTCAATTTTGGAATTGGTTTCCTTATAGTATGTTGTAAAGGGTTGGATAAGTAATTTTGTCTTTTGCAAATTCTGGGCTCCCATGGAACCCAAATTGTAATGGCCCTTAAAATGTGTCTGTTTCACATCAAATTTTGTGTGTAAGCTGTGTTTACAGGTCTATATCTCTTACATTTCTTGTCCTAGTTGAACTAAATTTTGGAATTGGTTTCCTTATAGTATGTTGTAAAGGGTTGGATAAGTAATTTTGTCTTTTGCAAATTCTGGGCTCCCATGGAACCCAAATTGTGATGGCCCATAAAATGTGCAATAAAGGCAGATCTAGGTTTGCATGTAAGCATGTATATATCTATAATTTTGGTTTTGGATTTGTTATAGCATTATGCATATTATTACTTCACCAATATTTGGGCATGGGCTCCCTCCTCTCCCCCCCCCCTCCCCCTCCCCCTTCCCCTCTACCCTGCCCCCACTTTTTTTTTTTTTAGCATATTTCTGTGTTGTCAATTCCTACACATATATGTTGCACCCCTCGCACCCCCGCCCCCCCCCCCCCCCCCCGCCTCTTACCCCATCACACCACCCACCACGCCCCACACTTGATTTTTTTTTTACATATTTCTGTGTTGCTTTTGTCAATTATTACACATATATGTTGCAACCCTCCCCGCCCCCTCCCCCCACCCCCGCCTCTCACCCCATCACCACACCCACCACGCCCCAGACTTGAAAACCTTTTTTTTTTTTTTTTTTTTACATATTTCTGTGTTACTTTTGTCAATTCTTACACATATATGTTGCCCCCCCCCACCCCACCCCCCACCCCACTCCCAACTACCCCCGCCTCTTACCCCCCCCCCCCCTACAGAACACTAGAACTTTTTTTTTTTTTTACATATTTCTTTGTTGTTTTAGTCAATTCTTACACATATATGTTGCACCCTCTCCCCCCGCCCCCAACTCACTCCCGCCTCTCCCCTCACCCCCTGCCTCTCACCCCACCCCACTTGAATTATTATTATTATTTTTTGACATATTTCTTTGTTGTTTTAGTCAATTCTTACACATATATGTTGCACCCTCTCCCCCCGCCCCCAACTCACTCCCGCCTCTCCCCTCACCCCCTGCCTCTCACCCCACCCCACTTGAATTATTATTATTATTTTTTGACATATTTCTTTGTTGTTTTAGTCAATTCTTACACTTGTTGCCCTCCCCACCCCACACCTCTACCCCATCCCACTCAAACTCGATTTTTAAAAAAAATATAATTTCTTCATATTTTTGTGTTGTTTTGGTGAATTATTACATAGCTTCTTACACATATATGTTGCTCTCACCACCCCACTCCCCCCACCATCCACCCCCGCCTCTCTCCCACCCCCACCCCGCTCCCCACTCAAAACTCGATATTTATTTATTTTTTATGTTTTTTTTACATATTTCTGTGTAGTTTTGGTCAATTCTTACACATAGTTATGTTGTGCTCCCAACCCCACCCCACATTGTTGTAGCCTTGCTTTCTGATGGTATATACTAGCTATAAATTTATTATTCTCCGAAAAATCGAATAGTCGAGCTGCGCTGTTCTCCGACAGCTCTTGTTATAATAGGAACTACTTTCGATACACCTCGGAGGTTTACATGTAATTGGTGGTGGTAAACCTAAATGATCAAATATAAGCAAGTGCGATGTCCTTGAAGATTTTTATTATTTTCTCATTTATGCATGTGGCTTTTTCTACTGCAACTTTTCACCTGTTAATAAGCCTTTATGTAACGCTAAAATCGCAGATTCTTCTTTTCTTCTTCTGATAAACAGTTACTATCTACATAGTATAAAAGACCAAGTACATGAATTTCAGTTAAAAAAAGACGTCGGGCGAGAAAACGGCACGCGAAAAAACGCCGGGCGAAATAACGAAAAAACGAAAAAAAATCAAACGAAATAACGAAAATTTAAAATGTCTTATTTTCGCGTACCAGTGTTTCGTCTTTTCTTTTTTTCGCCCGGCGTTTTGAGTATTTGTCGTCTTTTCGCTCGGCGTTTCTTCGTTATTTCACCCGAGTTTTTTTCGTCTTTTCGTTATTTCGCCCGGTGTTTTTTCGCCCGCCGTTTTTTTGCTCGGCGTTATTTTGCAGTGAAATAACGAAAAGACGGGATGGCACATATCAGCCACCATAGTAATACGTTATATTATTTTGTTACGTTTACATTTTATAAAATGTTATTTTTTTATAAAAAAAGAACCGTTTACAACCGTACTAATAGTAGATTTTAAAACCATAATCATACCTAAAAGTAACCTTTACAACCGTACACTTAGCCAAACGTGACAATACAACCGTACTAATAACCAACATATGTACATATTGAAAAGGGAACCCCTTGGAAGCAACACACACAAACAAGACAGCAAAGTAGCAGACTCGGATTTATTGTTCATTAGACGTAATATAAGCTGCAACACCTCTCACGCCCCCTAGCACCGGCTTATGGCAAGCCGTTTCAACAATCATCACAGAACCTAAGTTTTCACGAGAACCTAGATTACCGCTCGGTAACCAAGGTTCTTGCTAAGAACCAAGGTTATCTTGTTTGTGCAAACTGCGCATCATTTATTACTAGATGAGAACCGAGGTTTTCACAATTCTGATGTAAACCTAAGTTCTTGAATACATTTGGGCGTTTGGTTTTTAGAAACCATAGTTCTTAAGTGATAACCATGTTTCCAAGCAGAAATTGTAGTTTATAGGTAGCCGTTTGTACACTCACTCTGAGAACCTAGGTTCTCAAAATATGGGAACCATGGTTTTCAAGCCGAAAGCCCTAGTTCTCACACGAAAACCTTAGCTCTTACTCAGAAAATCGTAGTTCTCATACAGAAAACCTTAGTTCACAACCGAAAACCTTAGTTCTCGCTCAGAAAACCTTAGTTCTCATACAGAAACCTTAGTTCTCACTCAGAAAACCTTAGTTATCATACAGAAAACCTTAGTTCTCATACAGAAAACCTTAGTTCTCACTCAGAAAACCTTAGTTCTCATACAGAAACCTTAGTTCTCACTCAGAAAACTTTAGTTCTCATACAGAAACCTTAGTTATCACTCAGAAAACCTTAGTTCTCATACAGAAAACCTTTGTTCTCATACAGAAAACCTTAGTTCTCACTCAGAAAACCTTAGTTCTCATACAGAAAACCTTAGTTCTCATACAGAAACCTTAGTTCTCACTCACCTTAGTTCTCATACAGAAAACCTTAGTTCTCACTCAGGAAACCTTAGTTCTCATACAGAAAACCTTAGTTCTCACTCAGAAAACCTTAGTTCGCATACAGAATACCTTAGTTCTCATACAGAAAACCTAAGTTCTCACTCAGAAAACCTTAGTTCTCATACAGAACACCTTAGTTCTCATACAGAAAACCTTAGTTCTCACTCAGAAAGCCTTAGTTCTCATACAGAAAATCTTAGTTCTCACTCAGAAAGCCTTAGTTCTCATACAGAAACCTTAGTTCTCATACAGAAAACCTTAGTTCTCACTCAGAAAACCTTAGTTATCATACAGAAAACCTTAGTTCTCACTCAGAAAACCTTAGTTCTCATACAGAACACCTTAGTTCTCACTCAGAAAACCTTAGTTATCATACAGAAAACCTTAGTTCTCATACAGAAAACCTTAGTTCTCACTCAGAAAACCTTAGTTCTGATACAGAAACCTTAGTTCTCACTCAGAAAACCTTAGTTCTCATACATAAACCTTAGTTCTCACTCAGAAAACCTTAGTTCTCACTCAGAAAACCTTAGTTCTCATACAGAAAACCTTAGTTCTCATACAGAAACCTTAGTTCTCACTCAGAAAACCTTAGTTCTCATACAGAAAACCTTAGTTCTCACTCAGAAAACCTTCGTTCTCATACGAAAACCTTAGTTCTCTCTCAGAAAACCTTAGTTCTCATACAGAAAACCTGAGTTCTCATACAGAAACCTTAGTTCTCACTCAGAAAACCTTAGTTCTCACTCAGAACACCTTAGTTCTCATACAGAAAACCTTAGTTCTCACTCAGAAAGCCTTAGTTCTCATACAGAAAACCTTAGTTCTCATACAGAAACCTTAGTTCTCACACGAAAACCTTAGTTCTCATACAGAACACCTTAGTTCTCATACAGAAAACCTTAGTTCTCACTTAGAAAGCCTTAGTTCTCATACAAAAAACCTTAGTTCTCATACAGAAAACCTTAGTTCTCACTCAGAAAGCCTTAGTTCTCATACAAAAAACCTTAGTTCTCACTCAGAAAACCTTAGTTCTCATACAGAAAGCCTTAGTTCTCACTCAGAAAACCTTAGTTCTCACTCAGAAAACCTTAGTTCTCATACAGAAAGCCTTAGTTCTCATACAGAAAACCTTAGTTCTCACTCAGAAAACCTTAGTTCTCATACAGAAAACCTTAGTTCTCATACAGAAACCTTAGTTCTCACACGAAAACCTTAGTTCTCATACAGAACACCTTAGTTCTCATACAGAAAACCTTAGTTCTCACTCAGAAAGCCTTAGTTCTCATACAAAAAACCTTAGTTCTCACTCAGAAAACCTTAGTTCTCATACAGAAAACCTTAGTTCTCACTCAGAAAACCTTAGTTCTCACTCAGACAGAACACCTTAGTTCTCACTCAGAAAACCTTAGTTCTCATACAGAAACCTTAGTTCTCACTCAGAAAACCTTAGTTCTCACTCAGAAAACCTTGGTTCTCATACAGAAAACCTTGGTTCTCGTACAGAACACCTTAGTTCTCATACAGAAAACCTTAGTTCTCACTCAGAAAACCTTAGTTCTCATACAGAAAACCTTAGTTCTCACTCAGAAAACCTTAGTTCTCACTCAGACAGAAAACCTTAGATCTCACTCAGAAAACCTTAGTTCTCATACAGAAAACCTTAGTTCTCACTCAGAAAACCTTAGTTCTCACTCAGACAGAAAACCTTAGATCTCACTCAGAAAACCTTAGTTCTCATACAGAAAACCTTAGTTCTCACTCAGAAAACCTTAGTTCTCACTCAGAAAACCTTAGTTCTCAGACAGAAAACCTTAGTTCTCACTCAGAAAACCTTAGTTCTCACTCAGAAAACCTTAGTTCTCAGACAGAAAACCTTAGTTCTCACTCAGAAAACCTTAGTTCTCACTCAGAAAACCTTAGTTCTCACTCAGACAGAAAACCTTAGTTCTCACTCAGGAAACCTTAGTTCTCACTCAGAAAACCTTAGTTCTCACTCAGAAAACCTTAGTTCTCACTCAGACAGAAAACCTTAGTTCTCACTCAGACAACCTTAGTTCTCACTCAGAAAACCTTGGTTCTCATACAGAAAACCTTGGTTCTCATACAGAACACCTTAGTTCTCATACAGAACACCTTAGTTCTCATACAGAAAACCTTAGTTCTCACTCAGAAAACTTTAGTTCTCACTCAGAAAACCTTAGTTCTCACTCAGACAGAAAACCTTAGATCTCACTCAGAAAACCTTAGTTCTCATACAGAAAACCTTAGTTCTCACTCAGAAAACCTTACTTCTCATACAGAACACCTTAGTTCTCATACAGAAAACCTTAGTTCTCATACAGAACACCTTAGTTCTCACTCAGGAAACCTTAGTTCTCACTCAGAAAACCTTAGTTCTCACTCAGACAAAAAACCTTAGTTCTCACTCAGAAAATCTTAGTTCTCACTCAGAAAACCTTAGTTCTGATACAGAAACCTTAGTTCTCACTCAGAAAACCTTAGTTCTCATACATAAACCTTAGTTCTCACTCAGAAAACCTTAGTTCTCACTCAGAACACCTTAGTTCTCATACAGAAACCTTAGATCAAACTCAGAAAACCTTAGTTCTAATACAGAAACCTTAGTTCTCAACCGAAAACCTTAGTTCTCGGTACTGACACATCTATTATTATGTTAAATCATCCGTTAATATGTCAAAAAGTATATAATTATGCAAACAACGTCAGTTTACAGTCCGAGAACCATGGTTTTTAAGTCGAAAAACTTAGTTCTCAGACAAAACCCTTAGTTTTCAGACAGAAAACCGTAGTTCTTAGAAGTAGGAGATGGATGAGTAGGAGGTAGAGGAGTAGGCAATATTCTATATATACTGAGCAAAAATAAAAAGTACACCCTTTTCTTTCCGTTATTATATAGACAGCAAAACAGGAAATAATAAATGATGTATATAGAATAATTATATCGACCACCACCAATAGTAAAAAAAGAAGATTTTTTTGGAAAAGTTCAGTACACGAGGGAGTTATCCCACTTTTTCTTAAACCATGCATTTTTGGTAAAAACACATAAAAACTACAAACAGTACATCAGTTTGTCCAATATTGTCTATGTATTGCTTTCGAAAAAATCATAGAAAAATACAACACCAATTATGTAGGTAGCAGCTTTTGATTATCAAAAATCATCAAATTACCTCCCTTTAAGCTAAAAGGGTATTGCCTGGCAAACTATGGTATTGTTTAAAGGAATATTTAGTACTCAGTGAAGTGTGCTTAAAAGCATCCAACATTATTTAATTGAAGCGCTGTTTAAGCTGTCCTACGCCCTCAAAAAACGGCCTATGGGAATACCAGCATAAAAAGGTTTTGTTTGTTTTGGGTGAGTATACTAATGTTCGATTAGAACCCAGAAGGCGGACACTTTGTTTAGTGTAACGTGAATATAGCTTTTAAACTTTTAAAAGAAGCCTTGCCAGTGTTGTGTTGGGGTGGGTGAAATATAACGTAAAGGTATTGTTCATTGTATCCCCGTTTCGATCACTGGACCAGCGGGAGGATTAAGAATTGTGCCCTTGATACAAGAGATGGGCATTTTCACTTGCTTTCAAAACATGTTTATAGTTTTAAATTGATTTTAAGTGGAACTAGCAAGAGACGCTTTTATAACATCGTATGTGGTTTTCCACGAAACTGTGATATTTGCATTGTAAAATCGAAGTGGAATCGTTCAGTTCTGGGTCCGATCTAAAACCTTGAATATCGAACGATATTCGAACTTTCAGTTTAAGCCATTTGTACAAATCATGCTGTAAACCAAGGGTTTTATCTGAGAACTTACGTTTTTAAACGAGAACATAGGTTCTAGAGTGAGAACTAAGGTTTTTGAGCGCCGTTTGCACAAACAAGATGAGAACCTTGGTTCTTAACGAGAACTTTGGTTACCGAGCGGTAACCTAGGTTCTCACTGAGAACCTAGGTTCTCACTGAGAACCTAGTTTCTCACGTGAGAACCTAGGTTCTCAAGTGAGAACTTAGGTTCTGTGATGATTGTTGAAACGGCTTGCCATAGTATACCGGCTTAAGCGGTAATCTACTTATAAGCAGTAATATCAGAAACAATTTCACATTTTTCACAGAATAACTTAATAGTGCGCTTAACTAATTGTCTTTGGCTATTTTAGGATCATTTGTTTCATGCGGCAATTCATGGTATTGACGATCTTCTCCTGAAAGCTAACACATCGGGTGCTACGATAGACGAAATGAAGAAAATATTCTCCGTTCAGGATCATGCGCACAGGAAGTACGTAAGGAGCAACACATGCTGGGCACATTCGTTAGATATGACGTCAATATCGCCTTGGAACAGTAATAAAAATACCCGCAAGGCCGGCGTTCTCGTTTCCCCACGACATGCACTGTGGGCGCGACATTACAGTATGCCCGTCAACACAACACTCCGATTTGTTGACAAGAACAACACCGTTGTTGACAGACACATCGTTAAAACTCACGCACTTCCGCTTCCGCCTTCAATTCACTCATCTCTGCATGGTTACGATATTGTTGTCGGAGAACTCGACAGCGACGTTCCGGATACAATTTCATTCGTGAAAGTATTTCCCAGAAACCTCACAACCATCCGACCAAGAACTAACATGCGAGTACCAGTCTTCGACACAGATTTCGAAGAAAAAGCCCTGGTGGCGGATTTGTCATATGAATCAGGATCCATGGTTTCACTCTCCGTTCCGTTGGAGCATTTGAGACACGAGCTGTACGAACGCAAGATTTCTGGAGACAGCGGGAACCCAGTCTTTATGGTATTGGACAACCAGCTGGTTCTCATGTTTGCCATTACGTACGGCGGGGCTGGTTCTGGTACGTCAGTAACCTATCACTATGACGACATCAACACCATACTGAAAAACTGGGGAACCGGATACAGCCTAACGGAAATAAATCTTAACCAATATCTCGACGGTACTGTTAGCATTCCACAGATTATCGGTTGATTTGTGTTTATACAAAAATTAAAGTATGTTGATGATAAATCACCTTGTGCTATCTTTATAACCCAGAAACGTTAAAGGGACACACGGCAATCTTGAAGTGTTCTTTTTTTAAAAATCGCGGAGTACCGTTAGTTTTTCTACTTAAATTACATTTGTTCCATCATTAATATATTTAAACCTATAGCAGAATAAGAAGAAAAAATGAAAACTCTCAAAATTTTATTTAATTATAGCAAGCCTGTTAAAGTCAAAATTATCCTTTATAAATAAATTGAGACGCTAATTCTAATGGTTAATAAAAACTTCAAGATTGCCGTGTGTCCCTTTAAGCGAGTTGAGTATGGGCTGACGGATCATTAAAAAAAGAACAGGCTACAAATAGCGGCTTGTATTTTATATTTAGAAAACAAGATTCGTTTTGCATTTAATATCTTATCCAAAATAATGTCTGTGTGTTATCCCAAAATGTCAATCAGTTTATCAAGTAACCCTCTGAGTACTACTTACCGCTGGGTACCAATTACCGTGGTATATGATTAACTTATCTTAAAAAGTATAGAGATCAGAATATTGATTTGACGTTATGTATTTAACAATATGAGTTTGAGGCAACAGATACATAAACTTTCACTTAAAACATATTGATGGTATTTCATAGACTCAAATCATTATTTGTTTGACTAAATTGCCCAATGTTACCCCTTCAAGTACAAAGTCTGGTGTGTACTATAATCATAAATGTAAAAGATACGACCTCGTGGATGTTTAGACTGCTACCGACTATAATAGTATGATTTTATTGTAATTTAAATGTATGCACATAGCTGAAATAGATATTTTAAATAAACAGCAATACCCCGAGATAAGTACCCTCAATAAAAAAATATGTTTTACTCAAATTAAATCCTTTGCAAAGTTCGAAATGAAAAGCGTATAACATCTTTTGTGCGTAAAGTAGTTTGTGAAAGTGTCATTGTTAACTCAAGAGTCAACTGCGGGACCATCAACAATTAACTACCCCGGTAATTAGTAACCCAAGATAAATATCCAATATTAAAGGGGTTGATGCACTATTTTCAAACACGATTTATTTAAAAGGGTTCTGAAAAACTTGAAAAAAGGCTGAAAGAATTATCAAAATGCTATGAAAAATAAAGGAGATGTGACCTATTGAAAATGTGTAAAGGGGATAAATGGAGGCGGCCATCTTTCAACGATGACGTCATCGAGCCTTTTTACCATGTATGGCATATTCACAAAATGTATTTTAAAGCAAATAAAATCACTACATCCAAACATATTAGAATCCCAGTTAAACGAGTACTACTAGATCAAAATATACAGAATTGGATTTCTCAAATGACCCAATCCAACAAAGGATAATTTTACAAGTCATTTAAAATAAATCTTGAAATTGAAAAGTACTTCAAGCTTCTACCTATATCAAAATTTATAAACTTAGAACGGCGAATCATAATTTCTCCATATAAACTGGTAAATGGACTGGAACAGCGGAAAACTAAAGAATATGTCACTTATGTAACGCAAATAAAATAGGAAATGAACAACACTACCTAATAGAATGCAGTTACTTCTCGAACAATAGGCAACACCTTCATTCCCTGATTAGTCAAACGAACCCCGAAAATGATGTTAACTTTCTTCTAACTTTATCGACATCTGAAAATCTTTTAAAATTAAGTAATTTTGCTACTTACATGTTTAAGAATGTTCCTGGTGAAACACTCCGCTGATTTATGCAACTTGGTTATAAGTATTTCAAACACACTCCATACATATTCTCAATCAGAATAACGGCTTTTATTTGGTATGTGAGTTTACAAGTTTATTATGCCTACTGTGCATTTCAGGGTGCATGTGCGTCAAATATGTATCGATATTGTTTTTTATTACTTACTATATATTTTCTTACCTTATATGGTTAGATAGAATGAAAATAGACGCTCCTGGATCTGTTTACAATCTTGCCACAGCCATCCGGTGTGCTTCACAAAGCCTAAAATTCATTTTGACCCCATGTTTACATTGTAAAATTTAAAACAACATGACGGCCTTATTTTTAGAAATTGTCGTCTGCGCATGTCTGTTTCTAGGGTTCGGATGCACCAAGTAAATCGTAGGTTATGTAGGGTGGTGTTGTTGTTCAATGTCCAGCACCTCCGGCAATCAATCCTACTTATCCTTTATTTTGGAATGAAAACCATTATATCTAGCAAATAAAGGGTAGGTAAATAGTATACTGCGTATATATTTTGTTATTTACACCACTGTTGGTAAACTGATTTTTTAAGTCACCCTACCCTAGAAAAATGGAATGTTCCGCCGTCGCCATTTTGGTTTTCGGCTGTCAGTAAAATTACATGTATACATGGGGGTTCAAAATGAATTGTTGGCTTTGCGAAGCTTAGAGGATGGCTACGCGAAGATTGAAAACAGATTCAGGAGCGTCCGTTTTCAGTCTATTTAATCATATCAGGTATGAAAACATATAGCAAGTAATAAAAAAAATCTCGATTCATAGTCGAAGCATATGTACCCTGAAATGCACAGTAACCATTATTAGTCTTCATATATTGTTCATTGCTAGACTTGCTGAAACCTCATGTATAAAGAGTGTTTTGCTTTTTTAAATCATTTATGCTCTACAATGTAGCATATATATAAGCCGGAATATTATATTTTGTTAACTCGGTTTTAACAAGCTAAATATATCATCAGTAGGAACATAGTTTACAAATATAGCATTTGCTTCCCCCAACAATGAAATGTACTAAATGAATAATTTTCTTGTCTTTGGACACTGTAAAATATTATTTGTGATATGTGTTACATTTCCTCTTATTGCATATATGTATGCCTGATAGGTAAACAAATTTCTTTCTGTTCTGTTCAGCGAAGCCTTTATTTTTGCAAAACTGTGATCTTACTGGATATTTTACATGTTGATACCGGCAATGGGAGCTGAATGTGTTTATGTTTGTTTCCATTCAAATTCATACAATAGTCAACGCACGACAATAGCAAACACTACACTAAGAAAAAAATCTTCTCTTCCTATCTTGATTTTAGACAAACTTACATTTCTCCGAGACTGCCGGCGGTATAACCGACAACCGTGTCTGTCGTCAATTCATCGTAGGTAAACTGGACCATGTCGGCACTGCCGGCTAACAGCGTTTCGCCGCTAATCCTGTCCTTTTTGCATACCTTTAAATATACGTGTTATAGAACATTAACAGGTTGATGAACTCGTATTTAATTCAATGAAAACTAGTTGGAAAATGTCGTTGGTTATATAATTATGTAAGTTTTAACTTTTTTTTTATATATATAGAGGATCTTACATGAGTGACTGTGTATTACTGATTTTAAACAAACAAGTTGGCTAAAATGATAGGATACGAGGCAGTTGCCGAGTCTTTTTATCCAACGAGTTTATTAAAATCAATAACACACAGTCACGAATGTAAGATTCTGTTTATCACATAACCCACCTACGACGTGATAGTTTCACTTTAATGTTGTAAATTTTCCTTATTTCAAATTTGTAAGGCATTTTGTTGTTTACACGACGTCGCTACATTACGCGGTTGTAAATGCGTTCGCCTTACAAATAATGCGACACCCTAAACCAAATTTAACGTGTTTGTTTTATGAAGTAAGATTTTAAATAATGATAAATAATTAAGGCGTCTGAACGTACCGTATGATATACCATGAAAACAATTGGTATTAATAGTTTTAATGTATACAGACACAGTGATTCGGTCCTCATTTGCATCTGTATTACGAGAAATAAGTCATGGCTTTACTGCACTCCCCGGCGCCATGTTATGTGATAAATATATTTCTCCGAGTGCTACAACAGAATAGCAAAGTCTCCAAGTGCGTAATAACAGTAGCTGAACATGTACGCATGTTCACAGTGTTAAATGTAGTCTTGATCTGAGTACAAATTATATCGAGAATCCATTGCCAGCATCATTATGCGTCTCGTTTAAATGAGTATACATACATGTAAGAACACCAACCGTCACCACAACCGCAACCTTCTCCAGTTACAAATGCAACCTTCGACCTTTACACATGCAACCGTCACCAGTTGCACCTGCAACCGTCACCAGTTACGCCTGCAACCTTCGTCAGTTATGTTGTTTTAAACCTGCAACCTTCGACAGTTATACCTGCAACCGTCACCAGTTACACATGTAACCGTCGCCAGTTAACATGCAACCGTCGCCAGTTACACATGCAACCGTCGCTAGTTACACATGCAACCTTCACCAGTTACACATGCAACATTCACCTGTAACACCTACAACCTTCACCAGTTGCACCTACAACCTTTACCAGTTATACCTCATACCTTCACCAGACACAGCTGCAACCTTCAACTGTAACACCTGCAACTATAACCAATTACACCTACAACCTTCACCATCTACACATGCAACCTTCACCAGTTACACCTGCAGCATTCGCCAGTTACACCTGCAACCTTCACAGGTTACGATGTAACATTTACTCACGGCAGCACCTTAACACACACTCTCGTAAACCCTACGCACGGGTTGTAGTGGTGAAAGTTATAGCTGAAACAAAACATTTACTCACGGCAGCACCTTTGCACACACCCTCGTCGAAACCTCCGCACGGGTTGTATGAATATGCGTAACCGTCTTGTGATGGGACATCTAAAAATCTGAAAAAAGGTAAAGAAACAGTTTACATTTTACGCATATTGCGACTAGGATACACGTGGTTAATGAATTATGTCATACCCAAGAAATGTAAAGCAACCATTATGGCAGGTCAAAATTACAGTAATCACCTGTCTACATCAGTCAATACATGAAATATAATTGGTTAATTTATATCACGTCATTATATCTAAGATGAACGATTTATATAACATTTATTCCAACTTTGCATTTTAGTACAGCTCCTTCGTGAAACAATTGTGCACTTTGGGTTAAAAGCATGAAACTTGACACGCTGGTAGAGTTTGACATACTAAATTTTTTAGGCTATAAGGCCAAGCGAAAAAATCCAAGATGGCCGCCAAATTCAAGATGGCCGCCAAAGTAATGATTATTCTTATTTATATTTTTATATTTTTTTGGTATGGTTATATTAACTCAAGTGTCTATATTTTAGTGGTGTGAGATGTAATGTTTCATAAAATAATATTATTATGGTGTCAAAACTATTAATATTACGATAAAATTCAAAATGGCGGCCTTAAAGCTCGAAAACCAGTGAAAAAATGTTTTTTAAAAGTTAATTAGAAAAAATTGACAATAGCTTTATTTTAATGCAAGTTCTTTTTGCTTTTACAAACAGAAAGGAAAGGTCAAAGTCTGACCATTTACATAGTGTAAGGGTCCATAATGTATTGATTTAAAGTCAAAACAAATCTGCACATATTCTGCTTTTCAAAGTTACACTCCTTATGAGAACTAATATTCACATAATTCCATGCAATTATCGCTTAGTTGAATAGTCAGAAGTGGTCTTATTACAGCTATGCAGAACATGTAACTAGGAAGATTACCATCCTACGTTCGATAATACATGTACTCTACTTAAAAAAGTATGTATTTTGTTCCGAGATATCTCGTTTGTGTACTTGAAAAGCTAATCGTTGTCTCTCTCACAATCACCAACCAGACCTACATAGTGCTGTACATCTTATTGTCGCCTTTACACATTTACATCGGCCTCTGCATCCCTTTTCTGTCTGACACCCACATCTTACTAGTTCTTGGCAAGCTTTAGAAGCTTTAGGAAGTACTGTCCACAATGGTTCTCAGATCTGGTCTTGGGTTCTCTGCCTGGACATGGTAAAATAGCACTTGATTCTAAGGACTGACCCCAAAAATACCTAGCCTGGTATGCTACTATTTTAGTGTGTTGAAGTACAGTAGCAGATATTGGTGGTATTAAATCGATTGATCTTCCTTTCCTTTTCGTACCTCATCTGATGTTTCACGCGTGCTTGTCCTGTCGTACAAAAGCACTACAAAACGTTCCAGAATCGGCATCTTTTCTTCCAATTCTTGCAATGAAGGAGTACAGCCTAACACATGAAAGCTTCAGTGACATCTGGATAAATGCTGCTTACTTCCCATGCAGACTTCTTTCCTTTAACACTGAAAAAGGAAGTTTGGTCATATCTTGTAAAAGCATGCATACCTGACTTTTCTGGACCCAGGGATTGGCCTTAGTTGGCATTATTTGTCTATCAATACTTTTAATTGCCACAGATTCAGTAGCTAGGTATCTAAATAGTTCGACCTTATTTTCATCAACTCGAAGGAATGACTCCCAATTTGCAGGTACATTTGAATTTGATTGCACTCTTCTAACGTACACCGTTACCATCTTTACTGCGTGGCATTGCCGTAAAGCTATCCTTGAAATACTGATCCCAGACAATATCTACTCTGCTTGTATTTTGTAGTTGTCTTTTGATGAAGGTAGTGAACACCTGCTTGGAGTAGTCTGCAAATGTATTGGCTGCTCCGGGTTTTAACATGTTAACTATAGCTGCACCATCTAAAAGAACAGCATCAACATCAGGGGCTTCAGACGGTGCCTCGAAGTGGTTCTCCAGACATGTTACCAAATCTGATTTTGTTCCAGATCGCAACTTACCAAAGCTAGAGAGAGACGGTGGGGGTAGCTTTGGTTTTCATGGCGAAAAAAGTCATCAATGTCACCATCGCGAACTTGTCAGGAAACATAGAGTTGGGAAAATAGTGAACAGTTCTTCTTTAGCGAATTGATTGCTTGACTTTCACTTGTCATTTTTCGTTGACTCTCTGTACAACTAAACAAACGAAACTTGTTCTTCTTTATTGGCTCATATAACGAGACAGTTCTCTCTTTAAGTCGTTCCTGCACATACATGGCAAACTTCTTTCGACATATGCATTTTGAAACAATGTTTTCCTTTTGAAATATCCCGCTGTCGTCTGAAATGCCGTTCCATTTTTGAAAGCTTAGTCTCGACCGACTCAAACACCTGACAATTCGTTTTTGAGATTTTGTATTCTGTGTGTGTGTGCTTGCGTGCGTGCTTGCGCGTGCGTGTGTTCGTGCATGTGTGCGTGATTGTGCAAGTGTATACTCTATCATGCACACAATCAAAAGGGGTTGGGTTGGGGTAGGAGGAGGGGTCTATGCCAGCTGTTTAACACCTTGCGGGTATATCGTTCGGGCATGTCAAGTAATCGGATAATATACAGGGGTTACACAAAATTACTAGATTCTTCAGAAACCTAGCCGGAAAGTACAGATTGCATGGATTGAGTCGTTCCAGATACACTACCTATATTTCAAAGCTTAGGAAGCATAGCTCTGGTAGGTACAAACTATAAGAGCTATGATTCTCTCAGCTATGCTTCTCACAGCTCCGATGTTTTAATTTTGAAGATTAAATCGTTTGTTAACACATGTACTTACCTCGGTGTGCCGTCCGTATTACCAAGACTAGTGATGTCCACTATCGTCCCATCGTCCTGATATTTACACCTGCACGGGCTGATCTGCTGACACACGTGCGGTGACTGGGCGTTCCCCATTTGTAATGGGACGTTCGTCATGAAAAACGCACAAAGCATTTGAATCCATGTCCACTTCATAATGTCAGTGAATTTAAAAAGTTTGAGATTGCCGGCTGTTATAATTTATCAAATAAATTTTAGTAAACTACTATAAATGCATGCACGTAACAGAGGCATAGGTGTTTTTTTTAGTACGTATACAAGTGTAAATGTGTATATGTTACGTCTTCGGCACACATTGGCTGGACACTGCAACAGTTGATTAAACTAAAGCCAAACAAAGATTCGCGTTCTTTTAATATAGCATACACTGTTTAAAAACCCAAAATTTGATATCTCCAGAACACAATGTATTTGGTAATCGGTTTAAAATCGAACGCAGTGGTTATCAGTGATATACATGTAAATAGACAAGCTTGACCAAATCAAGGGTGTCGTTACAAAGTTGCACAACGGTAAGTTAAAGGGACATACGGCAATCTTGAGTATATCAAGCATTAACATTAGCACCTCGATTTATTAAATCCTGTGTCATTTCGACTTTAAAACTGCTTGCATATAATTAAAGAAACATTTGAGGTTTTAATTGTCTTCGTTATTCTATCAAATTTTTAAATATATTGTTTGTTCAATATAATAAGTGTATATATATATATATATATATATAGTTATTAATAGTTTTCTTAACAATTCAAGATTGCCGAGTGTCCCTTTAAATTAGAAACTGTCATTTTGTGCAGTCTTGTTTTATTTGAAGCGCAATGTTTCCGTTTTGTGTCATATAAAGTCTACACAACGTTTACGTTAGAACGTATTTCTAAATTGTATCGCACTTCACTTATACCGCCCGAAATGACTGGATAGCTCGACTAAGATTATTTATAGAAATGTTATGGATTTATAGCTTTTTGCAATTTGCATTCTTTTGAGCATTATGATATGAGAAAAGTATAACTATGACAGAAATAGATCCGCACAATAACTCAATGTCCTGCCGAAATGTATACTGGCTTACATAACTATATAGCAACAATTACTTGTATGCAGATAATGCAATTGTAACACAACTTTTAAAATCAACAAGTATTATCTCATATCATCTGATACGAGCGCTGATAATCTTAAATTCCCGCCATCAGCTTCGGTCCTTTCCGGAAAAAAACGGAAAATGATATAAATTATTCGAAAATCTCCGGGTGACAATCACGGAATTGACCGATGTGGTCGCTCGCATCATACGCTGTGTGTCTAACCGTCTGTCCGATAAGATAGTGAATACACGTATTGAGAATATATGTGTGTGTCACAGGGTGTGTATGTATAAATATATAAATGACCTGGGGTATAAGTTCATAAAATGGTCAGAATTCAGAGTCAGAAAAACATTGCTTTCTTATGGATTAAGCTCGTGCTATTGGTGGGATGCACATACAGCGAGTCATGTGACCGGAAGTCTACCTGCTCGTGCGAATGTGAAGAGGGCATGATTGACTTAAAGGACCTTGGCAGTAAATCTGGAGCAAAGTAAGTTTGTGCCATAAATACATTTTCTTGCTGATTATTCTCGATCATCCAGGCACACTAAAGCTTCTGGAGAGAAGTCTTGAGAGAGAGAGTTGTTTTTTACAAAAGAAAACTAAAAGTCAATGTATTTTGCTTTGTTAGCACTCTAGCTTCTTCGTGTTTCATCCGATTTTGATCTTGACAGGATATTATAAAATGCTATGACGAGTTCGAAAACCAAACATATCGGATATGTCGTTGTAGAAAATGCTTATTAAAAATGTGATACGCTGCTTTGTTAACTCTCTAGCTCCTTCATTGTTAATATGATCTTTACCAAAACCAAACTTTGTCATAGAATTTACACCATGATAGCTTTAACAAATTCAATAACCAGTCAAATGTGAGCAGAAACCGCAGCGTTGCGGCCTTTGGTTGAAGAAAAGAGATATATTCTGCGTTATTAACTCTCTAGCCCCTTTATTTTTCATTTTTACCAGACTGCCCAGAATGTTAATTTCAATAAAAGATCTGAAGAGTTTAAAACCCAGCCATATCTTGATCCTCCTCCCCACCCCACCCACCTGTTACAAAGAGATGGTGTTAGTTCGTAGAGCGTCCACAAGCCCTCCCCACCCCACCCACCTGTTACAAAGAGATGGTGTTAGTCCGTAGAGCGTCCACATGCCCTCCCCACCCCACCCACCTGTTTCAAAGAGAGGGTGTTAGTCCGTAGAGCGTCCACATGCCCTCCCCACCCCACCCACCTGTTACAAAGAGATGGTGTTAGTCCGTAGAGCGTCCACATGCCCTCCCCACACCCACCCACCTGTTACAAAGAGATGGTGTTAGTCCGTAGAGCGTCCACATGCCCTCCCCACCAAACCCACCTGTTACAAAGATATGGTGTCAGTCCGTAGAGCGCCCACATGCCCTCCCCACCCCAACCCACCTGTTACAAAGAGATGGTGTTAGTCCGTAGAGCGTCCACATGCCCTCCCCACACCCACCCACCTGTTACAAAGAGATGGTGTTAGTCCGTAGAGCGTCCACATGCCCTCCCCACCCCAACCCACCTGTTACTAAGAGATGGTGTTAGTCCGTAGAGCGTCCACATGCCCTCCCCACACCACCCACCTGTTACAAAGAGATGGTGTTAGTCCGTAGAGCGTCCACATGCCCTCCCCACACCCTGCCGCCTGTTACAAAGAGATGGTGTTAGTCCGTAGAGCGTCCACATGCCCTCCCCACCCCACCCACCTGTTACAAAGAGAGGGTGTTAGTCCGTAGAGCGTCCACATGCCCTCCCCACCCCCACCCACCTGTTACAAAGAGATGGTGTTAGGCCGTAGAGCGTCCACATGCCCTCCCCACACCCACCCACCTGTTACAAAGAGATGGTGTTAGTCCGTAGAGAGTCCACATACCCTCCCCACCAAACCCACTTGTTACAAAGATATGGTGTTTGTCCGTAGAGCGTCCACATGCCCTCCCCACCCCAACCCACCTGTTACAAAGAGATAGTGTTAGTCCGTAGAGCGTCCACATGCCCTCCCCACACCCACCCACCTGTTACAAAGAGATGGTGTTAGTCTGTAGAGCGTCCACAGGCCCTCCCCACCCCAACACACCTGTTACAAAGAGATGATGTTAGTCCGTAGAGCGTCCACAGGCCCACCCCACCCCAACCCACCTGTTACAAAGAGATGGTGTTAGTCCGTAGACCGTCCACATGCCCTCACCACCCCACCCACCTGTTACAAAGAGATGGTGTTAGTCCGTAGAGCGTCCACAGGCCCTCCCCACCCCAACCCACCTGTTACAAAGACATGGTGTTAGTCCGTAGAGCGTCCACATGCCCTCCCCACCCCACCCACCTGTTACAAAGAGATGGTGTTAGTCCGTAGAGCGTCCACATGCCCTCCCCACACCCTGCCGCCTGTTACAAAGAGATGGTGTTAGTCCGTAGAGCGTCCACAAGCCCTCTGAGGCCTCTTGTTTCTACGTGTAACAGCATCAGACGGCCACTTAAACGTATAAATAGTAGATGACTGGTCAATATCTATTTGGACCTTAGACAGTACGGGCTTTTTTTAGGTGTGGAGGTGGGGGTTGGGGTGGGGGAGGGGTGGAAGAGGGTTTCTGTGTTTAGTTTTTTGTTTTGTTTTGTTTGTTTATGGCTTTGTTTAAAGCCATCTATCTTAAAACTATTCTAAATGCATGACGTCTCTTCTATTTTACGCTGCATGTTAATTATTTAGAGACAAAAATATTATGAATGATAATTATAATTATAATAATGCTTCTGCGCATGTGTATCGTTCAGGTATCTAGACCAAGTGGCCCAGGATGGACACAAGTATTCCTACAACCCATGTGAGCCTTTCACTGAAACCAGTGAAGGCGCAGTTTACGACTTCTGCCAAAACGTAGCGGTAATTATGTGTATTAATATAATAGCTTAAATAAACTAACCACACAAACAGTGACAAAATTACGCTACAAAACCTTTTATCAAATCGCTATCCACGTGTTCAGGTCATATAATAATGTATTTGAACCGATTAAAACTACATGTTAATTCACGGATTCTTAAAATATCTGTGATTTAATATGCGTAAAATAATTTATAAGTTGGTAACTCTTAATTTAACGCGCCAGTTTTTGGAGTTTGGTCTGGCTGGTTAAAGCTGTTTATTATTGTGGCTGATATGTGCCATCTCGAAAAAACGCCGGGCGAAATAACGAAAAAACGCCGAGCGAAAAGACGACAAATAGTCAAAACGCCGGGCGAAAAAAACGAAAATACGAAAAACCGACACACGAAAAGACGACATTTTATACATTTAAATTTTCGTAATTTCGTGTGATTTTTTTTTAGTTTTTTCGTTATTTCGCCCGGCGTTTTTTCGTTTTTTCGTTATTTTTCACTTCACTTCACACATGAGGTATAAAATGATCAGTTCCTATGCATGTTGCATGTTTTTTTGTATCTTTAGCTACGGACAAGGTCTGTTAAAACAGTGTGTACACTGTATGTGTATACTGTATGTACAATTGAAGCAATTTAAGTCGCACTCGTCTAAAATGGGTGACAGCCTGGGCGATGGCAAACTATTTGTACAATTGTGAATCAGTTCTGACAATTGTGTGTGTTATTATTTTATTCCCGGAAAGCACATTGAGGTAGGTGCATTTTAAATGTTCGTATATATCTATGCAGATATACTCAGTTATTTCACAGGACGAGGCCTTAAAGGGACTGGAGGCGATCTGGAATAGTGATTCAGGTGACAATCCAAATACAAATAAAAGCCCTCATAACTTACTTCAATTTCATATGAAATGTGCATATATATGCATTACTTTTAGCCGCATGTTACCCTTTTTAATTA
The DNA here is from genome assembly GCA_037043455.1 of Cyrtodaria siliqua. Lineage (NCBI taxonomy): Eukaryota > Metazoa > Mollusca > Bivalvia > Adapedonta > Hiatellidae > Cyrtodaria > Cyrtodaria siliqua. The sequence goes on from JAWPHD010000327.1 coordinate 493,326, forward strand.
TTGTTTATGAAAATAAATTTATAATTTAAAAATGTATAGCCCTAGATAAGATGCGTATCCGCGAAAATATTAAATAAATGCAAATATTAAAAGCATGATTCATAATTTTCATGCGTACCAAATACGCATTGAAAATATGATTTACGTGCAAGGTCATAATATGACACGTATAGGTTGAAGTATTTTTTTTTACAGCAGCGGTATTTTTTCCATTCATTTAACATTGTTTATATTCCCCCACACTTAAGTTTGAGAATGTGTCAAAACAGTACACAATAAACAACCACAGAGGACGCCGGGCGAAAAGACGCCATGCGAAAAGACGCCAAGCGAAAAAACGCCACGCGAAAAGTAACGAAGAAACGCCGGACGAAATAACGAAAAAATGAAAAAAAAATGTACATTGAGGAAATAACAAAAAGTTCAATGTGTAAAATGTCGTCTTTTCGCGTGCCTTTTTTTCGTCTTTTCGTTTTTTCGCCCGGCGTTTTGACTATTTTTTGTCGTCTTTTCGCTTGGCATTTTTCGGTTTTCGTTATTTCACCCGGCGTTTTATCGCTCGGCGTTATTTCGCAGCGAAATAACGAAAAGACGAGATGGCACATATCAGCCACCATAGTATATAGTGTTGTCTATCGAGTTTAGATTCTCAAAATATGTAAGTTGTATGTATACCTCGTCGTCAGTAGGTTAGAAACGGTGACATCTGTTGTATAATTTGGCTGTTATTGGCAGGATAGCTACTTTAATTATTCTGAAGATACACTCTTCAACTTTTGTTTTGAAACGGTTGCTGGGATGTTTTTACTTATCATTCGTCAGAAGAAGAAAAAAATAACGACTTCTTATCATTTCTTTAATTTAGAAACATTATGCACAAATTAATGCATTATAAATGCAAGCTATTATGCTATTTCCTTCAATAATGTGTGACAGGGCAAAGGAAATATAATTTTATGGTTATAAAAAAGTATACATTTGCACACACTATATTTGACGAACGTTTCACTGTGTGCGTATTGTGTGTGCGTGTGTGCATGCTTGTGTGATTGTGTAAGTTTAAAGTATACACTCTATCGTACACACGATCAAAAGGGGTGGTGGTGTGATGTAAGAGGAGGGGCTATGCAATCTGTTTAACACCCATTTCTTTCAGGCATGTCAAGTGCTCGAGGTAAGCAATACCATTCAGTACTACGACATCGGTACTCAAGATTCTGTGACGTTTTCAACAGCAAAAGCAGCTGATATGGGAATTCAGGATCAAGCTGACAATGTTGTCGTCGCCAAATATGTGGCTGCTGATCTAGGAAGGTAAAGTTGAAATAATAGTTCACTAGTAGTATGTGGAGTTGGTTTGGGAGTCTGGTAATATTTTAGCATAGAGAGAATATAACAAAATAGTCACTTGGTCATATATTCCATAACCAATTTCATTAAAATCATATCCTAATTACGCTTTGATATTCTCCACTATAGGATCTGACAACACTGGTTTGGAGGTCACGTCAGATCGACCTTGCATCTAATCGATATTCATGAGAAGATCAAATAAATTCAATCAATGAAATTGTGTTTCCTATGCACTTCAGTTACTGTTCGAATGGACTGAACAAACGAAAATCCACATAAAACATATCCACACATATAGACTCTATCCGTAAAAAGATGAAGTCGCCGTGTGTTAATGATGTGGATTGCACGATAAATTCAAAAAAATACACTAAATGGCGTGATTTACATTAAGAATACGAAGGAAGTCATGTGATTTGAAAATATATATTCTACCGAGATTATTATGACATTAGTTTTCTAAATAGTATGTCGTAGTACATGTGGCTCGCTTAGCTCAGTTGATAGCGAAGTCGACAATCGCGACTTTCTGCGAGTGTAATTTTAGTGTGGGTTCAACACCACGAATCGGTACATATGGTTTTGTACCGCTATTGAATTCTGTCAAACAATCTTGTTTTTTGTGTGTGTTTTTCCAGTAAATACTCAATAATGGTTGGTGTGTTATGTTTGTCAATGCACTTATTTTGTGTTTTATAAGCTAAAAGTTACGGACAGTGTCTCTTTCAATACTGGGCGTAGACTGCTCCACCGCGTTTAACATGCGCAGTGAAGTCTATACCGAGCAATTTTGTAGGGTAAAATCTGAATGCCTAATCGTAGGTCAATCTGAGGTGACCTCCAATGCAGTGTTGTCAGATCCTTAGTAGAGTAGAGTAATTTGGCGTGATAAAGGGTCTGATTTTAATGAGATTGATTCCATAACAATCGTCATTTTTTTAATATTTCATGTATGCACATAAAACTTCTGAAAATCCTACCATTTACCACATTTCACTGTCTTATATTTTTTCTACTTTCACTCTTCTACTATACAAACACTGTCATATACAACATCCACTAGGTCAGCAGACGGCGTGCTTCGGTTCTCTCTGCTTTTAACAAATAGGTCCGAGTGGTAGTAAAACGCGCCAGATATTACAAATATTACAATGCATCAAAAGTAAAGCCATACTTCCAAATCGTTTTTTTCCACAAGTCACCCAGCTCTGTGATTTTTTCTCAACGATAAATAACATGGCCACGGCAAGGACCGAACCCACGACCTTTATAGACCTTTACGACCTGGAGTCTGACGCTCTATCACTGAACCACGCACAGTTTTAAGAATAAGTAATTTCGTTTGTAATGTAATCAGAAGTTAAATATTATCAGTCTGACCTCATGTGCGCATTTCGACTGAAGCCATTTTACTCAAGCTTACCTAGGAAGTAACTATGCGATAATGCGATAGCATGACTCAAGCAGTTGTTCAGAGTGAGATCGCCATTAGTGGTATCAGGTAAGAATAGGTCCATTGCGGCATACTCGAGCAGGGGGATAAAATCCCCCTCTCTCTCCCCTCCACGACCCTCTCCATGCCCTTCTCCCTTCCCCATGTTTCATGTTCACTTTGTCTTTTTTGTTGTTGTCATGTTCATTAAAGATATGTATACTCATTCCTATATTGTTTCAATAGCTACTTGAGTGGTGGCAGCAAATAATGATCATAGTTCCAACTATCTTTTTTATATTTACGCCGGCTGACCAATATTCTACCTATTTAGATTATTGTGTATATTTTGCATTTCCAGACAAACGGAAGTGGTTTTGGTATGTAACGAGCAGGACGACAAGACGGCTATTGCTGCGATTGGCGAACTACCTCAGCCAGGTACCGCGACATACGTAAGTATACGCGTTGCATGCTGGTACCCCGACATACGTAAATATACTCTATCCCTACTGGTACCCCAACTTACGTAAGTATACTCTAAGATTTAGAATTTCAAACTCATTTAGTTGTTTACATTTGCGACATTTTCACGACATAGCTTTTTATGGAGATTCTAGTTTTGATTGAATGTGGTTGTGCGAATAATCCGTTGTGAGAAGTGGCTTATTTCAATAAATCAGCAAAGCCTACTACTTTATACGTTGGGAGTCCACACAACTCTGGGTACATATTGTGTCAAAACAAAAAATCCGGGTTGGCAAAATTGGACAATATCCGACCACTCTCATGTTCTGAGAATCCCTTATTCATTTTCTATGATGTATAAAACAACAATATGCTCAAAAAATGCTGCTTTAAAAACTTCATTTGTTCACGGAACATGGCGAGTATAAACACAACCTGTCAATATACAATAAACAAAATCAATACGAAACAACACACCAGTAGACAGATACGTCTCAAATTCAGTACATCCAGGAAAAATGGAGTGGTCTGCCTATATCACAAAAAACCCGACAAACACCATTCAAAATCAATTTCAGTAGACCTGAAAAAACACCTGAGCGTCATCATGATCGTTCTGTACTTTCAGTACTTTGATCATTATAATACAACAACTAGTTTTATTTTACAGAGATTCATACTAGTGTCACCAGCGTGTTGCTTCATACCAGTCGGTGCTCTTAGTGCTGGCACCATTTTGATCATTATGTAAGTAAAGTTTATGATTCCATCATTTAAAAAATGATTACACTTAGCACTTGTGTTATTCCTTTGCCGCTAATAAAATTATATTCATGAAAACTAGTACAATTGTTTTTTAACGGTTGGGTTATGTTATCAGGGACTCGTTCACGAGATTGGATACTTTGTTTTTCAAAAGGATGTGAACGAGGGAGGAAAACACGTTCGGCTCTGTTTCGATCAAAACACAGTCATACCTCGTTTTTGTTTAACTATCTTGATTAAAAAATAAGTAATTATTATTCGTATGATTCAGGCTATATAAAATACTGAAACGCAAAAGAAACGCAACTCGAGAATTTCCGCTATATATTGTATATACTGTACACTTAATTCCACATACTATTCTAAAGAAATCCCAAGATGTTTTGTAAAAAAAAAGTTGCAGTTAATTAGAGAAAGGACACAACTGTGATGTTGTAGACGTTTTAGTCACACTACATCTTGTAACTGTTGAAGTTCCTCTTTTAAAAACTGAGCCAGTTCAGTATTGTATTTAACGTTAAGAGTTTGCAAAATGTGCATCCTAAGTTTGCTCACAGGCTTGAGCCAAACGCGTATCTGTCAATAATGAAACTTTGAAGGAATACTGTTTGCTGTATTATGTGTTGTTTGCTGTATTATGTTTTGTTTGCTGTATTATGTGTTGTTTGCTGTATTATGTGTTGTTTGCTGTATTATGTGTTGTTTGCTGTATTATGTGTTGTTTGCTGTATTATGTGTTGTTTTAGTCTTTTTTTTCCGAAAGGAAAGGTCAATATAAAGCGGAAATTCCCGAGTTGCGTTTCTTTTGCGTTTCAGTATATATAGTGGGTGTTTGAGGTTGGTTATTTCCCAGAAGTCTGGTCAGAAGTGTATGTTATTTCTCTTCACAAAAAGGGCAATATTAATGATATAGAAAATTACCGAGGTATTACTTTTTTAAGCTGATTGGGCAAATTATTTACACGTAGATTAAACAATATATTATCGGAGTGGCGGCGGCAGAAACATACAGCGTTCTTATTGAAGCACAAGCTGGATTTAGATCGCACATACTGTTGATACTGTATTTGTTTTAAATGGATTAATTACACATGTGTTAAATCAGGGAAAGAAACTGTATTGTGCATTTATTGATTTTACTAAAGCCTTTGACTATGTTGTGCGCGATAATTTATGATGTAAATTAACAAAGTTCGGTATTCGGAGAAAGGTTCTTAATATTATTAAATCAATATACTCATGTGTTAAGTCTAAAGTTAAATACTGTAACCAATTGAGTGATGAATTGTACTGTGAACTTTGCGTTAGGCAAGGGGAGTGTCTATCTCCATTGTTGTTTTCTAAATTTTTAAATGGTATAGAAGATGAATTCATACATAGTGTCTTTGAAGGTTTATATATTAATATGTTTAATATTGTCATGCTGTTATATGCAGATGATAAAGTTGTGTTTGCTAACACTGCAGCAGAGTTACAAAATGGACTTAATATACTATCTAAATATTGTAAAGCAAAACGTCTTTTCAGCAAGTAAAACGGTAACCTTTTAACGTTGCAAAATATTTGTTCATAATCAGTCAAGGATTTTAGACTAGTTCACTAGGAACTGAAGTTGTGATGCATGCTTATCATCAGCTACATGATTCACAGTCTTTTAACCATAGACAAATACAAATCCATATAAGGAATAAACTGCATATTTGGACATGTATTGTTCGGAATATCTACACTGTTACCATGCTTTGTGAACGTGTATGTTGTATCCTCACGGACTTTTAAGCCTATTGTAGCATGGTCACAGACAATTCTCTTTGTTCAGACACAGGTGTAAATCGTTTAATTGAAAATAAGACCTGTCAGAATAACTGTGAGAATAACAGTGAGAATAACAGTTAGAATAACTGAAATAGAGCTGAAATGGACATGCTACAAAACAAATAGAGTATGGTTTCATCTCGTTGGTTAATTTAAACACCTCGATGGGCTACGCCCATCTCGATGTTTAAATGAACCAACTCAATGAAACCATACTCTATCTATAGTGTATAACATAATGTTAAATGACTGTGAAATATATCCTCGCAAAAAAAAACTGGGTTTCACAGTTGAAACACTTATTATCCTCTCTTGGGTTTTATGATGTATGGTTACAACAAAGTGTTGGTAATTGTAATTTATTTCTTGCATTATTAAAGCAACGGTTAAATTACAATTTTGCTCAAAATTGGCATAGTCGATTATATATCTCCAACAGAGCAGTGTTTTATAGGAGCTTTGCATCTTTTCAGTTTCAACCATATCATGATAATATAAATATTTTCAAAATGTGTCAAGCACTTACCAAATTACAGGTGTCATCTCATAGGTTGCAAATTGAAGCGGGAAGATGGGTTAAACCAAACAGAATTCCTGTTATTGATAGATTATGTTTATTTTGTAATAAACTTGAAGATGAATTTCATTTTGTGTTGGAATGCCAAACCTATACTGTCTTAAGAAAGCAATACATTCCACAATATTTTTACAAGAGGCCAAACATGATGAAATTTTTGGAATTACTAAATTCACAAAATAAAGTATATATTCACAAGCTTTGTACCTTTGTTTTAAAAGCATTTAAATTACGAAACGAAACATTATATGGAAATTAGTAAATATAGGTAATTTTTTTTACCGAATGTGTTATGAAATGTATGGTTCAGTATTTATTTATATTATGTAGTAATACGCCTTCTCGATGCTTAAGTCCACTTAACAAATGATAGAAATTGTCGTGCGCGTGAGTGCGTAAGTGATTGAGTGAGTGCATGCGTGCGTGCCAGTATACGTGCATTTTGCTGTGACTGTCTAAGATTAACAAAAGTTTCTTGTTTGTAAAATCCTACACTGTTGCCATATTTTATGTAACTGTATATTGTATCCTCACGGGCTTTTAAGCCTATTGGAATTTGGAAATAAAGTTATCTATCTATTACTTGGAAATTGGAAATAAAGATATCTTTCTATCTATAGGCAGATATGTAATTATTGGTCTTACTTGTTTGTAATCATACTTAATTGGTCTTACTTGTTTGTGATCATTCTTAATTGGTCTTACTTGTTTCTGATCATAATAATTGGTCTGACTTGTTTGTGATCATAATTAATTGGTATTACTTGTTTGTGATCATTCTTAATTGTTTTAACTTGTTTGTGATCATAATAATTAATTAGTCTGACTTGTTTGTGATCATAATTAATTGGTATTACTTGTTTGTGATCATAATTAATTGGTCTTACTTGCTTGTGATCATAATTATAATTAAAGGGTCTTATTTGTGATAATAACTAATTGGTCTTACTTGTTTGTGATCATACTTATAATTAATTGATATTTCTTGTTTGTGATCATAATTTACTGGTTTCGATCATAATTGGAAATATTTGATCTTACTTGTTTGTGATCATAATTAATTGATTTGTGATCATAATTATAATTAATTCGTCTTACTTGTTTGTGATCATAATTAATTGGTATTACTTGTTTGTGATCATAATTAATTGGTCTTACTTGCTTGTGATCATAATTATAATTAAAGGGTCTTATTTGTGATAATAACTAATTGGTCTTACTTGTTTGTGATCATACTTATAATTAATTGATATTTCTTGTTTGTGATCATAATTTACTGGTTTCGATCATAATTGGAAATATTTGATCTTACTTGTTTGTGATCATAATTAATTGATTTGTGATCATAATTATAATTAATTGATCTTACTTGTTTGTGTTACATATTGGTATATGGTTGTATTTTTAAAAAAAAACAGAAGAAGAAAGAAAAAAAGTATTTCTTGACGACATAAAAAAATAATATATATAATAATAAAACAGCTCACAATCTCAAATTAACGTCAAATTCTATTTTCAGATGTATTTCATTAATGGCAGCATATCTCATCGTGGGAGTTATGTTTAAGAAATTTGTTTCTAAAGCAACTGGAACTGATGTCATTCCGCATGCAAGATTTTGGTCATCCGTCCCAGGACTTATACGGGTATGTTCATTGTATGCATAGCCTATCTTAATGAGTGCCTGTTTAATATTGAATTTATTAAACTCGTTGGATTAAGTTATATGATGCGAGACTGTGCCGAGCATTATATTAATTTTATCAAACGAGTTCAATAAATTCAGTATTTAATGGGCACAAAAAAAATGGTGCAAAAAAGAAATTTAAACCGGAAAAACATGTCCGTAATTTTTTTTTTTTTATTATAATATTTTTGACCACCCACATCATTTAGTTCATCGATGTAATGATGAACTTTCCTCTTTGTTTATATAATAATTTATTGTTTGTCTGCGGTTCTGTATATCTTGAATAGAAAGTGCGGCTGTATCAGCGAATCAGAAACGATACCAGGAAAAAAAATAGAAGAAAGGTTCTAGATGTTTGTCTTGAAAAATAAACTTGCGTCACTTAGATGATCTAGACAAAAGTTAGGCTTGAAATTGATTAAATGTATTTCCGTACAAAAAGGGCATGTTATTTTAAATAGAGAGAGTGAAGCTTAAAGTTAAAATCATGCGTGAGAAAAAGAAGAAGAATAGAAACAAAATGTATACCATCTATGATAGGATTTCACTGTTTTATTTTCAGGACGGTTGTCTCTGCATATATAAACGGGGCAACTACTCAGCAATAACGTGATACCGCATGCGATACCGTGGTACATTATGTGATTATGTGATACTACGACACGCTCCGTGATACAAACAAGATACGTGTTGCTTCATCATGATAAAACACTGGACCAGATAGTTGCATTGTGTGTATTTTTTTGTTTACGTTTTTTTTTATTTCAGAAAGTCAGATTTGATTTATATATCATCCGTGTCATGTGTAGGAAGTGAACGCTTAAACTTGTATTTAAATTATTTTTCTTTTGCTACGGATATGTTAACGTTTTCTTGATAAATAACAACAGTTATAAAACACTGAGATAGATTTAAGAATCCATTTTGTTTTGAACACCAGGAAGACGATAATGATGTGGTTTATATTTATCTTAATATTGGAAGATTAGTGTGATGGTTCTACTATGAATGCATCATTTGCATAAAAGGGCGTACGTATACATGAAAACAATGATTACTTACCTTAGGTTTAAGAATGTCTCATTCATCTTGCATTTGTCTTTTGAACACTTTATAATGTTGGAAACGACACCACTTATACCTTAAGTACCCGAGTATATATAACAGAAATGAATAACAGAACCAGTTAAATAGGGTTACAGATAACTCAATATAGATAACCGCATTTTAAAGCTGAAACTTTACTAAATGAAACTTGAAACTGAGGAGCTCAAATTACACGTGTACATACTTCTTTTTTCAGAAATTACACAGATACACGAACGCACTCAGGCACGCAGGCACGCACACACGCACACACGCATGCACGCGCACACACACACATGCACCTACACGCACGCACATACACACTTTAATGGTTTATCAACAACATTATGTCTGTTTCACATACCAAATAAAGATAATAGAGTTTCACACATGCGTGTACACATGTAAAAAAAGCGCCACTTAAAAGAATAACAGATTAGCACCTCAATTTATTAATACAGTATTATTTTATCTTTATATAAGTTTCCATATAATAAAATGAAAGGTAATTACCATTTGTAGTTTTTTTCTTCGTTATTCTACCGTATGTTTAAATAGTTATAGTAATACTTGTCTCCAGAATTGAAATAAAAAATCAATAAAATAGATCTAACCAACTGAAATCGCTATTTAAAACGAATAAAACGTTGGACTTAACAGTGTATTGTCATGTATAACGTGTGTTCTCAAAATCGGTTTAGATCTATTTTATTGATTTTCTTGTTCAATCTGGAAGCAAACCTCTTTATTACGACTGACATGCAAATATGCAAAAAATGAAGATTACCACATGACGCTTAAAGCAACTATATAAACCATCAATGAATAAGGTTACCTTTATATCTGGGTTATATACTGAGAAAAATAAATTTAGAACATAAAATGCATATCAATTCCATAGACGAGATACAAAGCCGTGTTTGTTCGGGTTCATTGTAAAGTGACATATATATGTCCAATAATAATGCTACAAAGTCATTTGTAAACAAAGTCGGTGATAAAAATGAAGCAACTATGTTGGGAACATACTGTTATAGGTTATCGAAAATCGTTCTTATTTCAATGAAAATGGAGGTAATTTTAATATTACGAAATTTGGAATGTTTTTGTTTGAGAATAACATTCTTGTTTGATCACACGTTTGTTATACAATGACAAAATGGGCAATTCTTGTCCATGCCAAATAATAAATGTGTTCAAAACAATACGTTTGTATAACGCAATAATTTGTTTTTAATATATGGGAGGTAATTCTAATACTAAGGCTTAGAAAATAATTACAACACATGTTTTGAAAAGATTCATCATTACATGGCATTGCTAATAGCTTCAACACAATATATAAATGTTCATATGTTTAATCTATGTCCCTAAAAGGTCGTGCTAAACTTTTTTTGTTCAGTGTATATATCGCTTGGTAATATCAGATTATCTACGTCACGGTTAACTAGTCAGTGTTTCTTACTAGAGTTTTTCCACTAGTCAAAGTCAGTGGAGAGCCTGGAATCTTTCATCATTCTCATTTTGTTAACCCTTTTTACTTTCACTAACCCTTAGTCTAACAAACCCTAAGCCCATTCTGAAAGGGAGAGGGTGTGTGGTTGCAGAGTATGTTTCGCTGCCCCACCCGCCCACTCTAACCCCGCCCCAATATTTTGTCATTTTATGTGTTGACCCCTAAAAATATGCTTGTGTCCGGAAATTTTACTGTTATAGCTTAAAACAATAGCCCTAACTCTGACGTTGACGTGTGGAAAAGTTATCATAACTAGATCATAGGTGCCAGGTTGCTATCAAGAAGGCTCTGTAAATTAGTTTGACCAAAGACACAAGTAAATTAGTTTGACCAAAGACACAAGCTATCCGAAAAACTACTTGAGAGTTCTGAAAAGTCTCCTCCAAAAAGTCGAAAATTTTGTCAACAAACTGTATTAGTTTAAACATATTTTATTCATTGTATTTACAAGTTAAGCATATATACAATAACAACAAATAAAGGATTGGAACGGAAGCGTAATGCTTATTAAGTTCCTTTCCTTACCATGTTTATATGTAACACTAGAATGGCAGATTTATTATACATTACTCAAGAAGAGAAAATAGAAACATAATATTTCTTATACAATGGAAAATGTTATCAAGATTTAGAAGGAAAAGTACGTTTGAAAGCTAAGAAAAACGCACACACAAAAGATAATAAAATTGATATATTGAATAATACTACTACTATATAAAAAAAAAAATGTAAGGGAAATCTGGGCGGCGACAATGGGTAGGGGCGAACCATCCGTACTAGCAGCATCTACTTGTTCATTTACTGATGTGTGATAAGTAATGTCAGTTAAAATCGTTTGCTTTTTAATGTAAAATTTTGCACATTTTCGAAGATCACTTCATTTGTTTCGTAACTGAGATTGGGGTCACCACAAAGGAGAATATTAGTTGAGATAGTACATATATTTGAAAGAGAGTTGATAAGTCTAAGCGAATAATGTGATAGGTTGGACACGTGAAGAAGAAATGCTCAGTGTTCTCGATACTACCACAGTGACACAGAGGAGAGTCAGTTATATTTTTGATAA